>JAGFNQ010004967.1:574974-679481 GCA_024364735.1 Boesenbergia rotunda
GACTGTTAGGCCAAAAGCCATTCATCTGTGGGACCCATATTGGTTCCCTTCTCTATTGAGTGTTTGGTGAGTGCGCGAAATTCGAATAACCGTCTTCGGGCCCCAGACGGTCCCTTGAAGTGATCCATAAAGGTTCGCGAATTCTGAGGCACCGCAGAGACATGCCAATCGACGATGACAAGAAAGAGGCGACGCTTCAAGATTGGTGTCCATTATTGCCCTCGCACCGTGCCCCCATTAAATGCAAAAGGGCAGCTATCACTATAAAGGTGGAAGGCTAAATCTCTCTTCCCCCTCCATCTTTCCTTTCTCTTCTTGTTAGAACCCATGAGCAAGGAAGGAAGAAGAGGTCGCAGCCTGAAGGCGAGGTCTGAGAGGGGAGAGGTTCGTTGCCCAAAGGGGCGCGAAGCCACTTCAGCATAGGCGAAGCCCGGTGCTCTCAGAACTACCTGTGGAGCTTATAACGTGTCGGTACATCCTCACCATTCCCCCTTCTGGTCGAGATCGTCTGCATCACCGGAGAGTATAGCAGAGATGATGTCGCATATTTCACGGGAGAGCACAGCGGAGATGGAACCATATGTTTCACCGGAGAGTCCAGAAGAGACATCACATGTTTTGCTGGAAAGTCCAGAAGAGACATCACATGTTTCGCCGGGGAGCATAGCAGAGATGATGTCATCTCATTCACCCGAGAGCATAGCAAACTCCCCCAGACTTTATATCAAAAGTGTCTCCTTTTGGTTGCTCCCCGACCTATTTCAGATGCTCTCCACCTCCTGATAGCTCAATTCCCCGAGTTTTGGGAATCCATCGGTCGGCCCTACTCTGCAATGGTTGAAGCATGGTTTCACATTAGCATCTCCACAGATTTGTCGGACGGGAGTGCTACGGCCAGACGTCCCCCTGGCTTCCCCGATGCCAGCCAGGCATGGGATAGGTTGCCATCCAAGGGGAAGGAGCTGTAGCTGCCACCTTTCCTTTTCTCCCTTTGTATTTTACTTTTTGTCTTTGTTTCCAAATGTAAGTTGAATGTAAGGCGTAATCAGGACCTTTGAATGGAACTTGCTTGTCCCTTTACCTTGTGCATCCAGAATGTTTTGTTTTCGTCTGTGCCTTGTCATAAGGGCAGTTTAGGCCTTGAACAACGTCCTTTGCCTTCCGGGTTTTACCTTTAGCGGAGGACCAAGGGGTCCCAGTCACAACTGAAGATTAGAGGTCACCACCACAATGAAGATGGTTCCCGGCTCACCCGTCACATGGGGACGGATCCGAGCTCAATGGCTAGACGGCGAAGTTGAGGCAATGGGGGGGGGGGGGAGACCTGGCAAAGGAATGGTCTCCTTCACCGGGTCCACTAATTGCATCCCCTCTGTATACCTATCTTTTGTACTTCTTGGGGATGTCATTGTCAAGGTGTTCCCCTTATAACTAAAGGGAAACTTGTTACCTTTGATGTGTTTCCATGTTTGATGACGTTGTTCTATGTCTGGTCGGCTATGTGTTAGTCTTCTTCCACTACATCCCCCAAGCTGTTGGGACCGGGTGCATGTTGACATGGATGCGGGTTTGTAATTTTAAAATTAATTACGTGCAGCGGAAGGTTTAGCATAAATAATTTCTCAAATTATTTAACCACACATCTAAGCATGCAATTTTATCTTGTGTAGACATGATCATATATTTAAAATTTTTACAGAAACATAAACTAATTTACGTATTACCTCGCGTAACTCGAAAGAAGGGACGAGATACAACCGTAAGCGTCCCTTGGAAGCTCCGCCTTTATTCGCGTCCACGCCGAGTATCTTCGGGATGACTTCGCAAAGCCACGAGTTTTGTGTTCTCGAGAACTACTAGATTCTCCGAGAATGCGACAAGAAAAACCAAGAGAGAAGTCGGAACACTAACCACAAAAGGATGGCCGGAATCAAAATTTCGGCGAAGCAAAAGAAGAGGCTTGCGGCAAAAAGATCCTTGCGGTAAACTCTAATTCCGACAGTACCTTCTTCCGGCCAAGAGATGGCCGGAGCTTCCTTCTCCGCCAGCAGGTGGTGGTCGGCAGGGAAAGGGCAGGGGCGGCCGGCTGGTGCTCCTTCTTGGGGCTGGTTGGCGCATGGCAAGAAGGGGAGAAGAGAAGGAGAGAAAGAGGGGGAGAGAGCCTATGCCTTCATCTCTTCGATTATTTTTCAAGCCTTGCCTTGGGTCCTTTATATAGTAGCCTCTCAACCATCAAGCCTCTCAAATATGTAATAACTTATTCCATCATGCCAAGTTTGATTTTATATCATGGTTAAAATCATATTTTAAATCATGATAAAAACCAATCAAGTCTTTTCTCTTCTATGGAATAAATTTTCTTATCATGGTAAATCAATCCATGATTGATTTTATAAAATAAACCAATCCATGGTTCATTTTAATTTCCATGAAGAAATAAACCAAACCTTGGTTTATTATAAAACAAACCACACTTGGTTTATTTTATAAATTGATCCAAAAACTTGGTTCTCTCACTTTGTTGTGGCCAAGCAAAGAGGATGGAGGCCCTCTTTGGCCGGCCCATCCAAGCCACGCCCCAATGAATTAAACTTATTTAATTCATCTATTAAGTCTTCAAAAGACTTAGCCATTTTACGCTTCCGATGCGTCTCTGAAAAATTTAGATTCGACTTATCGTTTGGCTCAACCAAACCTAATCTCTCTTGATTGGAAAATCTAATTTTCAACTCGTTTTAAATCCCTCGGATTACTCGTAGTGCGTGTGACTAAATAGGCTTTCAATTTATGTTGGCCGTATATAATTAATCAATTATAGAACGATCATGAGTGGCACCTAGTATTACATCATGATCCCCAATTAATCGAAGGATCAACGGTTGACCTCAGAAATAATTCTGAAACCCTTTAGCAGCTATAATGAATCATGCCCCATTCCCTTCACCATCTTATACCTACTTGGTTCAGGATATGGTCTATGTGTGTCAGTCCCCACTAGGCTGACTACGTCACACCTAGCCCAAGTAACGTTTTCTCGTCCTACGGATTCTAATTACTCTCATGTATTTAAGAGATTCATACTCTGAACATGTCATGCTTTGGCCAGAGGCTTCGAGTAACAATCCGACGATAGGCCTCGGGTATACATCTCCTCGCAAGGAGTGGTGAATCCTTTGTAGGCTGTTCAAACATCTTCGGGCACTTCGGCTTATACCCAATCATCCTGGGTCCACACCTCCTTGGAGATGCTTGCTTAAGATGTCAAAGTATAAGTCTCCATGACCAAGATGACTTGAACACCGCAAGTCAAAGGAACATCGCACTTAAGCTGCAGTAAGAACTTCACTGACATATCTATATGTAGACTATCATATGAAGTTTTACAGCCAGTTACTCCAATGAACTAGTTCCCTTAACTAGCATTCATGTTTATCTCCGGACATCTCAATGTCACCAGCCAGTGAAAATCAGATTAGAGAATAACCCATGCTAGTCTCAACAGAATTGATAGTGTCCGTATTTATCAATTCATCGACTAGGCACAATTTCAATACTTCACAATTGCACATGTAGAGATAATCACTAGTTGTGAATTCATCACAAATTCTCTCATGCTGTGAATTGTATTGCGGACATTCAGTAAATGAGTTTAAGATCTCAATCAAATACACAAACATGTATACTCAAATAGTGAATATTCATTTATTAAAATAAATGATTACAATAATAAGGCGATTGCCTTAGGACACTTCTCTCATATCACTAACACAAGCCTCCCCCGATTCACGGTTAGAGGTTGTAGGGGTAACTCAGCTCCTGGTCGGGCCTCTGCAGCCTTTGAACCAGTCCTACTCACCTCGGGCATCCACAACACCACGAGGTATTAGGGTTTTTGTTTCTTGGTCGGGCATCCGCAGTACCCTGACCAATCCTACATACCTCGGGCATCCACAGCACCACGAGGTGGTAGGGTTTTTGTTTCTTGGTCGGGCATCCACATCACCCAGACCAAACCTACATACCTCGGGCATCCACAGCACCGCAAGGTAGTAGGGTTTTTTTTCCTTGGTCGGGCATCCGCAGCATCACGAGGTAGTAGGGTTTTTGTTTCTTGGTCAAGCATCCACAGTACCCATACCAAGCCTACATACCTCGGGCATCCGCAGCACCACGAGGTAGTAGGGTTTTTGTTTCTTGGTCGGGCATCCGCAGCTTGGTCGGGCATCCGCAGCACCACGAGGTAGTAGGGTTTTTGTTTCTTGGTCGGGCATCCGCAGCTTGGTCGGGCATCCGCAGCACCCTGACCAAGTCTACATACCTCGGGCATCTGCAACACCGTGAGGTAGTAGGGTTTTTGTTTCTTGGCCGGGCATCCGCAGCACCTAGACCAAGCCTATATACCTCAGGCATCTGCAACACCGCAAGGTAGTAGGGTTTTCGTTTCTTGGTCGGGCACCCGCAGCACCCAGACCAAACCTACATACCTAGGGCATCCGCAGCACCACGAGGTAGTAGGGTTTTCGTTTCTTGGTCGGGCATCCGCAGTACCCAGACCAAGCCTACATACCTCGGGCATCCACAGCACCTCGAGGTAGTAGGGTTTTCGTTTCTTGGTCGGGCATCCGCAACACCCAGACCAAGCCTACATACCTCGGGCATCCACATCACCGCGAGGTAGTAGGGTTTTTGTTTCTTGGTCGAGCATCCGCAGCACCCAGACCAAGCCTACATACCTAGGACATCCGCAGCACCCAGACCAAGCCTACATACCTTGGGTATCCGCAGCACCGTGAGGTAGTAGGGTTTTAGACAGATGTACTGGCACTTTTGTGATGATACGTCTCATTTATTTCATGAATTCACTGCAAGGCAGCAAAAATACACAGGCAAGTACATAGCATGTCTCACAAATCTTATCGGAGGTGACAGGGTTGGAGATAGTTGGCCTGCTCCGACCTTTTCAACCTTTTGTCCCTGTCCTCCTGTTGATGGTACTTCCTCCAGTTAGCCTTCTTGTGACTTCAGGTTTTTTCGGGACTCCGATCTGGCTTCTCCACTGTAGCATCGTCGAGACACTAATTAGTCCCCTTTAACTTCTACCACTTGGTCGCCTACCAGAAATTTTATCTTCTGGTGGTAGATAGAGACCACCGCCTGGAAGACACTGAGCATCAGGCGACCCAAAATGGCGTTGTAGGATGAGGGAGCCTCCATGACCAAGAAGGGGGTCCTCCTGGTCCTCTCCAACACGTTGCTGCCCAACGACAGCGATAGGGTGATTTGCCCTATCGGCTGTACTCGGTACCCGGTGAAGCCGAATAGCGGGGTCGGAACCGGAAGTAGTTATCTTCATTAATTTGCATCTGATTCATAGCAGCCTTGTACAGGATGTTCACGGAACTACCTGTATCCACGAAGATACGCTTCACCTCATAATTGGCGAAGCGGGCAAGGATTACCAGGGCGTCTTCATAGGGAGCTTCTACATCTTCCAACTCTTATGGGCCGACAGAGATTGTAGGGTCGCGATCCTGGCTTCGACTCGTCCCAATTGTGTAGTTCTCCAGCCGTCGGGTGTAAGCTTCCTTGCCCTATGGGAATCTTGTCGGGTGTAATAAACCCTTGGATGGCTTGAGGATTTCCAATGCAACCACGGGGTCGAACGTGAGAGACCTCTCTATGTCTACGGATTAAAAATTTAATCCGAATAGAGACTCGTCTCTCAAACGACCGTCTCGTCGTCGTGTCAATTAACTCAAGTCATAACTTAGCCAAAACCAAGGTTTAGGCCTTGTAACTTTCCGAGTTAATTAACCGCGGAAAAGACGACGAATAGATCGCCAATTTTTGTGTTTTTCTTCGGGGTCCATTGTTGGTACTTGGATGGCTAGAGGGGGGGGGGTGAATATAGCCAGACACAAATTCTTTCAACTTTTAGGGATTTCATCACTTTAAGGTTAGACAGCGGAAGCAAATAACACAAAATAGAGTATTGCAGAAATTAAACCCTAAGCTAAGCACAAACAAGAACGCTAACAAGAGGATATCAAGGTTCGGGGATAACATGCCCTTACTCCTTGGCGTGCCCATAAGGTGGGTGGTCCCTTGATCGTCGGCAGATCAAGCCCCGAAAAATCCGGATAGAATGGAACCTCCTTCTCGGTGGAGTGACCTCTCCACAGCGTTTCAATCAAGATGAAGATATTAAGTACAATGAAACACAAAGGAAGCTTACAGAGCACTTAGGACAGTAAGAACACTAGCGAACTCCTCACCGAGCTCCACTCAGCACAGATCTCACACAAGAATTCCCTCTTCGTGTCTTCTTGCTGATGGACTCGCCGAGCTCCTTGTTTCTTCTTCCAAGCGCTCAAGTATCAGAGTGTTGCTCAAAGATTCAAGATTCAGAGTGATCGCACAAGTGATGGAGCAAAGCTTTTGATGTAGCGAACTTCTCAGCCCCTTCTCCGCTTCACAGCTTAACCTGCTTCCATCGCCAGGTCACCGACGCTCCTCTACAGCAGCTCCCAGCTGCTCACCTGCAACAGGCCAGCTACCCCTGACCTCCTCTGAACTCACTGAATCCTCTCCAGTCGAGCCCTAGGTCATCAGCTTCTCAGCCGTTGCAGCTCGCGCCAGAGGACGTTATAAACTGCAGAAGCAAACAGCCAAACCTGCTGTAGATAAAGCCTCAGTTTGACTCTCCCTGAGTAAACATGATTTACTTGCACACTTAGTAGCTCATTAGCTCAGCAGATCAATAGAGAATCAACAATCAGAAGTTAGGAGCAGAGATCAGTAGCGTATCGACAGAAATCAAAACGCGATCAGAACTCTGACAGCGTTTTTAATTAAAGCTATCAGCTACTGATCGATCACCAGACCGATCAGAGTGACTCCTGATCGGTCACCAGACCGATCAGGATGGGTTCAGACCGATCAGGCTCCAGCCTGATCGGTTCCCAATGAGAAACCTGAAATGGCGACTTTCTAGTGATCGGTCACCAGACCGATCCAGCACCAGCTGGGGTTCCTCCAGCTTCTTTCTGCCACACCCCTGATTGGTCACCAGACCGATCAGGACACTTCCTGACCGATCATGTTCCAGCCTGATCGGTTATAGTGAGAAGCCCGCGGCGTTTGATCGTTCACCAGAACGATCTGAATTATCGGTCACCAGACCGATCAGGAGCCGAGCAGTAAGGTTCCCAAAGTCACTGTATGCTCCCTGATCGGTCACCAGACCGATCAGGACACTTCCTAACCGATCAGGCTCCAGCCTGATCGGTTATAGTGAGAAGCCCGCGACGTTTGATCGTTCACCAGAATGATCTGAATAGTATCCCTGATCGGTCACCAGACCGATCAGGAGCCGAGCAGTAAGGTTCCCAAAATCACTGTATGCTCTCTGATCGGTCACCAGATCGATCAGTCATAGCTGGATCGGTCACCAGATCGATCCACTAGGGAACTCCGTGCCAACTTCCCTGATCGGTCACCAGACCGATCCAGGCAAGGTCAATACCACTCTAAGTCAAGAGAACGAGCCTCCAGCCTTCTCTGACTCGTGCTCAGTCCCCCGGACAAAGACTCCATGCCCAGTTTCACTCACCGGGACTTCAACCTAGCCCTCCAAGCTAGGACCTGGCTTCACTCACCAGGATTTCAACCACCTAGCTTCCCAAGCTAGGACCTGGCCCTCCAAGCCAGGGTTTCATCAACCTAGCCCTCCAAGCTAGGACCTAGCCCTCCAAGCTAGGACCTAGCCCTCCAAGCTAGGGTTTCATAAACCTAGCCCTCCAAGCCAGGGTTTCATCAACCTAGCCCTCCAAGCCAGGGTTTCATCAACCTAGCCCTCCGAGCTAGGACCTGGCCCTCCAAGCCAGGGCTTTTTCACACCTAGCCCTCCAAGCTAGGACTTTTTCCCACCTAACCCTCCAAGTTTTGACTTTTCACACCTAGCCCTCCAAGCTAGGACTTTTTCACACCTAACCCTCCAAGTTAGGATTTTTCACACCTAGCCCTCCAAGCTAGTACTTTTTCCATGCCAGCGTGCGATCTCCCGATCCACCTGGACTTAATCCGAATTCAACCAAACTTGAATCAAACTTAAATCGGTGTCAAACACCAAAACAACAATCAAGGTCAGACTGCATCAACAATCTCCCCCTTTTTGTTGTTTGACAACCCGATTTAAGTTTAGGCATTAAATGATCAATTGAAGGCAGTTCAATTATCGTAAGGGAATCAAAGTCCTCCCCCTACAATAACCCTAAACTTAATCAACCATTCTCTCCCCCTTTGTCAAACATCGAAAAGGGCATGGTTATTAAGTTTAAACATACCTCCCTCTCAAACACGGGTCTCTCCCCAACCCCAAAATAATCGAAGTATAGCTTTTGAATTGCATATGAGAGGCATATACCATAAATGTATCCTGACAACAATGTATATGCATCATACGTCAATAAGTGTGAATTGCACATGAAAACATATACAGAAATATATCATGGTCAAACATGTATATGTTTCATATGATAAGTAAGGAATGTAGCTGTATCCGACACATAATCCTGATTGGTCTCCGTGACCGATCAGGGTCGTTGATTACTTGATACAGAAGAATTTTTGATTAGTCTGGGGACCGATCAGATTTCAGAAAAATTCCTGAAACTTTGATACGTTCCTGACCAGACTGCATTAACAATTTGCATTCCACAACAGGGGTGTAGACTCAATTGATATTCGACGTTTCAGAAAAATTTCTGAAACACGACATTAAGAGCAAGAGTCATGACTCAACAAACCCTTTCTTATGAATTTGAACATTCCAACAAGGTTTGTATCAAGTTAAGTTTCGTTCCAAGTATGATTAGCCAAACCTCATTTTGACGTTTCAGAAAAATTTCTGAGAATCAAGGGTCTTAAAAATTTCTACCCATATTTTACCATTTGAATAAATTTGTGCTCCCTTAGTACCAGGTTTGTACCAATGGGTGATCAAATCGTAATCAGTTTGTATCAGATTTGTTTGTATCAGTATGATCATTAAACTGATACTATTTGATGAAAGGTGATTGGACTGAGGGGTAGTTATACACCATTGGGAACGATTTGGGAGTTCCCTGATCAGCATTGACCTGATCGGTCACCAGTCCGATCAGAACAACATCTGATCGGTCACCAGACCGATCAGGGTGAGTCCTGATCCGTCGGTGGACCGATCAGGTTCGACACAGAAACTTTCTCAGCTTGCAATTTCAGAAACCAGATTTCAGAAATTCTGAGAAGTTTTAGAAACTTGTTTGTTTCACCTCTTAACCATTTCCAAACCCTAAATTAATTAGTTTTAACCCCTTTTGATCATTAAACGAAAATTCATTTCCCTTAACCAATATAAACAACATGATTTGTGTCCACATCAAGAATTTCTATGGATTAAGAAATACTAAACCCAGGTTTGAATGATCAGTTATGTTCTAAGTATGATCATGTTTATTCCAAACAAGTTTGATAATCCAATCTACATTCTAGTGATCCAATTAATATTAGGCATATGGATGACATTATGTTTGATATCAGTCAAGTGGAAAAACAAGCAAGTCATGAAACTTAAAACATCATAGACTATGTGATCATGTTGTTCTTAACCAAAATTAGGTTTGTGTCAATTTCAATGGATGATTAAAATTCCAAAACATGCTTATATCACATTATGATTAAAGTATGATCAAATTCCCCAAAACATGCTTGTACCACATTATCAGCAAGTTTCCAAAACATGCTTGTATCAACTTATGATCAATTTAAGCTATGTGTTGATCTTGTTCTTAACCAAAATTGGCATGTCATACTGACCAAACAGTAAGATCATGGCATACTGACCAAACACAACCTCTTAAGATTGAACCATAAAATTCAATAATAAAACTGATCATCTTAAGCAATCCATGGTATGAGCAAGTTATGTGTCAATCTAAACCGTTCATGCAATATATATAATTTTTCCCAAAACTTGTAGATTTATTTTGAAGCATGAATATACTATCATTCATTGCATGAAAACTTCCTTACTACTTAAGTAAAATTTCATAAAACACTATATTCATGAGTATATCATTATACTTGTGTTTGGAGTACCAATTATCAACAATCAATGTTGATAGATACTCCCCCTCAAATAATGCTTATACAATTCTAAATATTGAGGTTTTAGGTACCCAAATTTTGGGACCTAATGTATCTTTAATGAAAGACTTTGGCACCCATGCCTTAGTCATTTTCTCTTTGGCTTTTTGAACCCTAGAATCATTTGATGATCTAAATTGGGTTCTTGACATTAATGATACAAAGGTTGGTTCTTTAGGTCGGTAACCTATACCTGCCTTATTGTAAACCGCCCTTTGGGAATTTAGTACCATGTCTAAGGTTTTTGAGCCAATTGAAAACTTCTCAAGAATATTCTTGAGGTTTTTAATTTTGCTCTTCAAATCCTTATTTTCAATTTCAAGAGCATTAACATGTAAATCATCAATTACCTCACCCTTAGAGGTTTTCAATTTTTCTACTTCTAATCTTAATGATTTAACTTTGGCCTTAGATTTCTTAAGCATGTTTGTCAAGCAAGCTATTGTTCTATAGCACTTATCTAACTCCGAGAGATTACCTCTTCATCATCCGAAGATGATGAAGGCGCGGTTAAGGAGTCACTTGATTCATCATCGCTTTCTTCTCTCGAGTTCTCTACGGCCGTGAAGGCAAAATGATGGGTGTGCTTCTCCTCCTTTTCTTTCTTCTTTCCTGCCACAAGAGCAACTCCTTTCTCTTTTGGACTTTGGTTAGAGATCTCATGTAGTTCCATTTCACAAAATAGATCTTCTAACTTAACAAAAGAAAAATCCTTGGAAACCTTGTAGGCATCCACCATGGATGACCACAAAGTATTCCTAGGGAAGACTTTGAGAACGTACCTTATAAGATCTCGATTTTCCACCTTTTCATTGATGGAGTGGAGACCGTTGAGGATCTCTTTGAATCTTCCATGAAGTTCACTTACCTTTTCATTTTCTTCCATGGAAAGGTTTTGAAGTTGGCTTACAAGGAGGTTCTTCTTGGCTGTCCGGGTTTCATGAGCGCCTTCATGGAGCTCAATGAGCTTGCTCCATAGGTCTTTAGCACTTGTGAAGGGACCAACTTTGATTAGTTGGTCTTTAGTCATCCCACATTGCAAGGTCACGACAGCTTTTGCATCAGCCTCTCCTTTGCCAGTTTGCTCAGCCGACCACATGGAGAACTCGAGCTCTTTTCCTTCCCCATCTCTAGGAAGGATGAAGCCCTCCTTCACCGCAAACCACATATTAATGTTGGTCTTCAAATAATACTTCATCTTCGATCTCCAATATTGAAAATCTGTGCTGTCGAATAGTGGAGGTCGGCTTGTGCTAAACCCTTCTCCCATCACCATCTTGTTGTAAGCTCTCAGATGTTAAGCCGATTGAATAGAGCCCCAAGCTCTGATACCACTTGTTGGTGCTTGGATGGCTAGAGAGCCGGGGTGAATATAGCCAGACACAAATTCTTTCAGCTTTTAGGGATTTCTGCACTTCAAGGTTAGACAGCGGAAGCAAACAACACAAAACAGAGTATTGCAGAAATTAAACCCTAAGCTAAGCACAAACAAGAACGCTAACAAGAGGATATACAAGGTTCGGGGATAACTTGCCCCTACTCCTTGGCGTGCCCGTAAGGTGGGCGATCCCTTGATCGTCGGCAGATCAAGTCCCGGAAAATCCGGATAGAATGGAATCTCCTTCTCGGTGGAGTGACCTCTCCACAGCGTTTCAATCAAGATAAAGATATTAAGTACAATGAAACACAAAGGAAGCTTACAGAGCACTTAGGACAGTAAGAACACAAGCGAACTCCTCACCGAGCTCCACTCAGCACAGATCTCACGCAAGAACTCCCTCTTCGTGTCTTCTTGCTGATGGACTCGCCGAGCTCCTTGTTTCTTCTTCCAATCGCTCAAGTATTAGAGTGTTGCTCAAAGCTTCAAGATTCAGAGTGATCGAGCAAAGCTTTTGATGTAGAGAACTTCTCAGCCCCTTCTCCACTTCACAGCTTAACATGCTTCCATCGCCAGGTCACCAACGCTCCTCTGCAGCAGCTCCCAGCTGCTCACCTGCAACATGCCAGCTACCCCTGACCTCCTCTGGACTCACTGAATCCTCTCCAGTCGAGCCCCAGGTCATCAGCTTCTCAGCCGTTGCAGCTCGCGCCAGAGGACGTTATAACCTGCGGAAGCAAACAACCAAACCTGCTATAGATAAAGCCTCAGTTTGACTCTCCCTGAGTAAACCTGATTTACCTACACACTTAGCAGCTCATTAGCTCAGCAGATCAATAGAGTGTTAGTAATATGAGAGAAGTGTCATAAGGTAATCGCCTTATGATTGTAAACATTTATTTTAATAAATAAATATTCACTATTTGAGTATACATGTCTGTGTATTTGATTGGAATCTTAAACTCATTTACTGAATGTCCACAATACAATTCACAGCATGAGAGAATTTGTGATGAATTCACAACTAGTGATTATCTCTACATGTGCAATTGTGAAGTATTGGAATTGTCCCTAGTCGATGAATTGATAAATAAGGACACTATCAATTCTGTTGAGACTAGCATGGGTTATTCTCTAATCAGCTGATTCTCACTGGCTGGCGACATTGGGATGTCTGGAGATAAACATGAATGCTAGTTAAGGGAACTAGTTCATTGGAGTGACTGGCTGTAAAACTTCACATGGTAGTCTACATATAGACATGTCAGTGAAGTTCTTACTGCAGCTTAAGTGCGATGTTCCTTTGACTTGCGGTGTTCAAGTCATCTTGGTCATGGAGACTTATACTTTAACATCTTAAGCAAGCATCTCCAAGGAGGTGTGGACCCAGGATGGTTGGGTATAAGCCGAAGTGCCCGAAGATGTTTGAACAGCTTACAAAGGATTCACCACTCCTTGCGAGGGGATGTATACCCAAGGCCTATCGTCGGATTGTTACTCAAAGCCTCTGGCCAGAGCATGACATGTTCAGAGTATGAGTCTTTGAAATACATGAGAGTAATTAGAATCCATTGGACGAGAAAGACATTACTTGGGCTAGGTGTGACGTAGTCAGCCTAGTGGGAACTGACACATATAGACCATGTCCTGAACCAAGTGGGTATAAGATGGTGAAGGGAATGAGGCACGACTCATTATAGCTGCTGAAGGGTTACAGAATTATTTCTGAGGTCAACCGTTGATCTTTCGATTAATTGGGGATCATGATGTACTACTAGGTGCCACTCATGATTGTTCTATAATTGGTTAATTATAGACGACCAACATAAATCGAAAGCCTATTTAGTCACATGCACTACGAGTAATCCGAGGGATTTAAAACGAGTTGAAAATTAAATTTTCCGATCAAGAGAGATAAGTCGAATCTGAATTTTTCAGAGACGCATCGGAAGCATAAAATGGCTAAGTCTTTTGAAGACTTATTGGACGAATTAAATGAGTTTAATTCGTACGGTTACGACATTGGTTTGGCCGGCCAAAGAGGGTCCCCACCCTCTTTGGTTTGGCCGACCACAATAAGAGGGAGAAGCAAATTGTTTGGTTCAAATTATAAAATAAACCGCGTGTGGTTTGTTTTATAAAATTATGGATAAAGAAATTTATATAAAGAAATTTATATAAAGAGATTTATTTTCATGGAAATTAAAGTAAACCTTGGATTGGTTTATTTTATTTTATAAAATCAATAATGGATTGATTTACCATGATAAAGAAATTTATAGAAATTTATTCTTTTTATGGAAATTAAAATGAACCATGGATTGGTTTATTTTATTTTATAAAATCAATTATGAATTGATTTTTCCATGATAAGAAAAATTTATAAGATAAATTTCTTGTAAAATTTATTCCATAATAAAAGGGGAGACATGATTGTTTTTATTATAAATTAAGTTATAATAAAAACTTGGCATAACGGAATAATTCATAGAAAAATTTATAAGATAAATTTCTTATGAAAAATTTATTCCGTTAAAAAGGAGACTTGGCGATAAAGAGGCTACTATATAAAGGTGCAAAGGCAAGGCTTGGAAATCTATTCAAGTGATCAAGGATTCTTGCCTAGCCTCTCTTCCTCTCCTTCTCTCCCTCTCCCTCTTCTAGGGCCGGCTACCCTCTCCCTCTTCTAGGGCCGGTTGCCCTCACCTCCTTTGCCGTGAGCCACCTCCACCAAGAAGGTGCCAAAGAAGAAGAAGAAGCGGGGCGCGACTCCTTCCTTCCTCCCGGAATCTTGATTCCGTTTTTCGTTTGGTGGTTAGTTTTCCATCTCTCTCTCTTGATATTCTTGTCGTGCCTTTGGAGAATCTAGTAGTTCTTGTCGGCACGAAACTCGTAGTTTTGCGAAGTCATCCCGAAGAAAACTCGGCGTGGACGTGAATAGAGGCGGAGCTTCCAAGGGACGCTACGGTTGGATCTCGTCCCTTACTTCGAGTTACGCGAGGTATCAAGTAAATTAGTTTACTTTCTACAAAATTTTAATTTATGATCATGTATACACAATATAAGGTTGCATGCTAGATACGTGGTTAAAATAATTTGAGAAATTATTTATGCTAAACCTTCCGCTGCACGTAATTAAATTTTAAAATTACGAACCCGTATCCATGTCAACATGCACCCGGTCCCAACAGTGGTATCAGAGCCGGTTAGTGTTCGACATAATCATATAATTGTTTTGCGGAAAACTTTGTCATGATCTCAATTTTGGAAAATTTTCCAATTATGGAAACTTTCCAATTATGATAAATTTTAGATTTAGGAATTTCAAAGTTTGGAAATCCTCATGAAATTTCACAAACTTTTGAAATATCCTAGTTTCTAAAATTTTATCATAATTGTGAAAACTTCCCATTTTTGGAAACTTTCTAATTTTGGAAATTTCCTATTTTGGAAATTTTCCAATTTTAGAAATATGTAAGTTTTCTTTGTACCAGAAACTTACAATTATTCTGAAAACCTATTATGAAATCTCGCAATTTTGGGCACTTTCTTTCAAGAAAGTCTAGACAAATTTATGGATTATTAATTGAGAATTAAATTCGAATTGGTTTTAAATTATTAACAAAATTTTTTATTTTGGATTGAGCCTCGGGGAGCCGTCCAATTGAAAGTTAGTTGTTTTAATTTAATTTCCTATTTTGAATAAAATTGCCATGTTTAATTTGGTTACGCCTCGGGGTGTGGACCAAATTAGATTTACAACAAATTCCTTTTTTTGGGTATCTGAGCCTCGGGGAGCCACCCAAAGAAAATAATTTGTTGAAATTAATAAATCCATAAATAAAATATGTAATCAAATCTTGGAAATTTTGAGGTGATTCTCAAACGATAATTTCCTTATTTGATTTAAGAGGTGATGCTCTTACATATTTTTGTCTCCAAAATTAATTAGGAAAATAGTTTCCTATAGAGTTTTCTTAAAAGAGATTTTCATGAAAATAATATGTGGTTGAATTAAGGGAATCTGTCTCTTAATTTAATAAGATTTGATTTAGAGAAATCAAAGTCTTAAACATATTATTTCCGAAATTGATTATGACAATTTAGGAAATTGTTTCCCAAAACAATTCCTTAAATAAAGTATGAAATTAGAATTAGGAAATCCGGTTCCTAATTCAATTAATTAGACTTGATAAATTAAGTCACATACATACTTTATTAAGGAAATCGTTAGTACATGACATAATTATATGTCATGAATGTGCTTAGAAAAGAAAGGATGAGACCCAAAACCCCTTACAAAATATTAAGGCCAACACCTTCCATTAATATGGTTAGAACCAGAGTTTTATTTCTCGTTTGGGTTGATGGACACATCCATGCCCGGCTTGAACCTCAACATGTTCAAACCATGGAATTAGTTTATAATTAATATAGTTGGAGTCAGAGGTCAATCCTTAGTTTTGGTTGTTGGACACATCCAAGCCTGACTAAACGGTTGAATGAGCTCCAACCATATTAAAACTATTTCTTGATTAATGGGTCAGCCTTAAGCTTGGAGCATCGATTTGTTGTGCCACAGCCAAGGTCGATGTAAAGAGAGGTGCAGTTGGGTGCTATGTATATTGTTGCATACTTGTTAATGAGTTAACAACCCAATGATTTATGCAAACATTCAATTAGTTGATAGCATAAAGTGATAGTTACATATATGTGATATGTAATCGGTATAATTACCTACCTTCATAGCTAAGAATAACTTGATGGCCACAGCCATGGTTGTTCTTATCTATGGTTGGATATCAACCTATTTGGAGATGTTCCTACGATCTCCAGAATTGATAAAAAGGGTTATTCAATTCGATAAATAAATAGGATTTAATTAATGTATGTTGATGCATTCTTTATCATTCTTCTCACATAAGCTCAATTTGTATTTCTAGGATAATCACTCGATCATGTCTTCTCTGAATTTGCGTTCCATTTTGGACACCAATAAGTTAACTAAGGACAAAAGGATTGAAAAGGCACCAAAAGGCACTTGCAATCTGTGGCAAGGAGGGCCACTGGCGAAGAATCTGCAAGGTTTATCTTGAGTCCTTGAAGAAGAAGGCATCCGATGCCCCATCCTCTTCAAGCATCTTCATTATTGAATGTCACTCTATTTCCTCGTACACCTGGGTACTTGATACTGGGTGTAGCTCACATATATGTAATGACATACAAGGGCTAAGGAATAGAAGAAGACTCGTCAAGGGAGAAGCGAATTTGCGAGTTGGAAATGGAGCAAAGATTGCTGCTATTGCCATCGGAACATATTTGCTAAAGCTCCCTACTGGACTTGTCTTAGAATTGGATAATTGTTATTTTGTTCCTTCGTTAATAAAGAACATTGTATCTATTTCATGCTTGAATGAAAAGGGTTATCATTTAACTTTTAGTAACAATTGTTGTTACATAACTTTAAATGGTGTTCTTTATGGGACCGAAACTTTGTGCAATGGTATCTACACGTTAGATTTATCTGGTGACGTTTTCAATATCGAAGTAAGCAACAAACGTGCTCGAATAGATAATCGAATAGACTCCTATACGTGGAATTGTCGTCTTGGCCATGTAAGTAAGAAACGCATGACCAAATTACACCGATGTGGAATTCTGGAATCATTTGAACCCGGTTCATTTGATACATGCAAATCATGCTTAAAAGGCAAGATGACCAAATTACCCTTTTCCGGAAAAGGTAATCCAGTGGAAGAATTACTTGGTCTAATACATACTGATGTATGTGGACCAATGTCAACTCTTGCACAAGGAGGCTATAGCTACTTCATTACCTTTATCGATGATCACTCACGATTCGGGTATATGTTCTTGATGAAACACAAATCTGAAGCTTTTGAGAAATTCAAAGAGTTCAGAAATGAAGTAGAGAAACAGCTTGGCAAAAGTATTAAGATACTTCGATCCGATCGGGGTGGTGAATACTTAAGTCAAGAGTTTCAAGATTATCTTAGGGACAATGGGATATTGTCTCAATGGACTCCGCCATATACACCACAGCATAATGGTGTATGAAGATGTTCTGAAAAGTTCAGAAAGGAACAAATGGCTTGAAGCCATGAAGTCAGAAATGGATTCCATGTACGAAAATCAAGTATGGGACTTAGTTAACCCACCTGAAGGGATTAAACCCATAGGGTGCAAGTGAGTTTTCAAGAAGAAAACCGACATGGAAGGTAATGTTGTTACCTTTAAGGCTAGATTAGTGGCAAAAGGATATCGTCAGAAACAAGGAATTGATTATGACGAAACCTATTCGCCAGTAGCTATGCTTAAATCCATTCGGATGCTCCTGGCCATAGAAGCTCATTATGATTATGAGATATGGCAAATGGATGTGAAAACAGCTTTCCTTAATGGAAACCTGCTTGAGGATGTATACATGATACAACCTGAAGGTTTCACATCGGTTGATAAAACCAAAGTATGCAAGCTTCGACGATCCATATATGGACTGAAGCAAGCATCCAGGAGCTGGAACATCCGTTTTGATGAGACAATCAAAGAGTTTGATTTCTCACAAAATCCTGACGAACCTTGTGTGTATAAGAAGGTTAGTGGGAGTGCAGTCGTATTCCTAGTATTATATGTCGATGACATATTACTTATAGGAAACGATATATCAGTCTTACAGTCGATTAAAATTTAGTTGTCCAAAACTTTCTCCATGAAAGACCTGGGAGAAGCAACCTATATCCTTGGGATTAGAATCTATAGCGATAGATCAAAACGGTTGCTTGGTCTTTCGCAGTCTACATATATAGACCGAGTGCTAAAAATGTTTAGCATGTCGGAATCCAAGAAAAGTTACCTTCCATCAGGCATGGGATCAACCTTTCAAAGTCTATGTGTCCGCGCACAGAAGATGAGAGGATTTGCATTAATAAGATTCCTTATGCATCCGCGATAGGATCTATCATGTATGCTATGTTATGTACTAGGCCCGATGTATCGTATGCCCTGAGTGTCACGAGTAGATACCAGTCTGATCCAGGAATGGATCATTGGGCGGCTGTCAAGACAATCCTTAAGTACTTATGAAGAACTAAGGATGTGTTCCTAATATATGGAGAAGGAGATATGGTAATACGTGGGTGTACAGATGCCAGTTTCCAGACAGATAAGGATGACTCCAAATCTCAGTCTGGATACGTATTTACTTTGAATGGAGGCACAATAAGTTGGAAGAGTTCCAAACAAGACACCGTAGCGGATTCTACCACGGAAGCGGAATATATCGCAGCTTCGGAAGCAGCAAAGGAAGCAGTCTGGATCAAGAAGTTTATCTCCGAACTTGGTGTGGTTCCAACCATTGATGAAGCAGTGCCGGTTTACTGCGACAACAATGGAGCTATTGCACAAGCAAAGGAACCAAGGTCTCATCAGCGATCCAAACACGTGCTTCGCCGCTATCATCTGATCAGAGAGATTATAAGTAGGAATGATATACAAATTGAGAAAATTCCCATTGAATGGAATTTAGCGGATCCTTTAACTAAGGCCTTGCCACAAAGTAAGTTTGAGGGTCATGTTAGAGCCTGTGGTATTGGATACCGTAGCGATTGGCATTAGGCCAAGTGGGAGTTTGTTAGTAATATGAGAGAAGTGTCCTAAGGCAATCGCCTTATGATTGTAAACATTTATTTTAATAAATGAATATTCACTATTTGAGTATACATGTCTGTGTATTTGATTGGAATCTTAAACTCATTTACTGAATGTCCACAATACAATTCACAGCATGAGAGAATTTGTGATGAATTCACAACTAGTGATTATCTCTACATATGCAATTGTGAAGTATTGGAATTGTCCCTAGTCGATGAATTGATAAATAAGGACACTATCAATTCTGTTGAGATTAGCATGGGTTATTCTGTAATCAGCTGATTCTCACTGGCTGGTGACATTGGGATGTCCGGAGATAAACATGAATGCTAGTTAAGGGAACTAGTTCATTGGAGTGACTGGCTGTAAAACTTCACATGGTAGTCTACAAATAGACATGTCAGTGAAGTTCTTACTGCAGCTTAAGTGCGATGTTTCTTTGACTTGCGGTGTTCAAGTCATCTTGGTCATGGAGACTTATACTTTAACATCTTAAGCAAGCATCTCCAAGGAGGTGTGGACCCAGGATGGTTGGGTATAAGCCGAAGTGCCCAAAGATCTTTGAATAGCCTACAAAGGATTCACAACTCCTTGCGAGGGGATGTATACCCAAGGCCTATCGTCGAATTGTTACTCAAAGCCTCTGGCCAGAGCATGACATGTTCAGAGTATGAGTCTCTGAAATACATGAGAGTAATTAGAATCCATTGGATGAGAAAGACATTACTTGGGCTAAGTGTGACGTAGTCAGCCTAGTGGGGACTGACACATATAGACCATGTCCTGAACCAAGTGGGTATAAGATGGTGAAGGGAATGAGGCACGACTCATTATAGCTGCTGAAGGGTTTCAGAATTATTTCTGAGGTCAACCGTTGATCTTTCGATTAATTGGGGATCATGATGTAATACTAGGTGCCACTCATGATCGTTCTATAATTGGTTAATTATAGACGGCCAACATAAATCGAAACCCTATTTAGTCACACGAACTACGAGTAATCCGAGGGATTTAAAACGAGTTGAAAATTAGATTTTCCGATCAAGAGAGATAAGTTGAATCTGAATTTTTCAGAGACGCATCGGAAGCATAAAATGGCTAAGTCTTTTGAAGACTTATTGGACAAATTAAATGAGTTTAATTCGTACGGTTACGACATTGGTTTGGCCGGCCAAAGAGGGTTCCCACCCTCTTTGGTTTGGCCTGGCCGGCCACAATAAGAGGGAGAAGCAAATTGTTTGGTTCAAATTATAAAATAAACCGCGTGTGGTTTGTTTTATAAAATTATGGATAAAGAAATTTATATAAAGAAATTTATATAAAGAGATTTATTTTCATGGAAATTAAAATAAACCTTGGATTGGTTTATTTTATTTTATAAAATCAATAATGGATTGATTTACCATGATAAAGAAATTTATAGAAATTTATTCTTTTTATGGAAATTAAAATGAACCATGGATTGGTTTATTTTATTTTATAAAATCAATTATGAATTGATTTTTCCATGATAAGAAAAATGTATAAGATAAATTTCTTGTAAAATTTATTCCATAATAAAAGGGGAGACATGGTTGTTTTTATTATAAATTAAGTTATAATAAAAACTTGGCATAACGGAATAATTCATAGAAAAATTTATAAGATAAATTTCTTATGAAAAATTTATTCCGTTAAAAAGGAGACTTGGCGATAAAGAGACTACTATATAAAGGTGCAAAGGCAAGGCTTGGAAATCAATTCAAGTGATCAAGGATTCTTGCCTAGCCTCTCTTCCTCTCCTTCTCTCCCTCTCCCTCTTCTAGGGCCGGCTATCCTCTCCCTCTTCTAGGGCCGGCTGCCCTCACCTCCTTTGCCGTGAGCCACCTCCACCAAGAAGGTGCCAAAGAAGAAGAAGAAGCAGGGCGCGACTCCTTCCTTCCTCCCGGAATCTTGATTCCATTTTTCGTTTGGTGGTTAGTTTTCCATCTCTCTCTCTTGATATTCTTGTCGTGCCTTTGGAGAATCTAGTAGTTCTTGTCGGCACGAAACTCGTGGCTTTGCGAAGTCATCTCGAAGAAAACTCGGCGTGGACCCGAATAGAGGCGGAGCTTCCAAGGGACGCTACGGTTGGATCTCGTCCCTTTCTTCGAGTTACGCGAGGTATCAAGTAAATTAGTTTACTTTCTACAAAATTTTAATTTCTGATCATGTCTACACAATATATGGTTGCATGCTAGATACGTGGTTAAAATAATTTGAGAAATTATTTATGCTAAACCTTCCGCTACACGTAATTAAATTTTAAAATTACGAACCCGTATCCATGTCAGCATGCACCCGGTCCCAACATAGAGAATCAACAATCAGAAGTTAGGAGCAGAGATCAGTAGCGTATCGATAGGAATCAGAACGCGATCAGAACTCTGACAGCGTTTTTGAATTAAAGTTGTCAGCTACTGATCGGTCACCGGACCGATCAGAGTGACTCCTGATCGGTCACCAGACCGATCGGTCCCCAGTGACAAATCCGAAATCGTGACTTTCCGGTGATCGGTCACCAGACCGATCCAGCACCAGCTGGGTTTCCTCCAGCTTCTTTCTGCCACACCCCTGATCGGCCACCAGACCGATCAGGACACTTCCTGACCGATTAGACTCCAGCCTGATCGGTTATAGTGAGAAGCCCGCGACGTTTGATCGTTCACCAGAACGATATGAATAGTATCCCTGATCGGTCACCAGACCGATCAGGAGCCGAGCAGTATGGTTCCCAAAGTCACTGTATGCTCCCTGATCGGTCACCAGACCGATCAAGATACTTCCCGACCGATCAGGCTCCAGCCTGATCGGTTATAGTGAGAAGCCCTTGACGTTTGATCGTTCACCAGAACGATCTGAATAGTATCCCTGATTGGTCACTAGACCGATCAGGAGCCGAGCAGTAAGGTTCCCAAAGTTACTGTGTACTCCCTGATTGGTCACCAGACCGATCAGTCATAGCTGGATCGGTCACCAGATCGATCCACGAGGGAACTCCGTGCCAACTTCCCTGATCGGTCACTAGACCGATCCATGCAAGGTCAATACCACTCTAAGTCAAGAGAACGGGCTTCCAGCCTTCTCTGACTCGTGCTCAGTCCCCCGAACCAAGACTCCATGCCCAGTTTCACTCACCGGGACTTCAATTTATCCCTCCAAGCTAGGACCTGGCTTCACTCACCAGGATTTCAACCACCTAGCTTCCCAAGCTAGGACCTTGCCCTCCAAGCCAGGGTTTCATCAACCTAGCCCTCCAAGCTAGGACCTGACCCTCCAAGCCAGGGTTTCATCAACCTAGCCCTCCGAGCTAGGACCTGGCCCTCCAAGCCAGGGCTTTTTCACACCTAGCCCTCCAAGCTAAGACTTTTTCCCACCTAACCTTCCATGTTAGGACTTTTCACACCTAGCCCTCCAAGCTAGGACTTTTTCACACCTAACCCTCCAAGTTAGGACTTTTCACACCTAGCTCTCCAAGCTAGAACTTTTTCCATGCCAGCGTGCGATCTTCCGATCCACTTGGACTTAATCCGAATTCAACCAAACTTGAATCAAACTTAAATCGGTGTCAAACACCAAAACAACAATCAGGGTCAGACTGCATCAACACCCATGACATAAATTAATTGACATATTAATTAACAAATAATTAATCCATGGCAATTAATTAATCACATGCAATAATAAACGTAATCAAAGCAAAACAAAGACAGATCTAGGGAGGGTATACCTTGTCGTTTACCTCACAGTCGTCTACCTTATGACCCTCCCCTTCTGGACATCGTGTGGGCGACGAGTTACCAATACGCAGAGTCACCAAGGCACACCAATCAATCTTCTTCCTTCTTCCTTCTTCCTTCTTCCTTGCACCAAAACCCTAGGGCTTAGGGTTGCCGCCGGCCAAGAGAAGGAAGTTCCTTCTTCTTCCTTGCGCCATCCACCAAGTAGACCAAGGAGGAAGAAGATGATGAAGATCAAGAAGAGAAACAAAACTCTTCTACCCAACAAACCCTAGCCGGATTCAATCTCCTCCACTTCTTCCTTGCCGCCGGCCAAGAGATGATGGAAGTCCTCTCTTCTCAAGCCACCGGTGGATCCTCCTTGCACCCAACATGCGCATGCCAAGGAGGTAGAAGCAAGCATGAAGATGAAGAGGAAAGGAAGAAGAAAAAGAGTGCAAAACTTCTCCTTCTTGAGCTTTCTTTCCTCTTCCCGCCGGCGTCGCAACCTCCCACTTGAAGTCACCGTCGGTGACCCTTCCCTTCCTTTCTCTCCCACCAAGCACCACCAGATGGTGCTTCCTTTGTTCAAGTTCCACGCCCAAAGAGTGTTGGGACCGATTGGCGAGCTAGAGGGGGGGGTGATTAGCTTCGATTTGCTCCGTGATGATTTGTTGCGGCGGAAGACTCGAGCAAACGCTAACACAAAGGATTTACTTGGTATCCACCCCGGTCGGGTGACTAATCCAAGGATCTACTCTCCTCACACTCTCATACACTATGAAAGTCTCCTTCTTGAGGTGGAGAAACCTCTTACAAGCTTGTTACAAAGATACAACAAGAACAAAGCAAAATACAAATCAAATCTTACAAGATTTACAATAAATGGGCTCTCTTTGCTTTCCTTGCTATCTTCAATCTTGTGATTGCCTCTTGGACCTTGGAAATGCAGCAGCACTAAGCTCCAAGGCTTCCCTTGAAATGGCAATGAAGTTGGAGAAGAAGAGAGGAAGAGCTGCGGCCAAAAACCTGCGCAAAAGACCTTATACCCGATGCCTAGGGTTTGGTAATCGATTACCCAATCGATTACCACGTAGGATTTAGCCGTTCAACGGCTAGTTTTCGAACCATAATCGATTAGCCAATCGATTACGGGTGGCCTGAATCGATTACCCAATCGATTCAGAGCCTCACTGTCTTCTCGCGCAAACCTCCGTGATCGATTGCCCCAATCGATCAAGAGACACCTTAATTGATTGGAGAATCGATTAAGGGAAGGCTGAATCGATTACCCAATCGATTCAGCTGCCTTCTGTCCTCTCGCATAAACCTCCCTAATCGATCAACTGATCGATTCACCCAATCGATTACCCAATCGATTGAGTCCAACCTAACTTGTTTCCACAAGTCTAGGATCCCCTACCAAGTGTCCGGTCAACCCCGTTGATGAACTTGCATTTCTCCTGCCTAGCTCCCAGCTCGGACTTACCCTGGTTCCCAACCAGATTCGCCTAACCCTCGAGTTAGGTCTAGTCTCTCGGTAGACTTCCACCTTGCCAGCATGCGATCTCCCCGATCCATCGGGACTTCACCTAGTCCCACTAGGTCTTTTCCCATGCCAGCGTACGATCTCCCCGATCTACCTGGACTTCACCTAGTCCCACTAGGTCTTTTCCCTTGCCAGCCTGCAATCTCCCCGATCCAGCTGGACTTCACCTAGTCCCACTAGGTGTGCTCAGTCAAGCCTCCAGTCAACCTTAACCCACTTGACATCATACGATATTCAAACATCATTATCAAACATTGAAACATACGCCCATACCATAAGCTTACCAAGCTTATCAGACCTAAGCTCACCCAAGCTTAGTCAAACTAGGTCAACCCTGACCTAACCAAGATTGCACCAACAATCTCCCCCTTTTTGATGTTTGACAATATGTTTGAGAAAGACTAATCCCTATTAGCCTTTCATACCATTTCTCCCCCTTTGACACACATCAAACACTCTCCCTGAGAGTCTATATGGTCAAAGGTATACCCAATAAAAACCCCATACTATTCATTGAACCTATGCTCAACCTTGAGCACTCATGAAGATTCCCAATCTCCATTCTTTCACGAAAAAAAATAAAATAAAAATTCAACCACATGTTGTTAAGGAAGACCTCCCCCTCAAAACATGCTCTAAACCTCTATCATTGCACCAACAATGATTTTTGAGTTTCTAAACCTTTAGGAAAACTCAACTTGAGGTGATTGAGATTTTGGGATTCAAAACTTGAACCAAAACCTCTCCTTAACCCTTAAATGTTTACCGAACCGTTTCCCTTTTTGATTTCACAATGAAATTTATCCAAATATACTTATAAAAATATTCCAAGGGGTTAGGGATTGGTAGGTTACTAAAAAATGGGTTAATGGACTGAAAACTGACAGTTTCAGTCTCACCAATCGATTGGTGTTGGAACCAATCGATTAAACCAGCCTTAATCGATCAACGGATTGATTACGGCTGACTGTAATCGATCAAATGATCGATTACGCGAGCTTCTGTGCTCGCAAAAAGATCCACCAATCGATTGACCAATCGATTGGCTACTGCCCCAATCGATCACCTGATCGATTGAGAGTTTCTGAAATCTGAAAACAATTTCAGATTCAAATTTCAGAAACTCCTAAATAATTTTATAAAATTCGAGAAATCCTAAAATTTCGTGTAGACATTATTTATACCATCTACTATCAAGAAAAAATAATTTTCTATGAAAATAACCTTCTTTTTCAAAGATTGACACAAAATTAGAAACCATTGATACATTTCAATGTTTTACTCTATTTTGTATCCATTTCATCAATGATGAGTGCTATCAAAAGATAGTCTTCACCAAGGTTTTCCAAGATAGTTTTAAAATGTTTTTCAAAAACAATATCCAACCATGTTCCTTGGGCTAAATGCACATGACTTGTACATTAGCTTTCCCAATGATTGGAGTTCATTGAAATTCTTGTTTTGATGAATCTAAAACTCAAATAAGTGCACTTTATCAACACTTTGAGTTTTGTTCATCACCCTAACATCTCACTTGTTTCTAATGTGTCTCAAAAACACATACAAGTCAACTTATGGTCTTAGTGAGATGTAAAAGTCATATTCTCCCTAAACTAAGGGTTCATGCATTTCTATCTAGACATTATAAGTTTTGATCATCCATCTAGGATGTCAATTAATGTCAATGTCCTTAAGTTCAATAAAAATTGATTTATGCATGATTAATGACTATGACATGCATCATATTAGGATTTTCAAAAGAAATTATAACTATATGATGCATGTATGACATGACATGTAATATTTTCATAATAAAATATGAATGATGAAATATGATATCATGGCATGTGATAGAGCATACAAAACATGACATAGTGTCATAAAAGAATACACCTAGATTTCCTATCTAAGTATCAATAACTCATCGCTAAGCCATTGATAATCCTAAATTTGCCCTAATTTCCAAGATAATGCCAAAACTCCCCAACTTGGCTTATCTGCGGATTCTATCCTAGTTGTGCCAACTTTTATTAGATTCAATCTTCCAAAAATATAGTTTGGCACCAATTTTACTCCTCCTAGAGTAAACATAATTCCTTCATTTTCAAGAAAGATAATTCCTTGAAAATGTCCCAAAGTGCCAACTTCATCAAGGTTGGGTTAACTACCCTTCCAATTGGAGTTGACACTCCCTAGACTTATCTAGGGTGTGGCGAACACACTCTTAGGAACCCAACACCTATTGGTGCTCCTAGGGTGTTCTAGGTATTCACTAGGGATGACCTCCCTTGATACCTTCCTAAAGACTTTCTTAGGCTTTTCCGAAGCCTTAGTCATGTTGGTCTTGTCTTGGTCAACTCTAGGGATGGCTTCCCTTGCGACCTTGACTTGACTTCTAGACCTAGATTTAGTTCCATATTTATATGGAACTCTATGATAGGATGGACCATCATCCTTAGTCTTAGGTTTGTACCCCCAAACATTTCTTGCTCCTAGAAGGTCCTTGATTTCCTAAACCTAGGTTTTGATCCTTAGATCCCTTAAATAGATTTTCTATTCTTTTGAGGGATTTTTCTAATTTATCAAGTTTTGACCTCAAAACTTGATTTTCAATCAATACCTCCTCAAGGCTTGGTTTTCTAATATAACCTTGGTGATTATTTTTCTTAGCCTTGGATTGGGTAGGTCTACCTTGGAAATTCCTAATTTGTTCCCTATCCTTAGAGGTGGTAGTCCTAGCATGGAAAGCTCTATAGTTTTCCTTAGGTTTTTTATACCTCCTATTTTCATGATAAATAGCATTAAAATGATAATAGTTATCTCTAGCATGCATATTATCATTGATGAAAATAAGTACCATTACCTAATGGTACCTTAGTCTTGTTCTTGGAGGCTTCCCCTTGATTTGAGCTCCTCCTTTTGACTTTGGTCGGATCCTTCCCCTTTGGACATTGATTCCTATAATGTCCCTTTTGCTTGCATGAGAAGCACACTATGTGCTTCTTATCCTTCTTTATTACGGGGCCGACCTCCTTTGCCTTCTCCTTGGTCTTGGGTGCCATTTGCACCTTCTTCTTGACCAATTTTGGACACTTACTCTTGTAGTGCCCTCTTTCCCTACACTCAAAGAAAATGATATGATTTTTATTTTTGCAAATTGAAATATTTATACCTTTGCTTGTAGGGGTGTGGCATGACTCTTCACTTGATCCGGAAGTAGATACTTCTTCTTTTTCCGGAATCAATGACCTTTGCTCCCCCTCAATCCTAGAGGTGGAGACTTCTTCTTCTTCTTCATTGACCTCGGATGATGATGTTGAAACCTTTTCTTGTTTCGGCGTCAATGTCATAATTTGCTCCTCTTCAACCCTTGAGGTGGAGGCTTCTTGAGCTTCATCTTCGGATGTTGAGCACCTCTCAACTTCCAAGTCCTCTTCACTTGATGAATTTCCCTCTTCGGATTTGTCTTGATTTGGTAGAGTGGAGGGATCTTCATGAAGATTTTCCAATTTTCTCCAAAGCTCTTTGGCATCTTCGAATTCTCCAATCTTGTCCAAGATGTTGCTTGGCAAAAGATTGACCAATAGCTTGATCACTTTGTAGTTGGCCTCGCATCTCTTGATTTGCTCCTCATTCCATTTGCTTTTCTTGAGGAGCTTTCCTTTTGAGCTTGTTGGAGCTTCAAAACCCTCCATTAGAGCAAACCATTACTCTATCTCCATCATGAAATAATTTTCGATCTTTGACTTCCAAAGACCAAAATTCTCCTTGTCGAATGGTGGAGGTGCCCTTGTGTCATAGCCAAACTCCATTCTTGAAGTTGAACCCTTTGATGATGACTTCTTGAAATTAAGGTTTCTTCCAACTTCTTCTTCTTCCTCTAGCTCTTGCCCTTTTGGCGATGAGTCCAAATAAGAGCAACCTCGCTCTGATACCACCTGTTGGGACCGATTGGCGAGCTAGAGGGGGGGTGATTAGCTTTGATTTGCTCCGTGATGATTTATCGCGGCGGAAGACTCGAGCAAACGCTAACACAAAGGATTTACTTGGTATCCACCCCGGTCGGGTGACTAATCCATGGATCCACTCACCTCACACTCTCATACATTATGAAAGTCTCCTTTTTCAGGTGGAGAAACCTCTTACAAGCTTGTTACAAAGATACAACAAGAACAAAGCAAAATACAAATCAAATCTTACAAGATTTACAATAAATGGGCTCTCTTTGCTTTTCTTGCTATCTTCAAGCTTGTGATTGCCTCTTGCACCTTGGAAATGCAGCAGCACTAAGCTCCAAGGCTTCCCTTGAAATGGCAATGAAATTGGAGAAGAAGAGAGGAAGAGCTGCGGCCAAAAACCTGAGCGAAAGACCTTATACCCGACGCCTAGGGTTTGGTAATCGATTACCCAATCGATTACCACGTAGGATTTAGCCGCTCAACGGCTAGTTTTCGAACCGTAATCGATTAGCCAATCGATTACGGGTGGCCTGAATCGATTACCCAATCGATTCAGAGCCTCACTGTCTTCTCGCGCAAACCTCCGTGATCGATTGCCCCAATCGATCAAGAGACACCTTAATCGATTGGAGAATCGATTAAGGGAAGGCTGAATCGATTACCCAATCGATTCAGCTGCCTTCTGTCCTCTCGCATAAACCTCCCTAATCGATCAACTAATCGATTCACCCAATCGATTACCCAATCGATTGAGTCCAACCTAACTTGTTTCCACAAGTCTAGGATCCCCTACCAAGTGTCCGGTCAACCCCGTTGACCAACTTGGATTTCTCCTGCCTAACTCCCAGCTCGAACTTACCCTGGTTCCCAACCAGATTCGCCTAACCCTCGAGTTAGGTCTAGTCTCTCGGTAGACTTCCACCTTGCCAGCATGCGATCTCCCCAATCCATCTGGACTTCACCTAGTCCCACCAGGTCTTTTCCCATTCCAGCGTACGATCTCCCCGATCTACCTGGACTTCACCTAGTCCCACTGGTGTGCCTAGTCCCACTAGGTCTTTTCCCTTGCCAGCCTGCAATCTCCCCGATCTAGCTGGACTTCACCTAGTCCCACTAGGTGTGCTCAGTCAAGCCTCCAGTCAACCTTGACCCACTTGACATCCTACGATATTCAAACATCATATGACATTCAAACATTATTATCAAACATCGAAACATACGCCCATACCATAAGCTTACCAAGCTTATCAGACCTAAGCTCACCCAAGCTTAGTCAAACTAGGTCAACCCTGACCTAACCAAGATTGCACCAACAAAGAGGAGGAGAAGAAAAACCTTGTTTTCTTGCTCCCTTTGATCCGGCGCAACCTAAAACCTTAGGGGAGCGAACTTGTGAGGGAGGGAAGGAGAGACTCTAAGGGTTTTGTGTGGACGAAAAAGGATTGATTAACCTTTGTTTCATGACTCCTATGGGGTATATATAGGGCTAAGGTAGGGACCATAAGGAGGAATTGGGTCTTGGCCCGCTGATGGATCCAATACCGATCCATTAATGGAGATCCATTCCACTAAATGATCCCATTGAACTTCCTCACCAACCCCCATATTTTCATATGAGCTCCACCTATTATGAGTCATCCATCTCCCCGTGTTTAAGATATCGAATGTCTGATAATTAATTTAAATTACTGAAATTAAATTAATTATCCTCTTGATCCTTGATTAGTATCACTCAACCTTTTCATTATGTCGGACCATAGTCTACTTGCAAGATTTGACATGACGATCCTTTTGAGCTCACCAAGGGTGCATCATCATCCCGACTCACCAGGACATGGATTTCCTCAATAATCAATGGTACACCATGCAGATGAAATTATTACCCAACTTACCGGGCCTATCGATCTAACAGAATAGATCTCGCCCATTGGTAAATCAAAGTAATAATTAATTAACCACATGTGTCTATTATTATTTCGGGATTTATAGATCGTACTCCATAATATAATCCGAGGTCTAATCCAATTTATGAAGTCACTACAAAATTGGATGACCTCTCATTTAGTCCTACTCAATGCACACAAAGTGCACTAGTATAATTCTATGGTTAAGACAAACCATACCTAACTACACTACAACATCCCGATGGTTTGTCCAACTCCATCTCGGTTGTGAGTCTCTTTCTTATACTTCTGCAAGGAACTTGATAACATGATCTTCTGTGCGACTCCACGCACCATGTTATCTACAATGCTAAGTATGAGACATTTTGTGCACATACTAATATAAATATGCACTGTGTGATTTTACGATTCTCTTTAAAATGTAAATGTATTCTAACCAAAAGCAAAGCTTTTAGTATACATCCTAACAAATCTCCCCCGGTTGGTCCTCCAGAGATCACCCCCACGTGTCTCGAGGGCGGGCCACGTGCAAGGGTCTTGCCCTTCCTGGGGTCTCTTTCCAATGAGGGAGACCTACGGAGTGCAGCTCCCCGACTTGTCCCCCTTGAACGTGACCGAGCCCTACATCCGGTCTTGTTCTCTACTGACTGCTGTTGTCGGGGAGAGAGGCTTCGCTGAGGAGACCTCCGGCGATACCCCATCTTCTTCCACTTCCTCTGAGGTTTGGTGTCTGCTTCCTCACTTAATTTTTTTCTTCAAGGCATGACACTCTTCGGTGGAGTGTGTCATACTATCGTGGAAATCGTAGTACTTCATCAGTGGCTCTGGTTGCTCGGTGTCCACTGTCTCGACCGGCTTCCGCTTACCAACCCACTGATCCTTCCCTAGGCAGAGATCCTTTTCTCGAGTTGGAGTGGGAGGTTCACTCCTTTCTGACCGTACAACGGCTTGAGGAGGGACCTTGGCTGATTCCTTGCAGTGAGCGTGTTGCACTTCTTCCACGTTGACGTGCTTGACAGAACGCCCTACCAAGTCATCAAAATTGACGGGTGGCTTCTTCACCAGTGATCAGAAGAAATCCCCCTCCGAGAGCCCCTGGGTGTATGCACTGACGAGGATTTCTGATGTCGCCGTTGGCACATCCTGTGCCACTCGGTTGAATCGCTGGATGTACTCCTTGAGTGATTCCTTCGGCTTTTGCTTAAGAGCAAATAAGTTTAATGTCGTCTTCTAATAACGACGGCTACTGGTGAAATGGTGGAGGAAGACGGTTCTAAACTCCATGAAGGAGTTGATAGAACCCAGGGGCATCCTCTGGAACCATCATTGGGCTGCTTCGGATAGGGTGTTCAAGAACACCCGACACTTAACACCATCGGTGTACTAGTGCAGGAGTGTCGCGTTATCGAATTTACAGACATGATCTTCAGGATCTGTCTTCCCATCGTAATCAACAATCTCAGGTCCGCAGAACTGCTTCTGCATGGGGTCTTCTACAATCTCCGATGAGAAAGGGGTAAAGGGAGCCTTTGGGGAGGCCTTAGGTTCTTCCCTCTTCCCTGGTCCATCTTCTTGTCTCAACGCGCTGGAGGATACTGAGTTGGCCTTCTCCACATCTTTGGGAGAATCCCGCCGGTGGTTCGGGACTGCTCTGGCGTGTCTCCCCGATGGTGAGACAAATCTCCGTAGTTGGGGGTGCGAGATAGAGATTCTGGGGATCTCCTCCTAAACAAAAGCAACTCGCCGTGAGGTGGCCTGCTCAATTTGGTGTTGTTCAAGTGCCCCTTTGACAGTGTTGGCCACCAAGCAATCTAGTTCCTCTTTCGTCAGGATGATGGATTGTCCCACCGGCTTTGCCATCGGTGCTCCTTCTGGTGCTTTACTGGTTTCCCACAGACGGCGCCAAACTTGTTCTGGAAGGAATCGACGTCGACGGCTAGTCACCGGACTTCAGTCCACCAGGATGACAACGAGAGAGGACAAGCCTCTGTCCTGTGAGATTAACATGAGTGTTAATGAGAACACGCCGGAGGTTGACCGGCGGAGCCCACCCCGACGCTCAAGTCAGTGCCTCAGTCTAGGAGATGGAAGGAAGCAAGGAAAAATGTGTAAGTTAGAGTGTGCATAATGTTGGATCGAGAGAACCGATAGAGGGGGGGGGGTGAATATCGGAAAGCGTTCGGATTTTAGAAATTAGAGAATTTGCACAGCGGAATAAAGACAATCGCGAACACAGGTATTTTACTTGGTTCGAAGCCTAGGTCGACTCCTACTCCAAGGCCCATGGTCGTTGACCGTTTTCTGCGGGAAATTCTATAAGTTCGCAAAATGGTTTACAAATTAATATTACAATTGCAGTATCGTAAACACAAAATTAAAAGATCGCTCTTTTGTTACCGACGTCCGAGGTAGATTGACTTTTCGGAGCGGAGGGATGTCGTTGGCTCGAGTTGAGAGGTTTTCGGAGCAGAGCGCGGGAGCAGAAGAGCGTCAAAGCGTTGAATGAATTATTGCACTGAAGCCTTGGTTCGAGGGTCCTTTTATAGGGCCTGGGGGCGCCCGGGACGTCGGGGGCGCCCCCCCACGTGTCATCCAATCCGCCGCAGTCTCGGTCAGCTTATGATCCCTTTACATTCAGAATCAGCTTTGACCGGGGCGCCCGGAGCGCTCGGGGCGCCCGCATTGACCGGGTCAAAGCTTATCCCTTGGCTTCGCTGGCTTCTGGTTCGTATGCTTGTACTTGGGGGCGCCCGGGACGCTGGGGGCGCTCGAGAGCAGCGGGGGCGCCCGGGAGCACGGGGGCGCCCCGCCCAGCAGCTGTTCGAAGCCTTCCTTACTTACATTGTTTTGTATGCACCTTGGGGGCGCCCGGGACACCCCGGGCGCCCTACTCAGCCACTGCCTCACTCCTTGGAGGCTCTCTGAGCTGCAGACACTCGTTCCTTTGGTCCTGCATCCAGGGTTAGTCCAAAATAATATAAAATAATAATGTGTTAGTTTATACAGCCTTAGCTGTCTTGGTTCTGACTTTGGGCCTTCAAAATGGAGCCCTAGGTTGAACCGACGTCTACTGTTCCCTCGACGGGGAACGCGTCCTCACCTACTCCTCTCGGGAGAATGTACCTGATGCCAACCGTTCCTCTGGTTGGACTTTTGCCTCGCGGTCCTTCACCAGGTCTTGGATGCCGAGCTATCCTTCGCCCGGTGCCTAGCATTCCTTTGCTAGGGCTTCAGTCCCAGGCTGTCCTTCGCCTGGCGCCTAGCAGTCCTTCGCTAGGGCTTCTTACCCTGGCATTCCTTCGCCAGTGCCTAGCAGTCATTCGCTAGGGCTTTTTATCCTGGCATTCCTTCGCCGGTGCCTAGCAGTCCTTTGCTAGGGCTTTTTACCCTGCACACTAGAGTAACATATTAAATAACAAGTAAGACTTAACTTTTGAACCCTGTTGCCATTATCAAAACACAGGTTTGACTTGGGTGCCTTCTGCCCTAGCAGTCCTTTGCTAGGGCTTTTTACCCTGCACACTAGAGTAACATATTAAATAACAAGTAAGACTTAACTTTTGAACCCTGTTGCCATTATCAAAACACAGGTTTGACTTGGGTGCCTTCTGCATCAACAATCTCCCCCTTTTTGATTTATGGCAACCCTAGTTCAAAAAAGTTAAGTTTAATTAAAGTATGTAAAAACATTTTGTTCCTTCCCCTGGAAGGACTCTCCCCCTAGATTTTTCAAAAATTCGTGGGGTTCTAAGTTTAAGGAAAAAAATTTTACTTAGAATTTTTCAACAGAAGGCTTTTGTATTTTCAAAAATGATTTTTCCACTTTTGAAAACTTAAGTTTAGGTACTTGGAAATCTTTTGACAACTCAATTTTTAAAAGTACATAGAAGATTTTTGGAAGCATGAGTTTAGAGTACTTAGAAAAAATTTTGAAGCCTTAAGTTTTAAATTACTCAAAAGTTTTTGAAAGCTTTAACTTAAGTACTTAGTAAGATTAAAAACTTAAGTACTTAGTAAGATTTGAAAAAGACTTTAAATTTTTTGAGAAGCTTAAGTACTTAGAAAGTTTTGAAAGGCTCAAGTACTTAGAAAATTAAAAGCTTAAGTACTTATAGAATTTTTGAAAAGCTTAAGTACTTTTTGAATAAAGGATAGATTTTGAAATTTTGAGAGAAAAAAATTTAAGACAAAAAAAAATTTTAAATAGAAAATTTTAAATTCTCTCCTTTCTTATCTTTCCCCCTTTGCCATATATCAAAAACAGATAAAAATAGCAGGAATTAAAATTGCATAAAGGGAATAATTTTCATAAGGGAAAAATAATTGCATGATTTTGCTGTACTGAGCCAATTTATGAGAAGACTTAGACCAAATCAGTTGATTTTCTCTTGTAGGGACCTGTCTAACCCAATTAGCTACCCACTAACTGTTATAAGCAGTAGTTTTTGTTAGGGTTAGTCAAGTTAAGTGTTTCTGTTCAAGTTAGTTTTTCTAAACTTGACACTTAACTTGATTGCTGTGTAAGTTGTATTTAGTGCCCCAATTACTGCAGATGCACTTACTTAAAGCATCTTGAATTAAGACAAAGACCTAAGCATCTCAACCCTTTCTAGGTTATCAATCATAAGTACCCTAAGGTGCTTGTGAGATGCTGACTTCTAAATCTATAGGTGCATGCAGTTCTAGGGTTAGGGCCTAGGCTAAGTCCATTTGCGAAAAAGCCCTAGTTTTAAAAGGGGTGGTTTTGAAATAAAACTAAGTTGGAAAAGATAAAAAAATTGATTTTAAAACCAACAGTTTTTCAAAATTCTTTTAGAATCTGATTAAGTAAAGCAAAAAAAAATAAAAAAAATAAAGTTAATCTATTCTACATAGCACAATCCTAACTGCCTTCTTAGTGAGCCGAACTCAGACTCAGGTAAGGGTTTTGTGAATATATCAGCTAAGTTGGATTTTGAGTCTATATGTTTAAGTACTATCTCACCCCTGGCTACATGGTCTCTTACGAAGTGATGTTTAACTTCTATGTGTTTTGTTCTGGAATGTTGGATTGGGTTCTTAGTTAGATTAATTGAACTTATATTGTCAATAAATACTTGAGTTTGGGTGTAGTTGAGCTGGAAGTCCTTAAGAGTGCGCATCATCCATAAAAGTTGTGCTACACACTCTCCTAAGGCTACATACTCAGCTTCAGTTGTGGACAGAGCTACACAGTGTTGTTTTCTGCTGCACCAACTTACTAGACTATTTCCTAATAGCTGGCAGCTTCCACTTGTGCTTTTTCTATCTAATTTACAACCAGCATAGTCAGAATCCGAGTATCCTGACAAATTGAAGGTTGAGGTTCTAGGATACCAAATCCCTACATTTAGGGTGCCCTTTACATATCTTAGTATTCTTTTTAGGGCTGCTAAGTGCGTTTCCTTAGCACAGGTTTGGTATCTAGCACACATCCCTACAGCAAAAAGAATGTCAGGTCTGCTGGCTGTAAGGTACTGTGGACTACCTATCATACTTCTATATAGTTTGAGGTCTACTGTCTTACCATCAGGGTCACTATCTATTTTTACATTAGTGGCCATGGGAGTACTTATGCTTTTAGAGTTATCCATTTTAAATTTCTTTATTAACTCTTTAGTATATTTGGATTGATGGACGTAGTTTCCATCTCTAGTTTGTTTGATTTGTAGTCCTAGGAAAAAGGTAAGCTCACCAACTAAGCTCATTTCAAATTCATTTTCCATTATCTTGACAAACTCTTTTAGGAAGTTTGTGTTGGTGGATCTAAAGATTATGTCATCTATGTAAATTTGGGCAATAAATATATCTTTTCCAGGGTTTTAATAAATAATGTTGAGTCAATTTGTCCTTGTTTAAATTCTTTAGAAGTTAAGTAGGTTGATAAACGTTCATACCAAGCCCTAGGTGTTTGTTTTAACATATATAATGCTTTAGTTAATTTGTAAACGTGGTCAGGTTTGTCTAAGTCTTCAAACCCAGGGGGTTGTCCTACATAAACTTCTTCTTTAATGAATCCATTTAGGAAAGCTGACTTTACATCCATTTGGTATAGCTTAAATCCTTTATGGGATGCAAAGGCTAACAACATTCTAATGGACTCAAGTCTAGCTACTGGGGCATATGTTTCATCGTAATCTAACCCGTCTACTTGGCTGAATCCCTTAGCTACTAAGCGGGCTTTATTTCTAACTATTTCTCCTTGATCATTTAGCTTATTCCTAAAGACCCACTTAGTGTCAATAATGGATTTGCCTTCAGGTTTAGGCACTAGTTCCCAGACTTGGTTCCTTTCAAATTGGACTAATTCTTCTTGCATAGCTATGATCCAATCAGGGTCAGGTAGGGCTTCATCTATAGTTTTGGGTTCTATTTTTGATATCATAGCTATTTGACTAAGGTTTCTGTAGGAGGATCTAGTCCTAACTCCTAGAGTTGGATCACCCACAATTTGATCGGTTGGGTGACTAAGTCTGGGTTTCTTGGTTCTTCTAGAACTTGGTTCAGCCTCAGGTCCGGCTGGTTGGTTTGGTTCACTATTGGATTCGACTCTTTGGGCTGGTTGATTTGTTGGTTCGATAATTGGTTCAGTTGACTCATTAATTGGTTCAATAGTTAGTTCGTTTAAGGGTTCAATTAAAGATTCACTTGTTTGTTCATTATTTTCTTGATCAGAATTTGATAAAGTTAGGTCTGGATTATCAGATATTGAGTTGACTTCTTCATCAAATATTAAGTTTGTTGTTTCTTCAATTTTCTTAGTTTGTTTGTTGTAAACTCTATAGGCTCTACTTGTGGTTGAGTATCCTAAGAAGATACCTGGGGTTGATTTGGACTGAAATTTCCCTAAGTAGTCTTTGGTGTTTAGGATATGGACTTTGCATCCAAAGACCCTTAGGTAGTGTAGATTTGGGAGCCTATGGTAGTACAGTTCATAGGGTGTTTTGTTGTGTCGCTTGTTAATCAGAACCCTATTTTGGATGTAACAAGCCGTACTAATTGCTTCTGCCCAAAATTGGTTTGCTAAGTTAAATTCGTTGAGCATAGCCCTAGCGGCTTCCTGTAATGTCCTATTTTTTCTTTCGACTATCCCATTTTGTTGGGGGGTTCTAGGACATAAAAATTCATGTAAATACCCATTGACCTTACANTAGAAGTTTATAATATTCATGGCTACGGGGCATGATTGAGTAAAGAAATGTCTATTAAGATAGCTTGTCTTAATAGGCTTGTAAATGGTTTGAGCAAACTTATTACATAATTCTAGGGTAGGGAATCTAGGGTCAGGACTTGGTTCGGCACCGGAGTTGGCCGGGTTTGCTCGGCGTCTTCTAAGTTAAGGAAATTAAAAGAAGCATGAAGGTATTGCATTAATTAGAAATTAATTTAAATGCAATAAAAAATTATACCGGGCAGCTCGGGGAGGCATGGTTGAGGACGAGAGCTTGCAAGGTCTCTTGATCTTCTTGTAAGGGGGGAAGGGTGGAAGAAGTTGGTTTTTGGTGTGGGAAGAGAAGGAGGTTCGGGTGCCTTATATAGGCATTTTAATGGGGGCGCCCAGGAGCTCCCGGGCGCCCGGGTCAGGGCATGTCTGCAGCTTTTGCTGCATTGATTATGATGGGGGCGCCCGCGTGGTTCCAGGCGCCCTGGTCAAAGGTCAGATTCAGTTTTTTTTTGCCACAAGAGAGGGAAAAGGTATGGTGGGGGCGCCCGCGTGGTTCCGGGCGCCCGGGACTTTATAGGAAAAGACAAGTTTTATTTCTTGTCATCGTTTGACCATGGTTTAATCGGTTTGACCAAGGTTTGAATTGCTTTGACTGCTTTGACTTGTGGTTTGAATATTTTGGCCATGGTTTGACCGTGTTGACCATGGTTTGACCATGACCTTAACTATAGGATTAACTCATAATGTAGGCATTTAAAGTATTTCCAATTGAATCTTAATCTTACTGTCTCACCCAGTCTAGGGTTTTTAATCACGTTAGCCTTATAGGTTCTGTGAGATAGGTTTTGATAAGTAAAATTATTTTGAAAAATTATTATTTATTTTGAAAGCCTTAAATTAATTTTTGAAAACAGTTAAGTTTATTTTGAGAGAAAATGTTTGAATCTATACTTAACTGAAAATTATGTTAGATTTAAATTTAACAAAAAGTAATTTGAATTTGAAATTCAAAAATTGGCTTCCAGGTCTTGGCGAGGCACTAGGCCTTCTTTGGCCGTAGCCTTATTGGATCATCAACCCTTTCCTTGACAAAGCTGTTTAATGAAATTTCATTTTCAAAATTAATCTTTGAAAAAGTTCTGGTCTAACTAGTTTGGATTTTGGATCGGTAGCTTCGGCTAGTTTCACCAGTCTAAAGAGACCAAGTGAACTTGATCTTATTAGAATTGGTTTCCCTAACGTACTATCATCTCACCTCCACCGAATACTATGTTTTCAAGTTTCAGTTAAGTTTGTGCAGTCCTTATACTAACCTAAGTCTAAGCATGGTAAATTGCAAAAATTTAAATAAACAATCAATCAGGCAAATTGCAAGAATTAAATTTTATTTAACAATAAATATAGTTTTCAATTTGGCTTCCCCTGAACTATAGCCACAATAATGATTAGGCAAGATGTGAATCTTGTCCTTGGGGATCCAATACTGATTTGATCCAGTTGGTTTGTTCAGGTACAGTTTAGGTACCCATGCCTGAACTTTACCTCTGGACTGATTCAGTACAGCAAAATAAGATCTTTGTCGGGATTTGGTTCTATAGCCAAGTCCGGATCGATTTAGAACGGACTTCTGTTTTCCAAGAATCATGTCAAGACCCTTGGAACCAGAAGTGAATCGTTCTAAGGCCGCTCTAAAATCCTTAACCTGAGTTTTCAGGGAGGAGTTCTCTTTCTCAAGTTTTTCAACTTGAGTAGGAGTTCCTTCTTGAACTTTCTCGGTTAAGGATTTAGAGTCAGCTCCCTCTTTCAGGAGTTTTACTTCCTGTCGGAGGGATTCGACTCGGAGTTTGACTTTCGCCAAATCTCGAGAAAGATAAGAAATAAGATCATTTAATTGACTTCTATTGAAACCACTTACCTTGATCTCGCCGTCTTCTTAAAAGGTTAGTCTGCCGTCGTCCTGCTCTGACTCTGACTCGGTCCCGACTTCTTCTGAGGCGGTCAGGGCTAGAAGGTTGGACTGGGGTGCTTCTTCTTCTTCTTCTGAGGAAGATTCATCCCAGGTTGCTTGGAGTGCCTTTTTTCTTCTTGTCTTCTTGGACTCCCTCAGGTTTGGACACTCTGTCTTGTAGTGGCTCTTCTTCTTGCACTCGTAGCAGGTTACGTTGGGCTTGTTTTTGTCACTCGCGGGTTCAGCTGGTTCGTCCTTTCTTCGGCTTGTTTTCCGTTTGTTGGCTTGGTTCATCAATTTTTCATAGTAGCTTCGGGCCAGTCGGACCAGCTCAGATCGATCTCCTTCTTCGTCTTCTGCGTCTGAGTCTGAGTTAGACTCGGGTTAAGGTTGAGGTTTCTTCTTTGTCGACCTTCCAGTTTTTCCTACAACAAAGGCAATACCTCTCTCGGCCATATTGCAGTTAGTCTGTTCATGAAGTTCTAACTCAGAAAATAATTCATCTAATTTAGTTTTAGAGAGATCCCTTGAAACCTTGTATGCATCTACCATAGATGCCCACAAGGTATTTCTAGGGAAAGCATTTAGGGCATACCTTATTAGGTCACGGTTTTCGACCTTGTGACCTATAGTGTGAAGACCGTTCATCAATTCTTGGATTCGTGCGTGAAGCTGGGCTGCTGTTTCGTTGTCGGCCATCTTGATGGTATACAATTTGTTCAGGAGCAGATCCCTCTTACTGATCCGAGTGTCTGATGTTCCTTCGTGCAGCTCGATCAATTTTACCCACAACTCCTTAGCACTGTTGAAGGGGCCCACTCGGTTCAGCTCTTCTTTTGTTAAACCGCATTGTAGGGTCTGAGTTGCCTTTGCATCGGCTTCTATTTTGCGCTTCAGAGCGGTGTCCCATTCTGAGTAGCTTTGAGGTACTCCTTCAGCGTTCTTGGGAATCTCCAGTCTGGACTGGATGATGATCCACATGTCCACCTGAGTTTTCAGGTGGACCTCCATTCGACTTTTCCAGTAAGAAAAGTCTTCTCCACTGAAAAGTGGAGGTCTGGCGATGCTAAATCCTTCTTGCATGGCCATTTAATCTGAAAAAAAAGAAAACGAACAAGAAAAAATTTCCCAAGACTAGGTCTTGGATTAGTAGTGCGGGATAAGAAAAATAAAATATCGAGGGGTGTTGCACCAACCTCGATTAACAAAAGAAATTCGAACGAAAAATTTAGAAGAAATTCGAACGAGAAAAAAAATATACAGAAAAGAAAAAAATCCGAAAATTTTCAAACTGGTGGTTGCACCAAGTTTAAACTTCCCCGCTCTGATACCACTTGTTATATCGAGAGAACCGATAGAGGGGGTGAATATCGGAAAGCGTTCGGATTTAAGGATTAGAGCAGTTACGCAGCGGAATAAAACAATCAAACGCAAACACAGTAATTTTTTACTTGGTTCGGAGCCTAGGTCGACTCCTACACCAAGGCCCACGGTCGTTGACCGTTTACTTTGGACAATTCTATATAAGGCGCAAAAATAGTTTACAAAGATTGATTTACAAATACAGCACAGTAAACTTAATAATTAAAAAGAGGCTCTTCTTTTATCGACGTCCGATGTAGGTTGTCTTTTTCGGAGCAGCGGGACGTCGTCGGCTCGAGTTGGGAGGTTTCCGGAGCGAGGCGCGAGAGCAGAAGAGCGTAGAAGCGTTGATTGAAAGTGTTGTTTTAGCCTTGGGGTCAAGGGCCCTTTATATAGGGCCTGGGGGCCCCCCGGAACGTCCGGGGCGCCCCCCACGTGTCACACGATCCGCCTCGGTCTCGGTCAGCTTCTGATCCCCTCAAATTCGGGATCAAAACTTGACCGGGGCGCCCGGAGCGCTGGGGGCGCCCGGGTTGACCGGGTCAAACTTTATTCCTTGGCTTCACTGGCTTGAGCTTCGATGACTTGCTGTTGGGGGCGCCCAGAGCGCTGGGGGCGCCCGGGAGCAGCGGGGGCGCCCGGGAGCACGGGGGCGCCCGGGAGTTGAACTGTCGAAGCTTGCTTTGCTTTCTTGTGTTTTATGTTCACCTTGGGGGCGCCCGGGACACTCCGGGCGCCCTGGTCAGCTGTTGTCTCATTCCTTTGAGGCTCTCTGAGCTGCAGACACACGTTCCTTCGGTCCTGCATCCAGGGTTAGTCCAAAACACAATAAAAAAATAAAATATTAGTTTATACAGCCTTAGCTGTCTTGGTTCTGACTTTGGGTCTCCAAAATGGAACCCTAGGTCGAACCGACGCCTATTGTTCCCTCGACGGGGAATGCGTCCTCACCTACTCCTCTCGGGAGAATGTACCTGATGCCAACCGCTCCTTTGGTTGGACTTTTGCCTGGCGGTCCTTTGCCAGGTCTTGGATACCGAGCTGTCCTTCGCCCGGTGCCTAGCATTCCTTCGCTAGGGCTTCAGTCCCAAGCTATCCTTCGCCTGGCGCCTAGCAGTCCTTCGCTAGGGCTTTTCACTCTGGCATTCTTTCGCCAGTGCCTAGCAGTCTTTCGCTAGGGCTTTTCACTCTGGCATTCCTTCGCCAGTGCCTAGCAGTCCTTCACTAGGGCTTTTCACTCTGGCATTCCTTCGCCAGTGCCTAGTAGTCCTTTGCTAGGGCTTTTTACTCTGCACACTCAAGTGACATGTTAGATAATAAGTAAGACTTAACTTTTGAACCCTGTTGCCATTATCAAAACACAGGTTTGACTTTGGTGCTTTCTGCACCAACACTTTTTGCCGTGGGTATGTGCGCTAGGTATCAAGTCTGTGCCAAGGAATCTCATTTAATTGTTGTTAAACGAATTTTGAGATACCTTAAAGGCACAATTGGAGTTGGTATGTGATACCCCCGTACAGAGTCATTTGATTTGCTTGGCTATACCGACTCCGACTATGCTGGATGCAAACTGGACCGGAAAAGCACAAGTGGGGGTTGCCAATTCCTAGGTTCATCACTAGTTAGTTGGTCAAGTCGGAAGCAACATTGTGTTGCTCTCTCCACGACCGAGGCAGAATATATCACCATGAGAGATAGTGTATCACAATTGTTGTGGATGATTCATACACTAGAGGACTATGGATTGACTTGCAAGGGTGTGCAAGTGTTGTGTGACAACATTAGCACCATTAACCTAACAAAGAATTCAGTTCACCATTCTAGGACAAAGCATATTGAAGTGCGTCACCACTTCATTAGAGATCATGTTGCTAGAGGAGACATTGTACTCTCACATGTAGAGTCCAAATCGAACCTAGCGGATATTTTCACTAAACCACTCCCCGAGTATGAATTTAGTTTCTTAAGAAGGGAGTTGAGAATGTGTCGCGCTTCATAGGATTGAAAAGCATTCAAAACCCTTCATGATCAATTCAAATTGTTGGAAACAATTGGGTAACTTGGGGACATCTCACACAAACTATAAGGTTTACCAAAACATTTTTGTTTGCTAGAAATGGGGTGAGATGCTAGGATCAACTTAATTTCTCAAAATGTCAATGCATCCCTTGAGAAATTTGGTTGACGAGATAAAAATCACTACGGTGACCAAGTATGGGGAGAACCAATGCATAACACATGTGTATTTGGCTCCATGATCATACTTGGACATTCCAATCAAGGAAACTTGATTGGAAACCTTATTTGGATACAAACTTGATTGAAAATTGATTGAATGGTTTTGATTGAGTTTGACTCCACTTGGGTGGAGCAAAGTGATTGTTAGACCCATAAGGACCTTTGATCCTTGTTAAGGGATCAATTATAGTCAAGGGATTACTTCCAAGATCGATATTTTCCATCTGATCTTATCAGATATCGTTTGGGTTTCTGAAACTGAAAGTTTCAGATCGTATCAGGAAAAATCAGGGAGCCTGATCGGTCACCGGACCGATCAGGAGTATGTCTGATCGGTCCAACTGACCGGTCCAGCCAAAATGTGATATCCCTCTGCAATCTCTCTGTGTTGGCCTAGATTGGTCCACAGACCGATCTGCCTCACTGTGTGGATCGGTCCACAAACCGATCAGGAGGCTCACAGAAAACCTCCCGAACTTACTGTCCGCAGCCTGATCGATCGGTCGATCGATCAGGATTCTGCCTGATCGGTCTCACAGACCGATCAGGATTGATCCAGTCCGATCAGACTGGAGCCTGATCGGTCGATCACATTAAATTTTGGTTGGTGGACCGATCCACCAACTTATTAACTCCTCGTAAACCTTACTCCCAAGCCCTAGCCGACCAAAACCTCTCATCTTCTTCCTTCTTTTTCCCTTGCGCGTGCGATCTCCCTCCTCTTGCTATGCGTGTGAGTTCTTCCTCTTGCTATTGGTGTTCTCAGCAGCGAGTTCGTGATCTTGCAAGCACATTCTTCCCTGCCTGCGTGAGCACTCAAGGTTCATCTACTCCTTACGATCTGTGTCCTCTCGAGCTCTTTAAGAACGTGCGAGTTCTGCAGTTTTCAATCTTCTTCAGTCCATCACGATGGCACCTAAGTAAGTTTATTGTTTCATTTTTACCTTACAGATTACTTCATCAGTCATGTATTTGTGCTAATCAGAATTTTTATCTTGTGGTGTTTGTCGTGACCTTGCCTATGCCGTGACCTAAACTCTATCACATCTTTCTGTCATTTGATTTCTGATCAAATCTTGCCTTACAATTGATTGTGTTGTGATCCATATGATCAAATCATTGTGATTCTTGTCATGGTCTTACTTTTCTATCTTTTCCTTGTATTATTGATTACATGATCGAACTTGTGCAACTCTCAATTTCTCGGCTCCTTGATCAATTTCTTGATTCAATTTGTTGTCATGATCTATTTCACCCTTTTAGAAAATCCACGAAGGGAAAGGAACCCGCTGAAGGGTCCAAGGGTAAAGGCCCTTCATCGTCTGCCCCTTCACGAAGACCCCAACCATCCTCAAGTTCTAGATTTCCATATGCATACTTTGAACACACCTTCCAAACTAGAACCTTTAAACTCTTACCTTGTAGATCGATTGATAGGACATTCTTATATGAGCACTGCCCCTCTATTAAAGAGGTGGTTGATTTCTATAATCTTGAATTTTTTCTTTCTCTCGACCGGACCATCAATGTTGATCTTGTGTCTGAATTCTACAATAATTTGCAACCAGGACCACAAGGGGGTTTTGGGTATACAACTCGGGTAGCCAAAACCAACCTTGACTTTACCCACAAGAATTTTTCAGATTTTTTTGGCTGTCGACGATCACCGAATTTCTACTCTATCTATCCTGCGATCCCGGATCCATTACTGCCTCCATTTGTGGGAGTACCCCCGACTCAATCTTTGGATATTTCTTTCGACGCCCTAGGCCAGTTGACCTCGATGAGTTAGAGTCTGACTTCCCTACTTTTGCTGCTCTTCGCCTTTCTCCTGTCGATTATATTCTTTTCAAGATAATCACAAACTGCATTCTGTCGATCACTTCCAAACCTCTCAGTGAGATCCGCCCATACCATTGCTTGCTACTCTATGCGATGCATCGCCATATGGAGTATGATCTCACTGCGTGCCTTATCTTTTCCATCATAGCATATAGCGAGCCCGGACGGCGCACAGTCTACATGCCATTTGGACACGTTATCACTGCCTGGCTTTAGTCAGTCGGTATCGATGTGTCCAAAGGTCGGACGGTGTCGATGGTTCGACAAGACTGTCGACTTGGGAAACGTGCATTTGCCAAGTCTAGCATTGTTGTCAGACCTCAGGGCCAAGGTCTTATGTGGAAGGATGGGTGTGGTCTGGGGGAGCTACCACGGGCGACCCACATACATGTACCAGCAGCTCCGGCTGTACATCTTGAGGCGCCCACTGCAGCAGACGATGAGTACGATCCAGATCCCGATCTACGATGGCAGATCGCGGAGCTCGAGCAGTCCATGGACCATCGATTACACCTGATAGAGCTCGAGCAGGCAGCATTTCAGACGGAGCTCCAATCCGAGATTTCTGGATTGTGTGCCAGTCAGGAGGCGTATCAGTCTGCGATGCAGACTCAGCAGCAGTCCTGGGTTGATGAGTGGCGCAGTTGGGCAGCTGGTCATCCATACCAGCCTTCTTCTACTGGAGCTGCGCCCTCCGGCAGTACGGCACCGGGGTCCTTTGTACCTGATGATGACACATCTGATGACCCCATGCAGGCCGATGACCCCCCGTTGACGATTGATTATTGATTGTACTCTGATCTTGCTTTGTGGTATTTGACTATTTGACGGCTCTGTCCGTTATGACTATTTGACTGTTATGGCCTTGCGCCATGTTTGACTATTTTGTGTTGTTGTTTGATGCACCTGACGTTATGCTTATTTTCATGCTATTCTATGCTTATTGCTAGATTATTGCTATTTCATGTTCATGTGATGCATGTGATTGCTATATCTATTGCTTTATCTTTATCACATGTTTTCAAATGTTTTCAAAATAAATCAAATCTTATTTTGTTTTGGGAAACCCCTAGGGTTGAGGGGGAGTATGTTTAAACCTAACAACCCGTCTACACCCTTTTCGGTGTTTGACAAAGAGGGAGAGTGAGGTTGGTTAAGTTTAGGACGATTATGAGTTTAATGTTGTAGGGAGAGGATCCTGATTCTCCTATAATTCTGAGATGTAAGATAATTGGATTCAAATCCCTAAACATAAAATCGGGTTGTCAAACAACAAAAAGAGAGAGATTGTTGACGCAATCTGACCCTGATTGTTGTTTTGGTGTTGACACCGATTTTAGTTTAGGTTGATTAGATGATTATGATTAAGTCCTGGTCGTGGACTAGGCATACCTGGTGGGACAAGGGTGGATAAAATCCTAACTTGGAGGGTTAGGTGTGGAAAAGTCCTAGCATGGAGGGTTAGGTGTGGAAAAGTCCTAGCTTGGAGGGCTAGGTGTGAAAAGTCCTAACCTAGAGGGTTAGGTGTGGAAAAGTCCTAGCTTGGAGGGCTAGGTGTGAAAAGTCCTAACCTGGAGGGTTAGGTGTGGAAAAGTCCTAGCTTGGAGGGCTAAGTGTGAAAAGTCCTAACCTAGAGGGTTAGGTGAGAAAAGTCCTAGCTTGGAGGGCTAGATGTGAAATCCTGGCTTGGAGGGCCAGGTGGATGAAACCCTGGCTTGGAGGGCCAGGTCCTAGCTTGGAGGCCTAGGTTGAAATCCTGGTGAGTGAAGCCAGGTCCTAGCTTGGAGGGCTAGGTTGAAGTCCCGGTGAGTGAGACCGGGCACGGAGTGTTGGTTCGAGGGACTGAGCACGAGTCAGGGGAGGCTGGGAGCCAGTTCTCTTGACTTAGAGAGGGTTTGGCCTTGCCCAGATCGGTCAGGTGACCGATCAGGGAAGTTGGCTCGTGGATCGGTCTGGTGACCGATCCAGCAATGTCTGATCGGTCTGGTGATCGATCAGGGATCTTCCAGTAACTTTGGCAAACCTACTGTCCGACTCCTGATCGGTCTGGTGACTGATCAGGGAGAAACCTTGATCGATCAATCTGAACGATCAACTGTCGCGAGGTTTCTCACCCTGACCGATCAGACTGGAGCCTGATCGGTCAGGGAGTGTCCTGATCGGTCTGGTGACCGATCAGCCAGTGTATTTCACGCGGGATTGTCGCAAGCAGATTTCTGGATCAGTTTGGTGACCGATCTGGTGACCGGTCAGGGTGACCGATCATACGAGCTTGCGATCTCAGGTTTCTACTGGGGACCGATCAGGCTGGAGCCTAATCGGTCTGGGATCATTCTGATCGGTTCGGTGACCGATCAGTAGTTTACAGCTTTAATTCAAAAACGTTGTCAGAGCTCTGATTTCATCTGTTTCACTGCTGATTCACTACTGATATTTGATTCTCTGCTTGATTTGCTGTGCTAATGATCTGATCAAGGTTTCAGGTGATAGGAATGGATTCAAACACTCAAGAAGAGTCAATGGGAGTCTTTCCTTGGAGCAGGTTTGTCCGTTTTCTATCTCAGGTTGCAACGGATGCTGACACTGCTGGAGCTGCTGACTGGGGCTTGGCTGAGGGAAGCTCAGGGAGTCCAGGAGAGCTCAGTGGTAGCTGGCTGTTGCAGGTGAGCAGCTAGAGGCTGCAGTGAGGTGGTGACCTGGCGATCAGTAAGATGAGACTTAAGCGCTTGATGGCGAAACAGACACAAGAACTAACAACGAACTGCGACAACACTTGTGCCCTTGCGACAGCTCTGTTCTATCATCTCTTGAGCAAGCGACTATGAATCTGAAGCAACCCTCTGTTACTTGAGCATTTGGAAGAGAAACAAGAAGCCTGGTGAGTTCATCAGTGAGAAGACACGAAGAAGGGAGTTCTTGCGTGAGATCTGCGCTGGGTGGAGCTCGGTGAGAAGTTTGCTTGTGTTCTTGTGGTTCTAAGTGCTCAGTAAGTTCCTTCTTGTGTTTCCTGTACTTTATACATGATCCATCTTGAAACGCTGTGGAGTGGTTACTCCACCGAGAAGAAGGTTGCATTTTATCCGGATTTTCCGGGGCTTGATCTGCCGACGATCAAGGGATTTCCTACCTTACGAGCACGCCAAGGAGTAGGGGCAAGTTATCCCCGAACCTTGTAAATCCTCTTTGTTAGCGTTTTGTGTTCGTGCTTAGTTTAGATTTTAGTTTCTGCAACTCTGTTTTTGTTTCCGCTGTGCTACTAATCCAACTGCAGAGAAAACCTAAAATTCAAAGAAGTGGGTGTCTGGCTATATTCACCCCCCCCCTCTCTTGCCATCCAAGTTCCAACACAATAGGTACAAGGCACGTGGACGGCAGGAAACCGTCACATCAAGGCGGCACCATGGAACAACCATCTGATGTGAGATTGCTACAGCTGCGCATGTCAGCAAAAGATCACAAGGAGAGCAGGTAAGGCACGTGACGAAGATGTATTCGCGAAAGGGCTTTATCGCCATTGAAGATCACCATATGCTTTTATGGATGGTGGACGGGTATCATTGCAGTATCTCGAAGACCACGGAAGCCTTTGTGGAAAAACAAAATCAAGAAGGGATTGCCTCAAGCCCCGAGGCAAATGCTACAATTACTCGAACCTAATATAACCGTCAGGGAAGCAGTAACGGGTGCAGGGACCCACTATGACATAGCTTCTTCATTGCAACACTAGTCTAATCAGTCATCAACACTTTCTTCGATCAGACTTGAAGGGAGGGGCTTGTGATGAGGTTGAGCATCCCATGGCTGACACGTGGATTGAAGAGGCTATGTGGCAAGATGCATCAAGTTTGAACGACTCTTTTTCCGGAACTCCCGAGACCCTCTCGGGGAGGGGATCCCCCGAGATCCCCTTGGGTAGACACACCCTGGAGATCAAGTTGGAAGGCGCACTCCCGAGATCACCTCGGGAGGTCTGGTCCCCGAGACCACCTTGGGAAGGCAAAATGCCCGGGACCCCCTGGGCCAGAAGACCCCGAGATCATCTCGGGGAAGCGGAGCCCAAGAAGCATTCGGCCTCAGTAACGATCCCCCTTTTCTTCGAATCTGCGGATAATCATCACCGATTATTGCGGGATAATTATCACCTATAATTATTGCAACAGCCCGAACTTAATGACTTCGTGGACTGTTGCAAAGGTGATCCCATAACCGACAATTAGGGGTGTTAGTGATATGAGAGAAGTGTCCTAAGGCAATCGCCTTATGATTGTAAACATTTATTTTAATAAATGATAATTCACTATTTGAGTATACATGTTTGTGTATTTGATTGGGATCTTAAACTCATCTACTGAATGTCCGCAATATAATTCACAATATAAGAGAATTTGTGATGGGATCACAACTAGTGATTATCTCTACATGTGCAATTGTGAAGTATTGAAAGTATCCCTAGTCAATGAATTGATAAAAACGGACACTATCAATTCTGTTGAGACTAGCATGAGTTATTCTCTAATCAGCTGATTCTCACTGGCTGGTGACATTGGGATGTCCGGAGATAAACATGGATGCTAGTTAAGGGAACTAGTTCATTGGAGTGACTAGCTGTAAAACTTCATATGGTTATCTATACAGATATGTCAATGAAGTTCTTACTGCAGCTTAAGTGCGATGTTCCTTTGACTTGTGGTGTTCAAGTCATCTTGGTCATGGAGACTTATACTTTAACATCTTAAGCAAGCATCTCCAAGGAGGTGTGGACCCAGGATGATTGGGTATAAGCCGAAGTGCCCGAAGATGTTTGAACAACCTACAAAGGATTCACCACTCCTTGCGAGGAGATGTATACCCAGGCCTATCGTCGGATTGTTACTCAAAGCCTCTGGCCAGAGCATATCATGTTTAGAGTGTGAGTCTCTTAAATACATGAGAGTAATTAGAAATCCAAAGGATGAGAAAGACATTACTTGGGCTAGGTGTGACGTAGTCAGTCTAGTGGGGACTGACACAAACAGACCATGTCCTGAACCAAGTGGGTATAAAGTGGTGAAAGGAATGGGGCACGATTCATTAGAGCTGCTGAAGGGTTTCAGAATTACTTCTGAGGTCAACCGTTGATCTTTCGATTAATTGGGGGTCATGATGTACTACTAGGTGCCACTCATGATCGTTCTATAATTAGTTGATTATAGACGGCCAACATAAATCGAAAGCCTATTTAGTCACACGCACTACGAGTAATCTAAGGGATTTAAAACGAGTTGAAAATTGGATTTTCCGATCAAGAGAAATAAGTAGAATCTGAGTTAATCAGAGGCGCAACGGAAACTTAAAATGGCTAAGTCTTTTGAAGGCTTATTGGGCGAATTAAATGAGTTTAATTCGCGTTGGGTTCGGCTCGGTTTGGCCGGCCAAAGAGGGTGCCAAACCCCTTTGGTTTGGCCGACCACATCAATGGGGAGAAACCAATTTATTTGGTTTAATTAATAAAATAAATCTAGCGTGATTTGTTTTATAAATTATGGATAAATAAATTTGTATAAAGAAATTTATAGAAATAAATTTATAGAAATTTATTCCCATTTTATGGAAATTAAAATGATCCATGGAATGGTTTATTTTAATTTTATAAAATCAATTATGAATTAATTTTTTCATAATAAGAAAATTTATAAATTTCTTATAAAATTTATTCCATAATAAAAGGAGAGAAGGTATTTGTTTTATTATAAAGTTAGTTATAATATAACTTGGCTTAAACGGAATAATTAATAAGAGAATTTATAGGATAAATTTCTTATGAAAATTCCGTTAAAAGGGAGACTTGGCAAGGGAGAGGTTACTATATAAAGGAACCAAGGCTAGCCTTGAATTCCAACCAATTGAGTAATCAAGAGATTAGTAGCTCCCTCTCTCTCTCTTATTCTCTCCCTCTCTTCCCCTTAGGGCTGGCGCCCCTCATCCCCTCCCTAGGGCCGGCGCACAACCACCCTAGGGCCGGCGCACCGCCCTCGCCTTCAAGGAGTTGGCGTGAGCAACCATCACCAAGAAGGAGCCGAAGAAGAAGAAGAAGAAGCGGATCGCATCTCCTCCCTTCTCGGAATTTAGATTCCGTTTCTTGTTGGTTAGTTTCCATTCTTTTCTCTTGTTCTTCTAGTTGTACCTTTAGAGAATCTAGTAGTTCTCGTCGGCACAAAACTCGTGACTTTGCGAAGTCATCCCGAAGAGAACTCGGCGTGGACGCGAATAGAGGTGAAGCTTCCAAGGGACGCTACGGTTGGATCTCGTCCCTTACTTCGAGTTACGCGAGGTAATTAGTAAATTAGTTTACTTTTCCGCAAAGTTTTAATTTATGATCATGTCAACACATCATAAGGTTGCATGCTAGATACGTGGTTAAAGTAATTTGAGAAATTATTTTATGCTAATTCTTCCGCTACACGTAAAAATTTAAAGTTTTACGAACCCGTATCCTTGTCAACATGCACCCGGTCCCAACAAGGGGGGCATGGCGAAGATCGTGGATACTCGTGGGATGACCACCTCAGGTATAAAAGATACTTAAACCCCTCCGGTAAAGGGGTTACGCACTTTCTAATTCACGCATACTTTCTTGGCTTCACTTCATCTCCTAGATCGAGGCACTGATTTGAGCGTCGGAGTGGACTCCGCCGGACAACCTCCGGCGTGTTTCCCTAACACTCGTGTTAATCTCGCTGGGTGTGAGCTCTTTCTTTAGTGTCAGCGTCCGCGTGGGCTGAACCCTGGTGACTGATCGATGACGTCGATTCCTTCCGAAACTATATATATATATATATATATAAAGCTCCTCCTATACTTGAGTTTTATTTTATTTTATTTTTTAAAAATTATATTTCTTCTCATAAATCCTAAATATATATAATAAATATTCATATCTTGTGCAGGCTATATATATAGAGAGAGAAATGATCTCCTGCGGACCGCACGGTGCGGACCCCATACGAACCACGGCGCCAGACCGATCAGGGAGTTCCCTGATCGGTCACAGGCGCTGCGCTCCCGTGTCCCAACTCGCCAGCGAGTCCACCGGATCAACTGCCACCCCCGAACAAAACTATACCCCAGGGGGGTATGGTGAACCCTAGGAGGTATGGGCGAACCTAGGGGTACGGGTGAACCCGTTGGGGAAGGGCGGCGTTGCCGATCAGCAAGTTGCTCCCGTGTCCCAACTCGTCGGCGAGTCCACCGGCGGCCTTCGGCCACCGCCCCCGAACAAAACTATACCCCGAGGGGGGTACGGTGAACCCTAAGGGGTACGGGTGAACTCGTCGGGGAAGGGTGGCATTGCCGATCAGCAAGTTGCAGATCGGTCAAGGGATCAGAAGGTTGCTGATCCCTTGAACGATTGGCAACTTTGCTGATCAGTCACAGTGATGCCTGATCGGTCACGGTGATCGATCAGGCATTGTGGCACACGCGGTTCGCATAGCACTGTCTGCAGGAGATCAATCAGAGTTTGATCTCCTGAGCAACAAAAGATGCACGCCCGTGCACAACACCCTTCCTGATCGGTCACGGTGACCGATCAGGCTAGAGCCTGATCAGTGACTCCGGCTGCCGTTGGTTTAGGGTTCACGTGTCCCTCTTGGTTATAATATGGTATTCGGGGCGACGACCGAAGGCCGCGCGCTGGTCAGCAAGCCCCGACGGGTTCATGTGCCCCTCTTGGTTATAGTATGGTGTTCGGGGCGAAGGTCGGAAGCCGCCGTTGGTCAGCAAGCCCCGACGGGTTCACGTGTCCCTCTTGGTTATAGTATAGGGTTCGGGGCGACGACTGGAGGCCGTCGTTGGTCATCAAGCCCCGACGGGTTCACGTGTCTCTTATGGTTATAGTATGGTGTTCGGGGTGACGGCCGGAGGCCGCCGTTGGTCAGCAAGCCCCGACGGGTTCACGTGTCCCTCTTGGTTATAGTATAGTGTTCGGGACGACGGCCGAAGGCCGCCGTTGGTCAGCAAGCCCCGACGGGTTCACGTGTCCCTCTTGGTTATAGTATGGTGTTCGAGACGACGGCCGGAGGCCGCCGTTGGTCAGCAAGCCCCGACGGATTGACGTGTCCCTCTTGGTTATAGTATGGTGTTCGGGGTGACGACCAGAGGCCGCCGTTGGTCAGTAAGCCCTGACGGGTTCACGTGTCCCTCATGGTTATAGTATGGTGTTCGGGGCGATAGCCGGAGGCCACCGTTGGTCACCGTGACCGATCAGGCTCAGCCTGATCGATTAGGTAAGAGCCTGATCGGTCACCGTGACTGATCAGACGCTTGTCGTGCATGAGCGCGCATATTTTTTCGCTCAGGATATATATATATATATATATATATATATATATATATATATATATATATATATATATATATATATATATATATATATATATATATATATATATATATATATAGGAGTGTTCTCCTGAGCGAAAAACTTATGCGCCCGTGAGCGACATGTTTCCTGATCGGTCACGCGACCGATCAGGCACTCTCCGAGGGGCTTGCTGACCAACGGCAGCCTCCGACCGCCACCCCGAACACCATACTATAACTAAGAGGGATTGGTGAACCCGTCGGGGCTTGCTGACCAACAGCGTCCTCCGGTCGGTGCCCCGAACACCATACTATAACCAAGAGGGAATGGTGAACCCGTCGAGGCTTGCTGACCAACGGCGGCCTCCGGCCGAAGCCCCGAACACCATACTATAACCAAGAGGGATTGGTGAACTCGTCGGAGCTTGCTGACCAACGGTGACCTCCAGCCTCCAGCCGCCGCCCTGATCACCATACTATAACCAAAAGGGATTGGTGAACACGTTGGGGCTTGCTAACCAACGGCGACCTTGGGCCGCCGCCCCGAACACCATACTATAACCAAGAGGGATTGGTGAACCCGGTGGGCTCGTCGCACCCTCCGCCCATTATTGCTAGTCACTGGCTCGCCCCCCTCGGAGAGTGCCTGATCGGTCATGGGACCAATTAGGAATGAGCCTGATCGGTCACCGTGACTGATCAAGGTGTCGCGCATGGGCGCGCGTGGTCTGTCCCACATGAGAATAATCTCGTATATTGGAGTGATAAAAAATTTATATATATATATATATATATATATATATATATATATATATATATATATATATATATAGACACACACAAAGCATTACTATCCTTGTGTAAAGAGGACACTTTTTATATTTATTAATTATATGACGATCGATTATAAATTAGCATATTAGTTTACCGGTGGAAAACTTTCGTGGGGCTGGGCCGATCACCCCAGGTTCAATTTGTCTGCTGCCTGGTTCATCATTTTTTTTTTTTTAAAAGCGGATGATAAAAAATACCTCAGATAAATATGATCATCTACTGCTTGCACATGTTTATTAACAATTAGCCCACTCTTTGTTTTTTGGTCGCTTCCTTACCTGAGCTTCTTTCTATGCAATTGGAACAAAAATGTGTTTAAAATTGTATTTAATAGTTACTTCCTTTCTCAATTCCATTCGTCTAATACTTTCTTCCTTACTTAAAATTTCATTTAGGATATGCTTAGTAAACAAATTTAAAAGACGGAAATGAAAATAAAATCTATTTCATTCGTATTTATGATGCTTAATATACGAAAATCGGAATCAAAATATAAATATGATATCCTTGATTTTATAACCCATCATACTTGGTTATCACTAAATCAATAAACCACTTAATCAAAATTCATTACCATTCTCATTACCGAATATATATCAAACGCCTCTTAATTATTTGATTTAATATTCAATTGATCTTTAAATGTCATCTTCATGTTGATTATAATGTTAAATATAAAATTATGATCTATTTAAAACCAAATTTATATATTAATTAATATTATCTAAAGATGTTTCGGTTTTAACAAACAACCGTTGACTATTAATCTCCCACCTCAAAATTATTTTTGTTTCATTTTCGTGACTTTAGGGGAACGTTACAAGCTTACATAGTTAAGCGCGGCTAAGGTTGAATAATTTAATGAAACCCATGGTCAACTCTTCGAATAAGCATGTTTTAGTTGCAATTCCTCTTGTATCGTAATTTAATAGAAGAAAGTGACACTTTGTAACCTTGCTAACGTTAAGTTTTTTCCAATCTTTTGCTTGGGATAGGTGACGGGTCTAGCTCTGCCGTATAAATTAGACACTTGAAATTTAAGATTTAATTATGATATATTATTAAATATTTTTTCTTTAATAAATAGTGGATTTAAGAATTTTGATGGATAAGATGGATCTCCATCTATACTTCCTCGATTTTTAATGAAAAATTTTTATAAGACTCGATTGGTCATTTTCAGGATTAATGAATTCAAAAATTTACATATATGAATTATAAAAAATTAAAAAATTTTCCTACATTTAATGGACTATTGAGGGGTTTTTTTTTAACAAAAATTAAAAAAAACCCTATTTTCTGAATCATATCACATGAGCGTTTTTATTTTTTAATTCCTATAAATCTAATTAGATTCCTTAATATTATTATTTTTTATCATGCACATTAAATTTTAAATCAATCATCATTTATATAATGAATAATGATTGGAAGAGTGAAAATAGGAGAGTGAAAATTACAGTGAATGACGTGGCACTTTGTATGCGTGATTTTCGATAGGTTCATCGTGCTCCCCCCAGGGTATAGTTTGATTCGGAGCGGCGGCCTTCGGTCGCCGATGATGTCCGAGCGATAATCAGACGTATGCATGTAAAATGTCATATTATGTCACGTCATACCATATTATTCACTATGAATTTCGTTCTCCCATTTTTACTCAACTTATTATTACTCTTATATAATATACGATCGACCACTTATATAATATAAATAAGATTTAGTGGATCGGCCACTTATATATAATATAAATGAGATAAGTCTATATTGTGTATGTTACAGTTTCATATATATGACAAGGTGAATGCTATTAAAATTCATATTAACAGCTATGAAATTGCTACCCTCATCTTGCATACCTGCGTTGGGATATTTATAACTCATGTTATCCACTTGTCTTATTTTCTCCGTATTAATTTTAAAATACACTCCATCAGTGAATATTTCAACTTTTGTTGGGCTATCATCAACAAAAAAAAATTTTAACAAAAAATTCAATAAAAATAACGTGGCATTTCAATTACAACCATCCTTAATATTTATCCCCTCTAATTTAGTTCAAAACGATGACCGAAAGTCATCGTTCACATCATTTTCATTAAAATAACGAGATTGATGATAGTTCAATAATAAAATATGAAATAAAATTTAAATTAATTGTCTAAAATTAATCATGTATCGTGTGGTATTTGTATGCTTCACATTTACAAATTCTTTATCGGCTGTCCTTTATCATCTTGTTGTTTTTTTTCTTTCTCAATTTCCAACTCAAAAGAGTGGAAAAGAACGAGTTTTACATGTTTTGATGAGGTAGGCGGTAATTCATGATGCCGGGAGGGAGGATCTGGAGCAGAGCGACTCTGATGTCGACCACAGACCGGAAAACTAATGCCACGCCACCCTCCAACGACGCGATGGCTTCCTCCGCCGCCCCCAGCCTCTCCAGCGATGTTCTCCGCCTCTCCTCCTTCGCTGCCTCGACCTCGTTACGCTTTTCCTGATCTGGCGAGGTTTTCGTCTCCGCGGGCGTCGCTCTCGCCTTCGCCCTGGCCCTCCACCTCAGCGCCGCCGCCGCCCATGGTAACCTAGACGATCCAGCCTTCGATGCCGCAGCAATGTCGCTTCCATTCTCCTCCGGCGACTCCTTGCGGTTCGAATTGGCTCTCGCCCTCGCCCTCCACCGCAACACGGCCGTAAGCACGGTCGCCGTCCACCGGAACCTCGATCGCGCCACCGGGTCTCTGTTTTCCTGCGGCAATTCCTTCTTTTTGATCGATTTAGCCCTCGCCCTAGCTCTCCATCTCAGCACCGACATCAGCACTCCCGCAGCCCACGGGAACCGCGAGGGAGCCACCTCCGCCGCGGCCAGAGAGGCGATCTGCCTGACGCCTAGGAAAACAGAAGCCGACGCCTCCGCCACGGCTGCCGAGATCTCCCACATGAGCATGACCACCTCCGCGACATCAGAGTCAGCCTCCGTGGATCCGCCCTGTGGCGCGTGTCGGATCACCTCGCGCGAGGAAGCGGCGAGGTCAGCTAGGTCCTTCCCAGCGCGCCGCTGGTCACGGAGGGAGGCAGCGAGGCGGGGCTCGTCGCGGCGGCGGAGCGCGGACTGGGCGACGGCGAGGTGGTGGCGGAGGGCCGTCGTAACGAGGCGGAAGGAGCCGTAGACATCGGCGAGGCGAAGGAAATGATCGAGGAGGCAGGCGGCAAGGGCAGGGCAGGAGCGGTTGGTGCGGATGAGGGCGGCCCGGGCCGGGGGACGGGGAGGGCGTCAGCGAGGCCAATGAGGAGGAGGCGAATGCGTTCGAGGCCATCGGAGATGGACCGGGAGAGGGCGGCGGAGGGATCAAGATCAGAAACGGAAGCACAAGGAAAGGAGGGCCAGGAGCGGAGGGAATCGAGGTCGTACGCGAGGGGAGCGGCGAGCGGGTGGCCGCGAACGGGGAGGCTGACGCATCGGGTGCGGAAAATGGTCTTGGCAGTGGATGAACGGGTGGCGGATGGCGGTGGAGCGGGAAAGGTTTCGGAGCGGCGGAATTTGCCGGTGAGCATCGCTTTTCTCCTGGCCCTCTTCCTCTCGATCTCGATTCTGTTGCAAGTTGGTTTATAGAAGGCGGTGGTGGAACGCACGTGGCCTGCTGTTTTGGGGACGGAAGATAAAAATATACAAATTATTATTTTTATTTATCCATTAAATTATTACTTTAACGGGATATTTTAACCTTTTCCTTTTAAACGGGTCAAGTTCCGATAACATTTAGACATTTCGTATCATCACCAGGCGTTCTTGTCTGGCGCCTCGGATGGAAGAATGCTATCATTCAGGTTTTTATGATTTAATTCTTAATTATAATATATTTTTAAAAAAATTTATTTTAAATAAAATATATAATTATGGGATATTAAATTTTAATGCTTGTTGTGAGCTTTTTTTAATTTATTTGGAAAATCGATGAAATATTTTTATAGAATTGAATTAATTTCAACGGTTATTTGATTCATATTTTTTTTCCGTAGACCCGACAATCATATATGAGAGGCTATGATAAATGATATAATTTTATGTGAAATATTGTAAACTCCGTTTTGAATATGGAATCTTTTTATCTCATTTAACTATTTCCTTCTAATTTATTTTGGATTTCCTTCGTAGAAATTTAACAACACGGAGTAAGTACTCACTAACACTTGTTTAATTTGGAAATATTGTATTGAATAATAATCAATTTTTTATATGTGAAATTCTGAAATTCATGGCTTCCATTTAACAAATATAACGAGATGGGTTGGGTCTGGTTGGCAGCAAAGTCGAGGCATCGAATTACATGCGCACCTTCTCCAAATTAATAAAAAAACATTCACATATTTTCTTATTAATATTATCAGTGAACTGTGTGGCCAGAATTTGATTGTCTAAAATATATTATTATAAATAAATAAAAAAATAATTTAATAAAAATTAAATATGAAAAATATAATTTAGTAGGTAATAAATAAGAAAAAATATCATTAAGATTACATTCTTTCAATAATATTATTAAAATTTATTAAAAAATTTATAATAAATTTATATATTTTTGTAAGTTAAAAATTAATTTAATATAAAAAATTAAGAAAGAATACAATTTAATATGAAAATAGATAAAAAATAAAAATAATATAACTTAATAGGAAAATAAATAAGAATGATTACATGTATTAAGAGCTAAATTAACTAAAGGGATGACACATAATTACTATCGAGAATCCGCATGACCCAATCATCTTTTATATATTTTTCCAATAGTAATTTTAGGTACTATTGCATGTAATGTAGGCTTAGCGGTTCTAGAACCGTCAATAATTGATGAACCGGCGAATCCGTTTGTAACTCCTTTAGAAATATTACCTAAATGATATTTCTTTCCCGTATTTAAGGATTTTAAATTAAAATTTTTATTTTTTTTATTTTTTCTGGACATTTAAATTCTAACTATTTAGCATCGTTCTAAGATTATATCATTTCTCCTTTAGAACAATTCAGTTTCTGTGCTTGATAACAATAATAAAAGACAGCACTTCCGTCAATGTTGGACTGTGCTTGGCACTTATTAGCTGACAATGGTTGTCCTTTAAGGGATGGCTAATTCATCAATGACGACCTTAGTAACAACAAAATAATATTATTATAAATTTAAAATATAGTACTAAAATAAATAGTTATTGTATTATTCATCTTTGATAGTATTTATTTTATTATTATTTTTTAATTTTTAAATTTATATATATATTTTTAAAAAATCTTAACCAAAGCCTAACTTATCTTTAAAGGAGCTTTTTGGAGAACTATGAGTTTGCATAGTTTTGTTCTAAAGTACCTTTGAAGAAATTAGAATAAGAGAATTTCCTATATAAGATTTCTCCACCTTTAAAAAGGAAAAAATTTTTGTTTAGCGAATAGAAGAAATCATTCGTCTAACAAGTCATAGACCATGGATAGGAATTTGACGATCGACTATCAAACCACATAAAAACCTCTTATTAGCAATCAATCGAGTAGTATGCATGTTATAGAAAGAAAAGTGAAGCTAATAATAATTTATTGGAGAAATGATAATACTCATCCCAGACGGTCAACTATCGCTGATCTCCCGGCTAGATACAAACAAGTAAATCACGAAGGATATTTTACTCTAGTATAACGGTCCTTTGCATGCGAAGGAGATAAAACATCTAATGAGGAAAGCTAATAACAACTTAGAGATTATAAATGGAGAATCAATAAGAGTTTGCAAAGGTTAACATTTTATGTTTATCTTTTATCTCTTGAGTTTTCTCTTGTTGTATTTATAGCCTTAGTATTTGAAGTTTTCACTTGATCTCATTCTTACAAGAAGATTATACCCAACTCTAAAAGAATCTAAAAAGGAGAGTTAGTTAGTATTCGCGAGTGACTTACTAAAGACTCAGATCATGAAGTAGAAACCAGAATTTCAAACCGAGTAAAAAATCATAATGTGTAGGTTAAGTACTATTACAACATCATCCTACCCATCCTAACACAAGAGAGATTAATGGATAGAGTGAACAAGAGACCAGATTTTTCGATTTGATGATTAAAGCGGAGAGGCATGATAAGCAGCCGTGAAGATCGAGAAATAAGAGTTTGTAGAAAAAAAGGTGATGACTATAGTGGAGGGGGCATCAATGATGATAATGATTGATGATGATCATAAAGAGATTTGAATTAGCAAGGAGGTCAGAAGGAAGCCAGAATTTCGACAAAGAAATCATGACTACTGTTGATATCTATCCTTGATTGCATTGTACTTGTTCATCTAAGATTTTTCTTAGTTCTCAATCTCTTTCTAAATCCTTGTTCTTAGTTTATCTTTGCACATTCTCTCTCAATTGCTCTTTATTTACATTTAGTTCCATATTTTATTTCCTAAAAAGGACTTGGCACACTTGCTCGTTAATTCATTTAAATTGTGAAAGACAATGATAATATATTTGAGGATTGCAACTTGGTTTAGTTTAAAGGAGAGGGCAGGGAGTTTGCAAGATGTGAATTGGGGAAAAGAACACAAATTCTATGGACGTTTCTATAGAGAGGATGCCATGTATTGTGTTCTAAACGCTACGTACAAAAGATGTGATGGATCAGTGGAAAAACAGAAGGAAAACAATGACTAACCAAATCAATAAAGACAAGTGACTTACCTAACAATGTGAATGATTCGATTAGAACATGTAACCCCAGTCAGGCATTTGTTCAAACAGGTCATTTACAAAAAATTGAAACAGAAGCAAACAGTGGCCAGCCATCCGTTTCAGCCACACGTTAGAAGCGAGATTGAACCTCAGGATGTCTATAGAATACACAGAAAACGAAATCCGAGCAATCCACTGATACTCGATTCCTTTGAGAAAATTGAAAGCCATGGCTTGCAAAAAGTTATGTGCTATGTTTAAGCAAGGGAAGCAGAATACAGAAGTGGTGGCATTTAAGAAATCACGGATCAAATGCGCGAAACAAAGAAATCGTCCCGAAAACCAGAATGGAGCTACGAATTCCGCTCTGACACCTTGAACAAACAGAAACTTACAGTAAGATTGTGATAGAATTCTTGACTCTTATCCCGATCAACAGGATTTTGCCATGGAAGCCGGAGAATACATCATGTTGGCGATCGACAAATAAATGTAGATCAATCGGCAGACGCGAGCGCAGATCTGGGCCAGATCTGGAGGAGGAGGTAGCAGAGGAAGCAGAAGAATATAAGGAGGAAGATGTAATCCAACGCCAGGAAGAAGGCGGTGGAGCCGTGGCGCCTCTTCATCGCCGGTGCTTTCCGTTCCTCTCTTTTACCGTCCATCTCTGCGAATCATTCAAGTCTCGTCGCTTCCCGTTCAACTTTCGATTTAAACAAATTGTGGAAAGTGGAAACGAAAGGCTCATGGGCTTGCGGCCCATGGACGCGGCGGGGCCTTTTGTTACTTTGACGTGTGTTTCTTTCAAAATTTATTTATTTTTATATATTTTATTTTTTTTCTCTTCATCAAATAAAGTTTTTAATGTTTTCTCCATGTTTTTCTTTAAGTTAGGATTTAAAATTTAGAATTTAATTTTTAAGATTTAAAGTTTAGATTATAATATCTAAATACCAACTTTATCATGCTCATAAATTTTTTCTTTATTTTTTTTAAATTTATGATTTAAAATTTAGAATTTAAACTTTAGTGTTTAATATTTAGATTATAATATTTAAACTAACGAAATTTTTTAAAAATTAACACATTATACTCATAAGGTTGGTATATATATATATTCTCCAATTCGTTCTTTTTCTAAAATAAAATAATTTTAAATATATATATATATATATATATTTAATTTTTTTATAAATATTAAAATAATAAATAAATATCATGCATAAAATGGTAAAACTCATGGTTAATAATTAACTAAGAATATACTCTTAATTTTTTTAATTGCCGCTATATATTTATTAATCTTGAAGATAATTATTTTAATTTCATGAAAATTTTTAATTGATAATCAAAGTAAAACAAAACCGCTCACAGTGGACAGCCTATCAACTCAATATTCTTAGGTCAACCGCTATTTGCAAGTTTGGGTCGGGCGATTAGAAGGAGATGAATAGTCATGCAATCAAAGTTAGATAAATCTCTTGCTTTTTGTTAGCAAGAAAAATCAGATTAGTTAAATTAAAACAATTAACAACATAAAAACAAGAGACACATAAAGATTTTATTTAGTTACAGCTGGGTAGGTTACTAATCCAAGAAGGTTGAAAGGTCACTAAAGATCTCCTTTGAATAGACGGAGTAGCCTCTTACAAACGTTGGAAAGCTCAGAAAAGAGTAAGGAAATTAAATTACAATTGTTATACATAATTCCTAGCTCTATGAGGTTATTTATAACCCACTGGTCAAAAATTACCATTACTAACATGGCACTGGAGGCACCTCTAATGTGATCCAAGACGCCTCAGTTGGATAGAATTTTATCCACGAGATCAACGCCTCTTCAACGATCATTCTGCATTTGAGGCTCTTTAGTTATGACATGAGACGCCTTAGTTCTGACTTAAAGCGTCTTGGGTTTTAACTAAGGCGCCTCAGTTCTGAAATTTAGCAGATTGAAATTTGCTTATCTGAGGCACTTTCAAAGACAACTGAGGCACCTCAGACCTTGAATACTTCAGAGTCAACTCTCGAGTTGATCTTTTTCAATTTCTAATCGCTTGGGTGATTTTCGGTCATCCAGTGTTGAACTCACCCAAACTCAACTCTGGCCTTCTCCTCGAGTAGGTTTCCTCCTCGACTTCTTGGTCCTCGGACGTCGTACGCTCCCTTTTTGTTCCACTGATATACACATTCATAGCCCCTCCTCCCTTAGATGCATCGAGCCCGTCAATTCCTTTCCCTTTCCATCCTTCTTGCTCACTGCATCTTGCGTTCGACTTCTTGTGGTCCTAAGTTTCTGCACACTTAGACACAAAGCATCAAACATAAATAGGACATACCTTGACATGATTGAACACATCAAAACTAACTCGGTGTACTTACAATCTCTTATTTTTATGTACATCAACCTAGGTTATGTTAGAAGAACCAGACAAGAATAAAGATTGTCTATACTAAAAACATTTAACTACAAGAAATGAATACGGCTGTTTACCAAAGGGCGCAAGTGAGAATTGGTATTTACCAAAAGGCATACCAGGGTTTCATTTTTACCAAAGGGCGCATCCATTTTAGTGAACTTCCTCTTATACCCCTCCCGCCAAGTATTGTCTTTCTCTATCACTTTCTCAGTAACGAATCCCGAGACATCTGAACCTACTTTTTCAGACTTTTCATTTTAAAATAATATATTATGGGAATCGGCTAAAAAACGTAAGGTAAAAAAAGAAAAAATATTTCAGTTAAAAGAAACATCTCTTCCAACGTGATTTCAAAAATATAAAAAGATGATTTTTATATTTGATTAATATAAATTAATATATTAAATAATATTTAATAAATATATTAATATATAAAAAAATCTAACAAAACACGTGATTTCAGATTCAAACGCAGAGCATGAAATCACCCTAGGAGGTCCTGAAGTCAGATGACTTCAAGCCCTGCATGCATTCAAAAAAAAATTCATTTTAAAGATATTTTTTATAATATTTAATCAAGATTTATTAAATTAATTATTTATAGGGTAATCTTTTATGTTGCAAACTTCTAATTATTATAAATTATGTTACAATAGGAGTTTTTTAGACCTATCAGTGGGTTTTGACCAAAATCCACTAATGGACTTAGGATATTTGGATTTCTCAAAATCCAATATCAATAGTTAGATTTGAGCTACGAGATGATATTTTTGGTGTCCAAACTTCTAATGATTATAAATTATGTTGCAATAGGAGTTTTCTAGGATGAATCAGTGGGTTTCGGTGAAGAGATGATTTTTTATATTTGATTAATATAAATTAATATATTAAATAATATTTAATAAATATATTAATATATAAAAAAACTATCAAAATATGTGATTTTCGATTCAAACGCAAGGCCTGAAGTCACCCTAGGAGGGCCTGCGTGCATTCAAAATTTTTCATTTTAAAAATATTTTTTATAATATTTAATCAAGATTTATTAAATTAATTATTTATAGGGTAATCTTTTATGTTGTAAACTTCTAATCATTATAAATTATGCTACAATAAGAGTTTTTTAGGTCTATCAGTGGGTTTCACCAAAACCCACTGATGGACTTAACATATTTGGATTTCTCAAAACTCAATATCAATAGTTAGATTTGAGCTAGGAGATGGTGTTTTTGGTGTTCAAACTTTTAATGATTATAAATTAAATTGCAATAGGAGTTTTCTAGGACGAATCAGTGGGTTTCGGTGAACAGATGTTTTTTTATATTTGATTAATATAAATTAATATATTAAATAATATTTAATAAATATATTAATATATGAAAAAACCTATCAAAACATGTGATTTCAGATTCAAACGCAGGGTCTGAAGTCACCCTAGGAGGGCCTGAAGTCAGATAACTTCAGGCTCAGCGTGCATTCAAAATTTTTTCATTTTAAAAATATTTTTTATAATATTTAATCAATATTTATTAAATTAATTATTTATAGGGTAATCTTTTATGTTGCAAACTTCTAATGATTATAAATTATGTTGCAATAGGAGTTTTTTAAGTCTATCAGTAGGTTTTCACCAAAACCCACTAATGGACTTAGGAGATTTGGATTTCTCAAAACCCAATATTAATAGTTAGATTTGAGCTAGAAGATGGTATTTTTGATATCCAAACTTCTAATGATTATAAATTATGTTGCAATAGGAGTTTTCTAGGATGAATCAATGGGTTTCGGTGAAGAGATGATTTTTTATATTTGATTAATATAAGTTAATATATTAAATAATATTTAATAAATATATTAATTTATAAAAAAACCTATCAAAACACATGATTTCAGATTCAAACGCAGGGCCTGAAGTCACCCTAGGAGCGCCTGAAGTCATTTGACTTCAGGCCCTACGTAGGCTTGAAGTCAGATGGCTTCAGGCCCTACGTGCACTCAAAATTTTTTTATTTTAAAAATATTGTTTATACTATTTAATCATGATTTATTAAATTAATTATTTATAGGGTAATCTTTTATATAATTTTACAAGTTGTGACAAAATCCTCTCATTTTATTAAAATATTCAGGTATGATCAAAACATGCTTACATTTGTTTAAACTTAAAATATGAAGGTTCCATCTGGATACTACCTAAATACACAATGCATAACAAAATTGTGTTCCTTGCAGACCATTAACTCATATTTTCAAAATTTGTTGCAATAGGACTTTTATAGGTCCATCAGTGGGTACGACACAAGAAAATCATTTTTAGTGGTTAGGACTAAGTTTTTACATCATAATTACCTTCTCCTAGCTCAACCCAACCTAGTGATATCAAGTATTAAGAAATTCAAATATCGTAGGTCCATCGGTGGGTTTTGGCGAAATTTCAGGCCTTATTTCAGGCCCACTTTGGGCCTGAAATTTTTCATTTCAGGCCCTCTTTGGGCCTGAAATTTTTCATTTCTGGCCCTCTTTGGGCCTGAAATATTTTTATTGGTACTAAGTTTGTAGTTGTATAGATGACTAAAAATTTCAGTGAGAAAAATATATAAAATTACCTAAAAATTTGTAGTTGTATAGATGTATAAATATAACTGCATCTTTCTATGACAACTGATACAGTTAGAGAACATAACTGAAAATTATTGGTATTAAGTTTGCACATCAGAAATAACATCTCCTAGGAAAATTTTAAATAGAGATATCAAGTATAGAAATCCAAGTATCCTAGGTCCATCTGTGGGTTTTCACCGAAACCCACTGATTTATCGTAGAAAACTCCTATTGCAACATAATTTATAATCATTAGAAGTTTGGACACCAAAAATATCATCTCCTAGCTCAAATCTAACTATTGATATTGGGTTTTGAGAAATCCAAATATCCTAAGTCCAATAGTAGGTTTTGGTGAAAACCCACTGATAGACATAAAAAACTCCTATTGCAATATAATTTATAATCATTAGAAGTTTGGACACCAAAAATACCATCTCGTAGCTCAACTCTAACTATTGATATTGGGTTTTGAGAAATCCAAATATCTTAGGTCCATCAGTGGGTTTTGGTGAAAACCCACTGATAGACCTAAAAAACTCCTATTGCAACATAATTATAATCATTAGATGTTTGCAACATAAAAGATTACCCTATAAATAATTAATTTAATAAATCTTGATTAAATATTATAAAAAATATTTTTAAAATGAAAAAAATTTTGAATGCACGCAGGGCCTGAAGTCAAATGACTTCAGGCCCTCCTAGGGTGACTTCAGGCCCTACGTTTGAATCTGAAATTACGTGTTTTGATAGTTTTTTTATATATTAATATATTTATTAAATATTATTTAATATAATAATTTATATTAATCAAATATAAAAAATCATCTCTTTATATTTTTGAAATCACGTTATAAGAGATGTTTCTTTTAACTGAAATATTTTTTCTTTCTTTACCTTACGTTTTTTAGCCGATTCCCATAATATATTATTTTAAAATGAAAAGTCTGAAAAAGCATGTTCAAATGTCTCGGGATTCGTTACTGAGAAAGAGAAAGAGAAAGACAATATTTGGCGGGAGGGATATAAGAGGAAGTTCACTAAAATGGATGCGCCCTTTGGTAAAAATGAAACTCTGGTACGCCTTTTAGTAAATACCAATTCTCAGGTGCGCCCTTTGGTAAAAATCGAAATGAATATGGCAATTGAAAACAACTCTCCCTTAACTTAACCTATCTACTTTCTTCCCCTTTAATCGTTTAAAAAAATGTGTTAACAATAGAACAAGTTAGAAAAGGCAAAAGAGATAGTAGAATTTTGATTTAAGATTCTGAAAATTTTTCAAAAACAATTTGTAACTTAAATTTGGAAGGATTAAAAAAATCAAATCAAGACGGATTAAATTCTAGCAATGCAATTTTTTGGAAAAAAACTAATATGTTAAAATAGATTTAGAAATCTAATATAAATCTCTACCTATTAGATTTATCAAAAATTTTAGTACAATATAATTTTTAGATATTCTTATAATTTGATCCTATAATTTCTAATATACTAGTTTAGTCCTCCATAATATTTAATATTTTTTTTAGAGTTTTTAACAAACTTAAGTATACATGATCTTTTTTCAACAATTTTATTTGTTCTTTCAATTTGTCATTTTCATGCTTCATTTATCAAAATGCTTTAATGGACATGTTGTTGCTAATTTCATTTTGAGATCAATATTATCCCCTTTTTAATTTTAAATGTTTAAACTTTAACTTATATAATGATCTAAATAGCAGCTTAATACCTTTATATAACTGATTAAGAGGTAGAAAATATGTTGGAGGAAATGGACCTTTCGGAGAATTTACAATAAATTGAAATTACAAAAAATAATTTCAACTTAACTGTTGAGTGGCCCGAGCTGCCTTTTATGCAAATTGTAATCTCCCAAGCTGAATTCCTGATCTCCCGACCAAGTCTCCCTAGCTCCCGACCAGATTTCCCGAGCTCCCAAGCTGAGTTTCCCGAGTTCCCGACCAAGTCTCCCGAGCTCCCGAGGTGAGTTTCCCGAGCTCTCGACCAAGTCTCCTGAGCTCCCGAGCTGAGTTTCTCGAGCTCCCGACCAAAAAGTTGTCTAGGCATGCGCAACGCAATGTCCTTGAAACAGATTTGTCCTCCTCCGGTGGTGCTTCGAGACTCAGATGGACGTCTGTCTCTCAGGATACAACAGCAGGACCACGGACACAACGGAGCACTCGTTGCTCGTGGCTAACTGAGGAAGTACCCGAATGCTATCAAAGGAGGTCAGGAAGGAGGTGGAAGATAATTTCTTCTCTCTGTCTCTGTGTCTTTTGCTCTTGGTCACAACCTCTTTATATAGGCTCAGATCCCCGCAGTATTCAATGACCAATTAACACCATTTACTGCCATCTAACCGGTCAGATCCAAACGTCTGGGGGTTACTGATTTTGCATTAATCAAAATTAATGCATCATTTATATTTGAGCAAAAAATTTGGCAAAACGTTGGTTCATCTGCTTAGACAAATTTTGCCCGACCGGTTGGACATTCAACGCGCGCAGGTCGTGCACACACACGAGTTCACTTGGTTCAGTACAAATTCGGGCCCTGAATTTACACCCCCCTGCACACCCAAGCATGAGAGAGAGTCTCTCCCCTAGCATTTGTTCACAACTATCATGCTTGTGAAACAATATAAATCAACATTTATGTCTTGAGACTCCCAATGTGGGACTAAAGTCTCATTCACAATGAAACCTCTTTATTCTCCACCTCACTTTCCATTCACTAGAAAGTCTCAATGTGGGATTAAAGTCCCACCACCTCTCTTTCTATTCACACTATATATCCAACAAAATATACCTCATTTACCGTGTTAGGTTCAAAGCCAGATCTTTCCCCCTTTATCGCTACTTTCTTTTAAATAACTCTCTTTTAATCAATGTTCTCTTCTTGGTGACTTGTCATTAATTAGTGCTAGTCCGATATTCTCTTCAAGCTCGGACTCTTCTGATGATGACTTGTTCCACGTTATTTTGAGGTTTTGATGTTTAGATTTTCTTGTCCCTTTGTCTTTGTCCTTGTCTTTGCTTTTCAGCTTTGAATAGTTGTCCTTGATGTATCCATTTTCGGCGCGGTTATAGCATCGAATTTTTCTTCTTCCAAGAAGAAATTTTGTGTCTTATGTCTTATTAAACTTATCAGTTTAAACTTATCAGTTTTAAAAGATTTATTTAACTTCCTCACCATATTTGCTCTTTCATCATCAGCAGCTGAAGAATCTGAATCTGATCCGATCTTCATCGCTTGCAATGCCAAAATCGAGTTTGGCTTCTTTCTTTGTCCTGCAGACCGTGACGAATGTAATCCCAAGGTTGAAAATAAAGTTTTAGAGTGACTCTTTTCTTCTCCTCTAGTCGATGAAAAGTCCAAACAAATAAAAGATGATTGAATGTTTGACGAAAATCTTGGAGAGTAAACTTTAAGTGGTAAAAAAGTCTTAGAGTAGAGGAGTGATCTTGATTGACTAGATGTTTGAAGAGAAATCCATAGTAAGTTAATAATGATCGGATATTTGAGAAGAAATAAAATTATGAGAATAACAATGATTTTCCATTAAGGAGAAGAAAGGTTCATTAGGAATATAATCAATTAAAATAATTTGAGGAGAACCTAACAATAAATCCATTATTAGATGTTTGAAGAGAAATCCATAGTAAGTTAATAATGATCGGATATTTGAGAAGAAATAAAATTATGAGAATAACAATGATTTTCCATTAAGGAGAAGAAAGGTTCATTAGGAATATAATCAATTAAAATAATTTGAGGAGAACCTAACAATAAATCCATGATAATAATGTAGATCCAAAATGGACAACATAGAATCCTTTCATTCTATCAATAAAATATTAGAATCAATACTTTTAAGAGGAGCTCTGATACACTCAGTGAAAAAATTCAATGAAACGCTCAGTGAATGACGTGACATTTTGCATGCACACGTCTGATTATCATTCGGACACTATCGACGACCTCCGGCCGTCGTCCCGAATCAAACTATACCCTAGGGGTACGATGAATCTATCGAAAATCGTTATATATAAAATACCACAACATTCACTGAATTTTTTCTTAAAATTTTTACTTTAGCATGTCATTTTTCTTTAAAATTTGGTCTTCAAATTTATTATGACGCGTCAAAACAGTATATCATCGTTGCCCACGCAGCGAGAGCCAGCCCACAGAAATCCGAGGGCATCCGTCTTGTGGAAATTGTGTGCCCATAAATAAACGGGCTCAGGTAAAGCGACACATGCGATGAGATGCTGGAGAATCGATAAAGATATACGTTTGGAGCTACGAAATTGGTTTGCTCCTTCTTTTTAAAATGTTTTTTTGAAGTATTATACAGCTGATTGCAGCTGGCTAGCTAGCGATCGTTTTCCAATAGGAGTGCTGAACTGGTGTGAGCCATCCTTTACACGGAGTGAACAGTGAGGGATCATCGAATTGTGCAAAAGGAATTATGGACATGCATTGTCATTGCCCATCATCTCTATCGTTTTTTTTGCTGGTTTTGCAACCCTCTGAGTGTGCTGAGGCGGCCTCTCAGGCCAGCAGATGAGTATATTAATCAGTCATAATCATGATTTGTCAGGACAAGTGAATTGTTGATTTGAAAGTGAATTGTTTTTTAAATGTGCTCCCATTTATAAATTTTAAAATTCAAGAAATATTATTAGAGTGTATTTGGTTGAGGGTGTTCTTTGATAACCTTGGGCATGTGATTACCAGGTAATCACATGACCAAGGTTATAGGGAATAAGATATAACCTAATGTTGTTTGGTTTAATATTTGATAATGGAACAAAAACTTGTTTGGTTGAAGATTTTAACATATAACCTAATATGACAATTACTATATTACCCCTAATAAATATACACTTGAAAACTTTTTTTAATGTACTCATCAACAAATACACTCGAGACAATTTCCAAATTTTCTATTCGTCAATAAATATACACTTGACAATTACTATTTTTTTAACGTATCAGTCGTCCGTTGTCGGATGATCGTGAACAAAAAAAAAAACTCGAGACAATTTCCAAATTTTATATTTTCCTAAAAAAGAATATTTGTTTATCGATATATTTAATAGAATTTATAAAATTATTTTAGAAAGTATCATTTGCTCTGTATGCTTGAAATCAATAAAGCTCAATAATTATTCAAATATATTTTTAAAAATAATAAAATAATTTTTAAAAACATCCTTCCTCAATGAAAAATAATGGTGGTTTTTAAATTGTCCAAAAACACGGCAACAATTTTACCTATACTAAATGCTCCTATTTTGCCAATCATCACACACAAGAATTTGACTATTTTCAAAAAAAAACTAATGGTACTTTAGAAGCTCCATCTTTAAGATAATCCAGACATAAGGATTCAACTCTGAACGATTGCATGTCACAAGGAGAATTGGTAAGTCGAATGGATATGAACAATAGCTACTCTTTTCTGCCTTTGGAATGCCATCTGAAGGTGTGATATCACGATATCACCAACAATAGCTACTCTTTCCTGCCTTTGGAATGCCATCTGAAGGTGTGATATCACCAACAATAGCTACTCTTTTCTGCCTTTGGAATGCCATCTGAAGGTGTTATATCACCAACAATAGCTGAAATAGAAATTCTCAAGCATCAATTTGGATTCCTTCTGTCTGAGTTCCACGGGCTTATGAAAGGCTCAAGCATCAATTTGGCTTCAGTTGGTATTTTTTTAAAGCAAATTAAGTTGGTATTTTTCTGAAACAAATCAATGGAGAACAGAGCGTGCAGAATTAACTAACTAAAGACGTACGATCAATAGAACTTAGAACAACCTGTAGCATCACGATGAAATATACAAGTAAATAAGCATTTCACAAATAAAAACACATTCAAAAAAAAACGAAAAGAAAATAATCCAAAAATACATTCATCTAATAAGTTTAATCCAAGTTCAATCTAAAAGCTAGAGCAACTCACCGGCAATCATATAAAACCAGACATCAAGATTATAGATAATGCAACAAGACTAAACATGATTATGGCTAATAACAAGCGCAAGACTGAACAAAAAGAAGCTTTCAGAAATGCAGCAAGACTGAACAAAAAGAAGCTCACTATCAAAGCAGAAAAACTCAACAAAAATGATCTAGCAACTGAATAACCACACAAAAAATATAAAATAAAATTTTTCTTTAATTGCAATGACAACAATGACAAACTTTTTTACTATAATCAGTTAAATCGACAAATTCTTTCGCCAAAATTACCCTATTAAATTCACCAAAATGACAACCATGGCAAACCATGATTTAGCTACTGACAGTAATGAAATAATGAAAAATATACTATTAAATTCATCAAATGTCTAACGTAGATGCCAAAACCAAATCCAAATTTCTTCTTTACTACAAATACTTTTTTTCACTATCCTCTGAAAGATCATCTTCATGAAAAAATCAAAAAAAAAAAAATCAAGCATGGGAATTCTGTGAATGCCTATGAACATGAAAATATTTTCTCGAGATAGAAAGAACACGAAAATAAATACCTGTGAAGAATCGCCGCTAGGGTTTCCGAAAGATTGTGCGCCGCTAGGATCTCGCCGCGAGGTGGGAAGAAGGCTTCGAATCGCCGCGAGGTGGGACGATGGCCGCTAGGGTTTCCGCTGTCCCTAGGTGCGCTGCAACGGACGATGGCCGCTGTGAATCGCCGCTCGGTGCGCTGCTAGGGACGATGGCCACTGTGAATCGCCCTTCGAATCGGGGCATGGAGTCGCCGCTCTGCTAGGGTTGAGAATCGCCGCTGGGACGGAGGCGTGGAGTCGCGTGAGTTTCTGCCGAAAATAATATTTATTTAGGGTATATTGTAATTTAATTGATTATTAAGGATATTTATGTCATAAATAGAAAATAATGAAGGTTAATTTTGGAAAAAAAATTATCTTAACCCCGGAATTGAGAAAAACCAGGCTTTCCCTTGGTTTTCTGATTCCGGGTTGTATGACCACTTTTGTTAATGTGGCGGGTATAATTGATTATCTGAGAATTCTTCATTACCTAAACCAAACAAGGTTTTTATTGGTAATCTTGGATGAATAACCAAGGTTATCACAGAACACCCTCAACCAAACGCACCCTTAAAGTCTTCCCCATGCCTCCTCTCCAAAACACCCACCCAAATCTCTATTTAAAACCGGCCAAGTCCCTCCATCCATTTTCTCTCGACCACAGCAGCAACATCTCCCACTAGCTCCTTCGTCCTTCGGATCCATCAATGGCGGGGCAGACTGGCAGAGGGCGTGGGCAGCAATACAACTGGCTCCCAAAGGCCACTTCGCGATCTACACACGGGAGGGTCGGCGGTTTATGATGCCGGTGACCTACTTGAAAACTGGTGTCTTCGTGAAGCTCTTCAGGTTGTCGGAGGAGGAGTGGCATCCCAAACTTCTCCTCCGACAATAAAGATCTAAGTAGTGCCACAATACTTTCTTAATTTTTAATATATTTAAATATTAAATTTTAATCTATTAATAAATAATTTTTTCTTAATAGAATATTAGATTGATAGGCTGCTTTTTAATTAAGATAAGTATCAGAAGGCAACTTCACCAAATTTACTCGTTCTTTTTTGGCTAAATTCCACTTCCAGAATCCATACTGTTGGTTGATATAATTGGCCTCTTATCAATATTGTTGATCAGTTAGTTCAAATTGAATTTTGATGTTTGAATAATATGTATGATGTGTGAGCAAAAAATTAAATAAGTCGAGAATTGATTAATTGTTTATTAATGGAGAAGTCTAATTTGACGATACTCTGCGGCTAGAAGTCCAAGGAGTTTGCAATGACAAAGTCAAAGTAAGATTAAATATTCCACATAAGATCTAAAAATTAAATGGATCAGAATTGATTAGACTAAGTCCTAATATATTCTGAAAGATTAGATGTTATAATGAAAACTGAAGTCCCATAATTCATACAAGATCTGATGTTAAATGAGAAAAGAAAAGTCTAAATAGGTAAAAAAAAATCATATGTTTGGCAATAATGGTCATTATTAAACCATTGTCAAGGTTTAATGAATATTAAACAAGGATAAAATCCTTATAAATCAAGTTTGATCGGATGTTAAATAATAAAAAAATTCTAATAGAATAGTTGACTAGAAGTTAGATAAAAAAGAAGTCTCGACAAATAAAGATGGATGGAATGCTAGTAGAAGAAAATCATAATAGATTGAGATCAAGGAATATTACATAAAGTGAGAATCCAATCTTAGTAAAATTGAAATAGAAAGTCAAATGCTATAAACTAACAATTTATAATGAGCCTTTAAACCTCGAGTTCGAGATTTGAGAGGGTTTGTTATACATCTTGGGTATGGGTAATCAATCAATAATACTATTGCAACCAATAAAATTTTTTGAATTCGACGGTGACACTCAGATTGATGCTTTAACAATCGATTGATGATAAACAGATATTCAATTGTTGTGGCCAATACTGAATTGGAAAGGATTGTTCCTAAATATAATATTTGAATTTTGGTGGAACAATCGATTGATAGATGATTTGTAGCCTTGACTTAGGGCGTCCGTAACCATTTAACACCTTTAACGTTATAATATTTACTACCGTATAAAAAGCATAAGATCCGCATGCCACATACACATTAACATTAACATATTCATTCTCTCGCATTCGTTTAATATTAAATCCTCATTATTTGTGAGGTTCACATACCACATACACATTATCTCACATATACATTCTCTCACATATATATTTTCTCATATATTCATTCTCTTACCTACATATTTTTTATTTTTCAATTTCATTCACCAATTTAAATGATTATTATTTAAAATAAATAATAATAATAATTTTAAATATATTTATCATTATTTGAAATTTAAATTATTATTATAAATTTGAAATGAAAGAGAACAACATAAAAAAATACACTTGTATATAATTAAAAAATAGCATATAAATTAACATAAAGTGAAACAATAAATACTAATTCAGGGGTTATTGTAAAATACTAATTTAGGGTTGTATTGTGATCAAATATGTTCAACTAAGTCAACATGAAGTTGGTGATCATTTTGGTGATCGTTGTCGATTTTTAATCGATTACGACTATCCCAATTGATTAAAGACATTCTCAATCGCAGTTCAAGAGTATTTGGATTGCGGGCGCCCATAATCGATGAGTGCTCCTAATCGATTGAGGACTGCCCCAATCGATTGGCGATGCGATGTTACGATGCGATAAACGCGTTCAAATATCTAAATGTGTTCATCGCGTCAGCGCTTTAACGAGCTCGCCACAATAGATTTAACGCGCGCGGTGCATTAATCGAGCGTTATAGCGCTCGATTAACACATCGTTGTGGGTGCCCCTAAACCTTATAAAAGCCCTGATGGCTGGTAGGAAACTTCCGTAGAACCGGACCGGTCGCCCGAGGTTGAAAAAACCTCGTTAATCATTTTTATTTCATTTTTTCCTTAAACCTTATAAAAGAGGATTTCAAAGTTAACCAGCCTTTTGTGAGGATTTAAGTTCGCTTATGAAATAAGCGAATAAAAAGATTGTATACTTTCAAAATTAGACTGGCAAAATTTGAATGAAAAATTTTCGTCGGGCCGGGCCAGTCACCCAAGGTTCAATGTTATTCAATCTCGTCAATTTTTTTTTTCTTTTCTACCTTTTGTTGGTGAAAATCTGAAAGTGTTTTGTTAGGAAATAATTCTAAGATACACGTATTGGCTCCTAAAACATAAGCATTAATTCAATAATTTTGTAAAAAAATAGGTCATTCATTATCTCAGGTGTCTCACATAATTGGTCTCATAGTTATTTATAAAGAAATAAATCAAAAAGATAGTTCCTATTTTGCCTTTCAACCAAGGGCAGAGCCAAGCTTCCCGTGGGCCCTGGCTGAGTACAACATGAAGAAGCTATTAATGAAGATAAAAATGATGCGTGAGAGAGGAAGTTAGCTCGGGGAGTTTGAGAATAGCCCCGGGCTGTAAGTTTTTTTTTTTTTGGTTCCGCCACTGCTTTCAACCAAGATTTCCCATGATAGTGTTTACTTCTTATTTCTTGTTGATAATAGATGTCACAATACACTAGCCATGTATTAATGAAGCCATATATTATATATCTTTCGTTTGCAGCAATGATAATGGGATTCTAGTTACTGTAATAACACGACCAACATTTTGTGCAATATTTTTTTTTTTGTGACCTTTTGGTACTTGATCCTGTCGCCGAGCGTAGTGGAGCCGCAACCGGATGACGGTGTAGCGATGGGTGACGTGGATGCCGACGGGATGTCCTCGCGCAGAATGACAGCGCCGTAGGGGGTGTCCTCCGACGGAACGGAAGCGGATGTCGCCTGGTGCACGGCTGGAGGTGGACCTGCTGAGGAAGATGACCGTTAGTAACCTAACCGGGAGACGTCCCGGCAAGGCACTCCGACGGTCAAGTCAGTACTCCGATGAACAGGAAAAATAATAGAGCAATGTAGGTGAGGAGCTTCGCGAGCGCGCGCGTACCTGATAATGAGGAGGAGAGTGGCTTATATAGCCGGGGAAAAGGACCAAGTATGGCCTGTGTCAGGATTCTCTGACAGGGTCAGAAGATATGGTATGACTATGTCGATTTGAGTATGGCCTGTGTCAGGATTCTCTGACAGGGTCAGAAGATATGGTATGGTTATGTCGATTTGTAACCAACCTTCTTTGTCGTATACTATTTGTCTTATGTGAGGACAAAGACAGGTTTCTGTAAGTCTCTGACAGGCGGCGCCTGTTAGAGAGTGTCAGTTCGTACGAGTGGTGACAGCTTGTTACCTGCAGCTGGTGCAGGTGTATTTTGTCTTTATCCAGGGTGATTCCGAGAGAGTGCCCGAGTGGACACCTGGACGGCACGCCCGGATGGATATCAAGCATGGGCATAAATGACTGCCGGGCGGATGCACTCGGATGAACGAGGCGTGTAAGCCTTAATGGGGTCGGCCGGGTTTGACCGACCGGATGAACCGCTATATTTATTCTAACCGGCTCCCTTGAGTCCGACCGGCCGGCGAAGACCCTGGGCCCGGCCAGGATGTTTGTCGAGTTGGCTGCCCGTACAATGACGTGGACCTTGAAGCTGGCTAGGTCGTTTGCCACGTTGGCTGCCCGTATGGTGCCAACTATATGGCAGGATCAATAGCCTTCCCCTCGAGTCTAGTCGAAGGAGGCGATCAGTCTGACTGACTGGACCACAAGTGTGTACAACCATTCTGCGGCCGAGCGTTTTTTACCCTATTAATATCTGGCCGGCTTAACACGATGTTCAACAGCTGGTGCTGTGTTTGTCTGCCCTGTCTGGGCGGAAGAAGATTGTTAGTCGAGAGGGGCGTGGGCCGCCACGCACCCTTCTTTTTTAACGAGGCCGTCTGGCTGGACGAAGCATGACAGGGGAGCGTGGGCCGCCACGCATTCCCGACTAGCCATTGACATGATGAAGATGTCCGGGCGGATGAAGATTTTGACCGGAGGAACGTGGGCCACCACGTCCTCGTAAATTGTTCTGCGTCCGACCGGACGAATGCTGTTAGTCGATGAGAGGTATGCTGACCACGTTTGGGCGGGAGAATGTTTGCCTTAAGTCGTAAGAAATGTGGAGTGTCACGCGCCCCCAGACGATTTTCTCGGGATAGCCCGAGTCAGTCAATTAATGGGGACGTGACATTCTAAGTCGAATGAGGTGATGTGATATGCCCGATGCGACCGGCGCCATAACGGCATCACCTCAGCTTTAATGAACCGGGCCACGTGGCGCGCGCTGGTTGGCCGACCGGGATGCGATTTATCCCCATGATTACGAGTTTTTAATGGCCATTAACGCGCGTAATTCTTTCCGCCACGCGGCAGCTTCCGACTGGCCGACACGACGACGCGCCCTGACGCCGCAGCAGGCGACGTCAGCGCCTGCGGCGCGTCCTTTCGAGGCTGATCGTGGGACGCCTCAACGGCATGGATGAGGCGATCTCCGTACACGTGGACCGCCATCGGACGGTCTCCCTTCTTCCAGCCTAGCTATAAATAGGCTTCCACACTCGGCGAAACCCTCATTTGCTCTTCACTGTTCTCTTCTCTAACTCGGTGCTTCTCGCTCCTCGCCGCCGTCTTCGCGTGTCGCCGCCGGTCTCGTGCTTCTCCGTCGGTTAATCCTTTCCGCCACCACCTACGGTCAGATTCTCCCTTTTCTTCCCTTTCTTTCTGTTCCATGGCTACCCCTGCGTGGTATACCTCTGTCGAGTCTTCCCTTCACGACGAGACCGTCTCCGACCTCCGACTGGCCTACGACATCCCTGAAAACTACCACATTGCCGTTCCTACAAAGGCTGACAGGCCACACAATCCCCCGGCTGGCTTCTTTGTGTTTTTCCGGGACCAACATATGTCTGGCCTGCGCTACCCTCTTCATCCCTTTATTGTAGACTTCTGTAACTTCTTCCATGTTCCTATCTTCCAGCTTTCTCCCAACGCCATTCGCATATTGTGTAACATAATAGTTCTCTTTACCCTTTACCGAGTCCCCCTCCGACCGGAGGTTCTTTATTTCTTTTATTACCCGAAGAAGCAGGAGGCCGGGAATTTCTTTCTCCAAGCCCGGGCCAAAATATCCATAGTGGAGAATATTCCTTCCTCGAATAAGGGATGGAAAACTCATTTCTTCTTCATAAGCCCTCCGACCAGCCCTGGGTTCCCAGTCGGATGGGTCGAAGACATGCCCCCTATAGCTCCCTTAAGAAACTTTAAATCCGACCCCTTATTTATAAGGGCTGCTTCTCTACTCGGTGGCCTACACTTCGACGGCATGAAACTTCTCAACGACGCCGTCTTGTACATATTTGGGCTAAGCCGAGTGCCTGCCGCCCTGCCCGGCACCTTCTGTAAGTCATTTTTTGTTTCGTACTTCTTTCTCCCTAACTCAACATCTTCTGATTTTGCAGCCGAGATGATGTGGGAAGCGGCCCTCGATGAGGCCATTGGCCTGGATGACGAAGAATTAAACGCCCGGGCGGCTGAACAACTGCGTCTGCGCCAGGCCAGTCTGCCCGACCAACCTACGATTCCTGAGAGCGCGGAGCCCACCCCTCAGGATCCTTCTGCCCAACCAGCGACGACTGGTTCTAGGGAGCCGGTCGGCTCATCAAAATCTTCTGCCCCGGCAAAATCCTCCGGCAAGCAGAAGGTTCAGCCTTCCATGCAGAAGTCTCTGCCTTCCAAGCGGAAAGCTAGCGCTTCTATCCGTATAGAGGAACCGACAGAGGTAGGCCGGTCCTCTTCTGAATCTCCCGACCCGGAACCTTTGCAGAGGCGCCCGAGGACTTCTGGGTCGGGCTCTCACTCTCAACCTGCAGAGGCAACTGCCAGCCCGGCTAGAGCGAGCCGGTCAGCTGACGCACCGGGTTCGTCTCGTTCGGGGGAGCGGCGTTCGCAGCCGTGTGGCTATGGCGTATATCTTCCCTCGGTCGACCTAGCGACCCCCTTCGAAGTCCAGCAGCGGCTTACCCTTTACGGGGAATTGGCGGACTGCTGGGAGCAGGGTATGAGGGAGGGGACTTCCCGACCCCCGATCCGACTGGCAGACCAATTCCTTCAGGATGCTACGCATGTAAGTCGGATGCTTTGATGCTTAATCACCTTGCTTCTTTCTAACATTTTTATTGTAGTTTTGGGCCTCCTGCTCGAGCGTCGCCTATTCCCTGGTTATCAACACCAGGGGACGCCGAGCGGCCGAGCGGCAGCTAGCAGAATTGGAGCTCCGCCAGGCGCACGCTAACTTACCGGCCGGCGAAGAGGGTACCGCTATTCTCCGTTCGGAGATACTGGACCTTAAGGAGAAACTCCGTTCCGCCGAGGCGCGACTGACGGAGGAAATCACCCGAGCGGAGGCAGCCGAGCGGGCGTATGCCCGATCTTCCTCCCTGCACGCCACCCTTGAGCAGGAGAGGAAGAAGGCTTTGGCTATGCAGCGTCGTACCCGATCGGACCTCGACAAGAAGGCTGTCGAGGCCCAAGCCTTGAAGGCGGAACTGGACAAGATGATGAAGTCTTCGGAGGAGCTCCGGATGACCCTGAACGAAAAAGAGCAGGAGCTGGCGACTCGGGAGTCGGACTTAAATGCCAAGGAGAAGGCTTTAGACGCCCGAGAAGACGAGCTCCATTTGTCTGAAGGACTGCTGGCCTCTCAAGGCGTTGCCTTGGAGGAGAAAGACAAGGAGCTAGCTAACCTCCGGGCGGAAATTGACAGCCTGAAGCTACATCAAGCAGGCGAGCCCGCCCGGATGGAGGCACACCGCTTGGCTTACATCAATTCTAAAGAGTTCGGCAAGCAGTTGGGCAAGCGGACATCTGGCATGTTCAAGATGGGCTTAGAAAGCGCTGTTCTGCAGCTCCAAGAGAGCGACCATCTGCCTGCCGACCTTCCTATCAATGCCGTCCAAGTGAGCCGGGTCAAGGAGCTGCTACCCAAAGACTTCTTCCAGCCTTTTACGTAAATGTTAACCGTGTAATCCTAAGCCGCCGGTTGGGGCTCTTCTTTTTGTAATGCTTCCGAATCAATCAGCAATGAAGAGTATTTCCCTTTAACGTGTTATTTTAGATATTAAGTAGATGTTGCCCGACCAAAGAGCCGAACTAAGCGCAGGATAATGGTTGTCAGGTAGCCGACCGGTTGATCTGACTAAGGTGTGAGTCACCCCGCGCCCGGTCAGGGAACTAAGCTACTTTTAGAGAAATGGCTGTGTAAGCTAGCCGACTGATGGGTGGTCCTTCCCGAGGGATGTGGATCTCCACACGCCCGGTCAGAGAGCAAAACTAAGGAATCCGGCCAAGTAGAAGCCCACTGGTCGGGGGTTCGGCCTACGGGAGGTGGATCGCCCCACGCCCGACCGAATTCTGATACGCGCTTCTGGACGGGCTGATGTTCTAATCAGTCGCCGACTCAGGCTTCCAAAGGGCACCAACCTTTTGCGTGGGTCGCCACGCCTTCGGTCGGGAACCGCTTTAGGCTTCCGGATGGGCCAATCTTCCACGTGGGCCGCCACGCTTCCGACCGGGAACCAATCCAGGCTTCCGAGTGGGCTGACGCTTAAAGTCAGTCGCCGACTCAGGCTTCCAAAGGGCACCAACCTTCTGCGTGGGTCGCCACGCCTCCGGTCGGGAACCGCTTTAGGCTTCCGGATGGGCCAATCTTCCACGTGGGCCGACACGCTTCCGACCGGGAACCAATCCAGGCTTCCGAGTGGGCTGACGCTTAAAGTCAGTCGCCGACTCAGGCTTCCAAAGGGCACCAACCTTCTGCGTGGGTCGTCACGCCTCCGGTCGGGAACCGCTTTAGGCTTCCGGATGGGCCAATCTTCCACGTGGGCCGCCACGTTTCCGACCGGGAACCAATCCAGGCTTCCGAGTGGGCTGACGCTTAAAGTCAGTCGCCGACTCAGGCTTCCAAAGGGCACCAACCTTCTGCGTGGGTCGCCACGCCTCCGGTCGGGAACCACTTTAGGCTTCCGGATGGGCCAATCTTCCACGTGGGCCGCCACGTTTCCGACCGGGAACCAATCCAGGCTTCCGAGTGGGCTGACGCTTAAAGTCAGTCGCCGACTCAGGCTTCCAAAGGGCACCAACCTTCTGCGTGGGTCGCCACGCCTCCGGTCGGGAACCGCTTTAGGCTTCCGGATGGGCCAATCTTCCACGTGGGCCGACACGCTTCCGACCGGGAACCAATCCAGGCTTCCGAGTGGGCTGACGCTTGAAGTCAGTCGCCGACTCAGGCTTCCAAAGGGCACCAACCTTCTGCGTGGGTCGCCACGCCTCCGGTCGGGAACCGCTTTAGGCTTCCGGATGGGCCAATCTTCCACGTGGGCCGACACGCTTCCGACCGGGAACCAATCCAGGCTTCCGAGTGGGCTGACGCTTAAAGTCAGTCGCCGACTCAGGCTTCCAAAGGGCACCAACCTTCTGCGTGGGTCGCCACGCCTCCGGTCGGGAACCGCTTTAGGCTTCCGGATGGGCCAGTCTTCCACGTGGGCCGCCACGTTTCCGACCGGGAACCAATCCAGGCTTCCGAGTGGGCTGACGCTTCTGGTCAGTCGCCGACTCAGGCTTCCAAAGGGCACCAACCTTCTGCGTGGGTCGCCACGCCTCCGGTCGGGAACCGCTTTAGGCTTCCGGATGGGCCAGTCTTCCACGTGGGCCGCCACGTTTCCGACCGGGAACCAATCCAGGCTTCCGAGTGGGCTGACGCTTCTGGTCAGTTGCCGACTCAGGCTTCCAAAGGGCACCAACCTTTTGCGTGGGTCACCACGCCTCCGGTCGGGAACCGCTTTAGGCTTCCGGATGGGCCAATCTTCCACGTGGGCCGCCACGTTTCCGACCGGGAACTAATCCAGGCTTCCGAGTGGGCTGACGCTTCTGGTCAGTTGCCGACTCAGGCTTCCAAAGGGCACCAACCTTCTGCGTGGGTCGCCACGCCTCCGGTCGGGAACCGCTTTAGGCTTCCGGATGGGCCAGTCTTCCACGTGGGCCGCCACGTTTCCGACCGGGAACCAATCCCAGGGTCAGAAGATATGGTATGACTATGTCGATTTGAGTATGGCCTGTGTCAAGATTCTTTGACAGGGTCAGAAGATATGGTATGGTTATGTCGATTTGTAACCAACCTTCTTTGTCGTATACTATTTGTCTTATGTGAGGACAAAGACAAGTTTCTGTAAGTCTCTGACAGGCGGCGCCTGTTAGAGAGTGTCAGTTCGTACGAGTGGTGACAGCTTGTTACCTGCAGCTGGTGCAGGTGTATTTTGTCTTTATCCCAGGGTGATTCCGAGAGAGTGCCCGAGTGGAGACCTGGACGGCACGCCCGGATGGATATCAAGCATGGGCATAAATGACTGTCGGGCGGATGCACTCGGATGAACGAGGCGTGTAAGCCTTAATGGGGTCGGCCGGGTTTGACCGACCGGATGAACCGCTATATTTATTCTAACCGGCCGCCTTGAGTCCGACCGGCCGGCGAAGACCCTGGGCCCGGCCAGGATGTTTGTCGAGTTGGCTGCCCGTACAATGACGTGGACCTTGAAGCTAGCTAGGTCGTTTGCCACGTTGGCTGCCCGTATGGTACCAACTATATGGCAGGATCAGTACTAGTAATTAATTATGCACAAATATCATAGAATTTCTATGGTACATCTAGTAGGTTTAAGGAATTCAAGGAGTTTGACGCATCATAAGGTTATACTGTCAAATGAGACAACGTAACGTTGCCCCCATAAATCTAGTGAATTGAAAAAAAACCCCTGAGGACTGATCAAAGGAAACCCTGTGATGTGATGGACTAAGTTATTAAAAAAAACTAGAAGATTATTATCTAAATACTTATGTGGCCAATAAAATAAGAAATTTTCATAGAAAAAATTTAATGGATTATTTATTATGCTATCCATTGCAATAGACATTTTAATTACAAAAATTTTATTAATATTTGTGCGGCCAAAATTGGTCCAAAAATGGATTAGAAAGTCTCTTAGATTTAGGAAATCTAAGGAGTTTGACTAATCTTGCATGATAATTAGACTAGTAGAAGGTGCCATATGAAACAACTTTGACTACGTAAATCAGGTGGATGGAGTTGGTCAAATGGATGAATTGACAAGTCATAAAGTCTTGCACGTGCAAATCTCTCTACTTGTTGCTCCATTGATCTCTATTTAAAACCGGCCAAGTCCCTCCCTCCATTTTCTTCACCGCCACAGCCGCAACATCTCCACCTCCTTCGTCGTTCGGATCCATCAATGGCGGGGGGAGCAATACAACTGGCTCCGAGAGGCCACTTGGCGGTCTACACCCGAGAGGGTCGGCGCTTTGTGGTGCCGGTAACCTACTTGAAGACCAGTGTCTTCGTGGAGCTCTTCAGGTTGTCGGTGGAGGAGTTTGGGATGCCGGCCGGTGATCGACCGATCATGCTGCCTTGCGATGCCGTTTTCATGGAGCAAGTCATGGCCCAACTAAGGAAATCACTAAGCAACGCGCCATCGACGATGTTGAAGAGGTTGAGGAAGCTCATGACTTGTCAATATTTCTGGTAGGTGATTAATTTTTAAGACATCTCTAATAGACTAATAGTAGAGTTACTATATAATTTTTTTTTTTAGTTTCTAATATGCCACCTCAATGTCACATTAAAATTATAAAAATATACCACTCTCCATAATAAAAAAATCTCCTTATATACTTGATAATGTGTGCCAAGACACTTTTATGTATTTATGGATAATTATTTTAATAAAGGCAAGTATTTGGCATTAATCATTTATTTTTCTATACGTATATGATTAGTGATAAAGTCCCACAGATTAATTGTTATATTATTCTGAAAATCGTCCTTGATCGGATAGATATCTAGAGGGGACATAGATATCTAGATCAACGCTAAGTATGACTAGGTCAAGATAGACCGGAGGGATGGATATCCAAGTTGTACTTAGGGGTGCCTTGAGTTTAGAGGTACACTGGACACGACCCGTTTAAGAGAACACCACATATTAAACATCATTGGTAGTTCGTCTTAATGAACGAGTGTAACTGATCTTTTGACTTGAGACCTTCATATATTCTATGTGTGGAGTTATGTACTTTGATGCCGTTAAAAGCAATCTTTAATCGGATTGTGATTAATACGGTAATTGGGTGTATGACAAAACGTAGAGAGAATAGTGTTGAGTCAATAGAGGATTCATCGCTCTCTTAGATTTGGGAGTTAACATCCTGGCCGCTTGATAGAGATATTAGTGACTCGAAATCCATGGCCATGGGAGGAATGATTATCATTCAAGATGAGTCTATTATATCTTGGAAATCAAGTAAAACAATTAATTGGTGATGATGCATACTGCACCGAATTAATTGGGATGTAGGATAAAGATGAAGAGATTGAATTACACAGTAATCGGTTCATGGAGGTTTTAGTTTATAACTAATATTCTATCACGTTGGGTGGCTAAAAACTATTGCTAGACGGTTACCTTAGTCTGTGTATGGATTTACATTGCCTTCGTGTATAGAACCTAGAGGGTCGCACGCATAGCACATAAACGCGAACAATATCTGTAGTTGATTATTTTAGTGGATACTAAAATTAATCAATTTATTATTTCTGAATAAGAATTAATTGGATTATTAATTATTTCTGAAATATCGAAAGCGAGAACGGATTAAGATCAAATATGGATTTATTTGATGAAGAGAAGAGAGAGTGAATTTATCTCTTATTCTCTTTGGAGAATATGAAATGTCACAATTATTGTGGGAATAATGGAGAAGATGAAGAGTCTCTATTAATTATTATTAACGGAGAAGATGAAGAGTCTCTATTATCAAAAGTCGCAATTATGATAAATTAATGAAAAATATGAAGAGTCATGTCTCTTCATCTTCCTTGGAGGCTATATATAACCATCCTTGGAAGAAGACCCAAGTGGCTCGACACACTTCTCCTTTGTCTCTCTCTTGTGCGATTTCTCTCCATCTCTCTCAGAAAGCCTTTGACTACTTCTTCTCTAGTTGGAGACGCATCTCCAGATCCGTAGTGCATCCGAAAGAATTCTATCGATCCAAGTGGCTAGCACCTAACAGATCATCTAATTCGTGATCTTGTGCGCGTGGATACCGCTAGAGGAGTCACACGTGGGCTTCTCATCTATTCGTGATATTATTCACAAATAAGCAAAGGATTACAAGGTATGTTTTCAGTTTATGCTTATTTTCGCATCATTTTGTTTAGAACTATATGTACCACGAAAAGATCCATAATTTAAGAGTAGATTTTTGCTTTATTATAAATATTTCGTTGCGCTCAGAACCCAACAGGTGATGGACCGAAATAATCGTTTCAGGTTCGATCATTACCTGGTTAATCAAAAAATCTCCTTATAACTTTTTTATGGATCATAAATTATCAACATTTTGAGCATCATTAATCACTGGCTCCACTTGTATTGTTAATTTTGAAGTGAAAGGAGATATTTGAAATTCACTATTACTCTTAAACTAAAAATTTCAAATCTCAAATCTTGTATCCATAATAATTAAAAAAATATTTTCCCAACATTTTCATCTCATAAATCTCTTTAAAAACTTCCCATTCGAGATGCCCTTAGTCTTCCCTCCATTTTTGTTGTGATCGGCTGCATGTATATACATCTTTTTACATCAAACATGAAATCATCATCTTAACAATTATTTCAAATAATGGTGGATCTCGCACACTCAGAAAAAAATAAATCACTAAAAATATTTATCCTAGTACCCTAATCCTTTATATATATAGGGGAGAGCATCTTTGATTCTTCATAATGCGAACAAAAAAATTATAATTTGTAACATTATTTCTTTGACGAATGTGAAAATAAAGACAAGGTAGATGATACAATCAATTATGAATGAAAAAGGAATATAAGAATATTAAATTATAGGGAGCCGTATTCAAACAGGAAGTGTCAGTTGTGAAAATGTTAGCAACTGCTCATGCAACTTTCTTATTTGAACACCTGCCCATGCAATTTCATCAGATTTACCCCCTCCTTTTTCTAAGTCAATGCCACTGGAAGCAATTTACTTTGGCTTTAAAAGAAAAAATAAAAAAGATTAAAATTTAAATGTCAAATAGAATCTATATTTAAAAAGGGAACACGTCCTTTTTTCATATTTTAAATTTAATATTAAATTGATGATTTTAATTTTAATTTTTTTTAAAAAAATTATAATTCTAAAATTGAGCATTTATTTTTTTATCCTAAATTTTAAAAGTGACAATTTTAATACTATATAATTGGAAGCGCTTTGAGTCTTGTATTAAAAAAATTGTAATTCAATTGGGAAGATGAATCTTAGAAATTTTCAATTTTTAATTTTTTTGTAGGTGGGACACTATAACATAATTAGGAAGGAAGGTGTATCTTAAAAATTTTCGTTTTTTTATTTTTTTTAACTTAGATATTATAATTTAGAGTAATGATTGGGAGAGTGAATTTGGGAGAGTGAATGACGTCCAGCTAATGTGCACATGTTCGATCGTCGATCGGACACCACCGATGGTCTCTTATCACCGTCCCGAATCAAATTATGTCTTGGGAAGGTGAATCTTAGATCAAAAGAAAAATAAAATGTTAACTTTAAAATTAAAAATATCTTTTCAAAAAATTTAATATTAGACTCCTTAATTTAGTATCAAATTTGATGTTTAAAATATTTTTTTCTATGTATGAACTTACTTTAAATTTATCTAATGAATGGTTAAAATAAATATCTTCTACTTCTGAGAACAAGTAAATTATAAATGCATACATTTTAAACAAGTAGAACCGAGATAAATTTTAAGATAATTTATTTGATAAATCGAGTCGAATCAAATTGAGCTTAAAATAAACCAAACTTTTGATTGATTATTTAAGCTTGGTTTGTTTTTGATGAGCTTGAGCTTGACTTAAGTTTGGTTCATTTAGATACTATCGAACTTTCAATTAAAGCTTATCTTTGTTTGATTCATTTAAATATTATTTAACATTCAATTTAAACCTATTGATTGTTTGAAACTTTTTCTTATTTAATTGGTTATTGAGTTGGATAATTTAAACTTATTTATTTATTTTAAATTTATTTATTTATTTAATATATTGATAAGAATTTTATTAATAAATATGATTTATGAATGTTATTCACGAATATTGTTCATGTACTTTAACGAGTCGAACACATATATTCAAACTTATTTGTTTAACTTAATAAATTATTCTAGCTTATTTATATAATCGATCTTGTGTGTATTAACAAATATAAATAAGTTCTAACTAAGTCGAACACTAAATTTGTTCATAAACATTTGATTCATTTACAATCCTACCCGCAGCACAATTGATATTTCATGAATATTTATTATAATAAGATTTGAGATTAATTTTTAATCCATAGAAAAATATTTTAATAGATATCTAATTTTTTATTTAAAAGACAGTTATATTAAAGTGAAATATTCTCCTGAGTTTTTACTTTTCAAAGGGAAATGATTAACGAGGTTTTTTTAACCTCGGACGATCAGTTCGGCCTCATAGAAGTTTTTCATCGACCGTCAGGGTAAATTGAGAAGCACTCGTAGTGGACGGTTTAGAAGCTCAACGTCCCAAAGTTCGCGTCTCATTTGGAAAAAAAATTCTTGCAAATACATCGTAACTGATGATCGAACCGTTAATGTCTGGGATAGCGATTAATCATCCTATTACTGTACTATAGCCCCAGAAGTAAGTTTTTTCTTTTTAAAATATATGGAAACGGGAAAATGAGGATTTCATTTTTCCTATAACTAAATTATTTAGAATATTCGAATGGATTCATAATGTATGCGACCGGTTCAACCCAAAAAAAAATCGTAGCAATATCAGAAAACGTTCTAAAAATAGATATGATCCTCAACATCGCAAGTGGCTCGAACATCACGAGTCGATTGATTGCGCATCTTCCTGCGTCTTCTGACACCATACCCGAGGCTATATATGCCTTCTCTTCCTTTGACGTCCGTCGGGAAGAGACATACCCGACTCTGCGTTGCCCATCTTTTATTTTAAATACTAATCTGACTTCTTTTTTTTTTGCTCGCGTTGTTTTCTAACTTTTGTTTGAGAAAATAAAAAAATTATTTTTGCTATCATACGGTAAAAGATCATGAGTTCGTTTTTAATTTTTGTCATAGAATCAACATTACAAAAATAAATCATAGGAACTTTTAGCATACAAGCATCCTAAGCTCCACTTTTGTAAGTTTACCTGATTTATAGGCTTTATTTGAAGTCAACTTTTCAAGACTTTACTATATAAGATCAATTTCTTAGGGTTTCCGATTGTCCAACTTCACTCATTATGACTTTACCTTGCCTGACCTCACTCACCAAGACTTCTATCCAGTTTCATTCACTAAGATTTCGTGTTCGACCCGCAGTAAGGTCATGTCCAGCTTCACTCACCAGGAGTTCGTCTACCTAGCTTCACTCACTAGCTAGTACCCAACTTCACTCACCAAGATTTCATGTCCGATCCTCAATCAGGACTTCGGTGCCCAACCCTCAGCTAGGTCTTCGTGCCTAATTCCCCGAACCAAGACATCGTGCCCAGCTTCACTTACCAGGTCTTCGGTGCCTTGACAAGAACTTCTTTGCTAATCATCTGATTCTGACTAGACTTCTCTTTGTCAAACATCAAGTCCTGTTTGGCTTAACCCTTGGTCTAACTGACCAAATATAGGTTTATTCAATCTACCAAATATCAAGTCCTATTTGTCTTAACCCCTATTCAAACTAACCAGCCCTAGGTTATTTGCTTATCACTCTGCTAAACATCAAGTCTTGTTTGGCTAACTGATCAAACTTAGATTTACCCTATCAAACATCAAGTCTTGTTTGGCTTAACCCTTGGTCAAATTAACCAACCTTGGATTCTTTGCTAATCACTCTGTCAAACATCAAGTCTTGTTTGGCTAACTGATTAGACCTGGGTTTACCCTATCAAACATCAAGTTTTGTTTGGCTTAACCCTTAGTTAGACTAACCGAACCTTGGTATATTATCAAATATCGAAATCCTAGAAGTTGGCTATTCTTGTCTGATGCTTCTGGCTCCAACATCGTCAACGGATAAAGATATTCCGTCGATAGATATATCAAAGTATTGTTTCGTCAACTGATCATTAGGATCAGTCGACGAATCAGAGTTATCACAGAGGCAAGACATGTTGTTCTGAGGATTGAAGAAAAGTTAGTGTACCGTCAACTAATCAATGAGATCCATTGACGGATCATTAATTGTTGACGTGACAACCATCTCAACAGATCAGATAGAGAGGAAAACTCTGGTTCCATCAATGGAGAAGCATGCTCAGTCGATGGATCAAGAATATTTTGGATAAAGAAATTGGACGCGAACCAAGGAAGATTCGCAGGAGTTTCTGTCAACCGATTAGAGGGATCAGTCGACGGAACGAGGTTTTTCCAGAATTGAAGTTTGTGTTCAGCTATAACAGGAGGATTAAAGGTTTAATTGAAGTACAACTTTATTTTAGTTCGAAACCTGCTGTCTGTCACACTCTCTGCGCTAAGATCTTCTTTAAGCAAGCCTCTGCACCAGGAAGTACTCTAGCAACAAGCTTTTATTTCTGTTGCACACTTGTTGGTATATTTTTTTTTTGTGCTAGCTTTTGCATTCAAAAGGGAATAGTATACTTGTTACTAGGATCCCTTTATTTGTATTCGATATTCTCCTTCCAAGAGTTCTCGAAGGAAATTTTATTGGATTGCCCAATGGATACGATCCAAGGGATCATGAGCTTTGGAGTAGGAGTCGACGAAGGTTCCGAACCAAGTAAATCCTATTGTGCTCTTACTCTTAATTTCTTTTCCGTTGCTCTATCTCTCTTACTTTTTTCGAAAAGGAAAGAAAAGTTTTACGATGAGATTCATCACCCCCTCTCATTCTCTATGGTCCTACATATATATTGTGAGTTAATTAGACTCTGTCTTTTCAAGACCAAGATCTAGTCTCTTAGTTTCAACTTAAACTTTGAAAATAAATCTAATTTGGATCAGTGCCTACGGGGACTCATCCTCATGGGAACTTTTTCTTCCAATGACTTACCTCCACTTACCATTTGCAGGCTTTACTGGACTCTTTGACCCACCAGGTCTTCCTTTCAGATACCCTATCTAGACTTCGGTCAGTTGTCAGGTTCCGCAAACCCAACTAGACTTCCAAATAGATATCAACCTATCTAAGTTTCGATCAGTTGTCAAGTCTCGCAGTCCAAACTGGACTTCCTGTCATATCAGGTTTTCCAGACTTAACTGAATTTCAACTTGATATCATGTCCTAACAAATCTTTCAATCATATATACTTAATAGTATATTAGAAAATATAATATCAAACCTTAATCAATTTATCATAAATCACTCTCACATATCTCTCCAGGGGAGCAGATGTATCATCCCATCCAACGTTGGTGAGACTTTATCTATGCTGCCAGGTAACTCCTCGATGTCCGCTGCATCCACCAGAGTCCTCTCATTAGGGAAATGGGATCCTCTGTCCCAAAAAAGTGTCTGTCCTGTTCTTCAGAGACGGCCGACGAATCGTCCGATCGCAGATTAGACACCATCGATGAATCTTAATCATCGTACTAAATCAAATGATATCCTAGAAGAACGGTGAATCGGTCGGAATCGTTGCAATTGCAATTTCGTCGGATACGACGGTGAATCCGGCGAGATCGCATTTGCGGCGATTCCGACGGGTTCACCGTATCCCCTAGGATATAGTTTTGTTCAAGGCGGCGGCCTCGGACCGTCGCCCGTATCCGATCTACGATCAGACGACTCACCGACCATCGTTGGAGAGCGAGACAGACGGGATAAAGAAATTTTTTGGGACAGAGAATCTGCCCTCCTCATTGTGATGTCCAGATAGACTCCATCAATGTTGCCAAGATACTCCTGAAAGTCCGCTGCACCGGCACAACCATCCCCTCAAGGGAAATCGATCTCTCATCAAAGCTGCATGTATATGAGGGTCAATCCTCTATATGTATCATCCATGTCTCTCAGTCTTCCAAATTAAGTACTAAGCGGTTTTTAGGTATTAAGCGGTCTTTTGGACCAAGTGCATGTGTAACGGATCACACTACACTAGATGCCGGTTTCATAGAGCAAGTCATGACCCCACTAAGTGACGCGTCATTGACGATGTTGAAGAGGTTGAGGAATTCATGACATGTCAGTCCACTTAGTTTCTCTCGTAGTTGATTAGCTCGTATATATATATATATATATATATATATATATATATATATATATATATATAGAGAGAGAGAGAGAGAGAGTTCATGACATGTCAGTCCAGTTAGTTTCTCTCGTAGTTGATTAGCTCGTATATATATATATATATAAAAGTTAATGTAATCAATTTTGTAATATAATCAAGTTTGTAATATAATATAATATAATTAAAATTACATTACTATGTTTGATAACGAGTTGTATGTAATCTTTGATAACCATAAGTTGGGTTTGGTAAGGGGCCGGTAATCCATCCTGTAATGTAATTAAAGATTGACGGCTGACGATCGACGACCACGCCGTCGGTCGGTCGGCGACCGACGACCGACGACCACGCCATCGGTTGGTCGGCGACCGACGACCGCCGTCGGTCGGTCGGCGATCGACGATCGGCCGGCCGGCTGGCGACCGCCGCCGGCCGGTCAGCCGACGAGGCCGTGGCCGCGGAAGTTTCTGCCGATAGGTTTCGGGAATAGAGGGTAGGGAATGTAATCGGATTACATCGTTTTGATTTTGTAATTGAGATTATAAATCTTGAACTACTTTTGTAATCGAGAGTTCATTACATTACAATTTTAAAATTATTCCAAACAAAGGAATCGAACTTGTAATGTAATCTTGATTACATTACAGGATGGATTACCCCCTACCAAAAGCAGCCTAAATGATATCCTACGCGTCTTACCTCGTGCGTTTGTATGCGCCCATATCTAAATTGATTCACCAATCGATTAAAACTTACAGCAATCAATTGATAAATTGATTGTTGAGGTAAAAATGAGACAAACTTAATCAATTAAAGCAACTCTTAATCGATTAAGAAATGTCTTAATCGATTAAGGTTGTCTCAGACATGTTGCGAGAGACGTGAATCGATTCAGGGAGTATTTGGGAGAGCTTTTACTTATTGAAAAGTGATTCTTGTAGTGATTATCTTGAAGTTAGTAAGAAGCTAAAGTAAACAGTGTTTGAAAATAGAAGTCAAAAGCTGATACAAGATAAAGTTTGAGTGTTTGGGAGAATAATTGCTTCTAAACTTAATTTTTAATTGAATGACAATAATATCCTTAAACTATATAAATTAATCATTTTTTAATTATTTAAATATAATTTTGATACTATCAATTTGTTCACGTAATTATTATTATATTTTAAATAGTGATATAATTATTATTATATTTTAAATATAATATTAAAATTAATTTTTTTATAATTTGAATATTTGAAAAAATATATAAAATTAATAAAAATAAAAATAAAAAATAAAATAATTTATATAAATAATATATATATATATATAATTATGAAAATTAGGTCAAGTGGCAATCAGGTAAAATGTTATATTATTTAAGGATATAAATATTATTTTTTAATATATCATAAATAAAAAAGCAGAAGCAGGTAGAAGCATCAAATTCTTGCTTTTAACTTCTGAGCAAAATAACAGAAGCTAAAGCAGAATCTAGCCTTCCCAAACACTCAAAAGTGATTATGTGTAGCCAGAATCTAAAAAGCAGGTAGCAGAAACTCTCCCAAACACTCCCTTACTAAATGATTTTGAGCGTTGTGTGACAATCACCGACGATTGGATTTTGGTCAGAATTTAATTCTGTTCCCTCTAGGGTTCATCTTTCCTTCCTGGATTATAATTTGGGTGGCATCAGGCAGCCAAACGCCGTCGGCGCAGACGATTGGAGGTGCACAGGCACCCTCAATCATGAGACGCCTCTAATCAATTTGATTGAAGCCTATAATCGATTGATGAATCGATTTGGATTTGATATCGCGCACAATCGTGCACATAAACGACGCATAGGATATCAATTATATATATTACTATAATATTGTTTTGAAGAATGTGCAATAAAGATGGGGTCGATGATGAAGAGAATAAATAAATTTCAAATTTCAAATAGAATAAATATTTTAAAATTTAGCCTTTTTAAATCGGTATACATTATTCGGTAAATTTATCGATAAATGAATAAAAATAATATCATCTAGACAATCATTAAGATCCGTGTGACCTATGATGATTTTCTGTTGTCTCATATTTAATGAATTTTGATCTATCGTAAGTACTTGGTCATTCTTGATCAATTAGACTTTTTTCGTGTGAACTTTTCATTACACTTTCGAACATAAAGTATCCAGTTAATTTTTGATCCATTCGAATATTTTTATTATCAACTTCCCGTTAAATTTTTTATTATCAAGCGTTAATGATCTACTTAATTTCTCTCTTATATATTAATTAAATTAATATCAATATTTAAAATCAAATCAATCCAAATGTAATCAATTTGATATGGATCTTGATCTAGAATTGATTACACCATCAACATCTCCATTTAAAACTAGTCCAGCAAAATCCTAACACCTAAATTATAAATGTCTTTCTCTTGCTGGGACGTCGGTCGGCTCTGCATCGCCCACCTTTGTTTTATAAAAAAACAACTAATCTCTTTTCTGTGCTCATTGTTTTCCACCTTCTGTTTGTGAAAATCGGAAAGTATTTTGTTAGGAAATTGATAGGAATGAACGATTCGAGATGCACACGTGCTTAGAAAAAATTACATGATAGATCCACCGAACTAGTGCCCCGGTCAGATCAGGAATCAGACTCACGAGAGTATCTCGAAAAATAGAAAAAGGCCCCAAGATCAACTCAGGAGATAAGATCCCGAGACTGACTCGAGAGAGTGGAGCCTAAAGATCAACGTAGGAATAAGAAAGTAGACTTCAAGTACCCTCTCCTCCTTCTAGAATAGGAAAGTCATTAGGTAATTATTATTCCCAACGCAAGGTAATTAGGGTTTTAATAATCACAGTGATCGTTATCAGAATAGAACAGCTATCAAGTAACCGATGATTAAAAACCGTCTAGGAGGAAGTGAGGATACATGGAAGGAAAGCATCAGGTATATAAGATGTCTCGGCACCCAAGTAAAATGTATAAATTTTCCAGAATTATAGTACTTTAATTTTTTATTGTTCTCCTTAAAAAAAAATGTTTGACATGAGCGTCCGAGAGAGCTCCATCAATATTTCTTCTGGTACATCTCCTTTACGCTCGTGTTAATTTTGCAGGCATCGACATCCTTTCCTTGTCATCATCGCCGTGGACTATACTTTGATGATTCGTCATCTTCGTCGTTTGCTTCTAGATCAGAAATAATTCAAATATAATAAAAAAAATGATAAATTTCATGAACTGAGATCGATCCGCCAGCCAGAGATTCGGAAATACGGACGATCAAAAAAATGTAGTATCTCGTGATTACATATTTCATGTGAATAAAATATATATAAAATATCTCATAGTCACGAATTATACTGTAAATGTCTATAAAATAATTTAACATCCTTAAGCTATACCGTAACCTAGGCGACCATGCTAATATAATACAAATATTGTCATATGAGACCACTTCAACTACATAAATCAAACAAAATACAAGGCCGGATCTGAGAGGAAGCACGGAAGGCATCAGGTCCAACTAAGGCTGAAAAATATTATAAATTAGTTATAAAATTTAACAATTATTATTATTATTATTTAACTAGGTCTAATTTTTTTTTATCCCTTTTAAATCACACGTTGTAAAAAACTGAATAAAAAAATTATAGACAAGCCATGTGCTAATTTATTAACATCCACGTCGATGTTAATAGGTAAGTGTTATGATATTTAAATAGTATTATACATATATTAACAATCTTCAATTCTTTAAACTATGTTAATGGGTAAATATTATATAAAAAAATTTAAAATTAAGAAAATAAATTTTAGTTATAAAAATAAGAAAATAAATAAATAGTAGGATTCATAAATAATCAATATTAATATTAAAATAAATTTGAATATATGTTAAGAAGAGAGATGTTAATATAATAGGTACATGATATACTATTTGAAGACATGATATACATTAACGTTCAAACTAATACAGAAGGGTATTCATGTTAGTTTGAACGTTAATATGTCACGTCTTAAAAAAAATATTGCATACTCATTATATTTGATCTTGTCTGGAAGTGATGGAGAGTGGAGCGTCAGTGATGTGGCTGGAAGGTTGATTAGATCACCATTACCAGGAAAAGGTGGAGCCTCCAGAGCCGTCGCTGAGCTATTTCTGTAGCTGGAATAACATGCAAGAAGATCGGGGATTCCCCGATCTTACACTTCGACGATCAAATCAATCTCCAGTGTATGATAAAGGTAAATACTAAATAAAAGGAATGAAAATGCAAATAGAAATAAATCTTCTCAACCTCTCCCCTTTAAGTAGAATGAAGCCAATCCCCTTGCATGATACATGGGAGCAGCATGTATAGAGAATACCTTTGATAAGTTGTCTCATTGATAATAAAGAACATATCCTGTTTACTAGATTACACGTATCTTGGAGATTGTCCTGTTATATAATACTGTCATATATCTCATCACACTTTATGTCACATCCTACTTTATGTCATATCAATCCATGTGCAAGTTTGTCTTTGTATTTAAGTCTGGAAAGAGGTATCGGGTCGGAGTGAAAGTGAACCGAAGCGTCCGGTCAATTATGCCGATCAGGCAGGTGTTGAAGATTAACTTTCATAGCGACGAGATGCAGGTCGATAATCTATCGTGCGGGGTTGGTAGGTCGGTCGTCCGTCGGGGAGGTCAGCGGGTCAGCCACAAAGAGTGGTGGGTTGGCCACGAAGAGCTTCGGTCAGTCGTTCGCTGCGAAGAGTGATAGGTCAGTCGTTTGCTAGGAAGGGTGCTAGTCGGTCACGAAGAGAGGCGGGTCAGCCATCCGCCATGAAGAATGGTGGGTCGACCGTCAGCCGGGAAGAGTGGTTAGTAGGCCACGAAGAGTGGCTGGTCGGCTGCCCACCATGAAGAGTAGCGGGCTAGCCATCCGTCACGAAGAGTGGCAGGTCGGCAATCCGCCATGAAGAATGGAGGGTCAACCGTCCGCAGAGAATGGTGGGTCGGCCGTCCACCAGGAAGAGTGGCAGGTCGATTGTCCGCCGGAAAGAGTAGCTAGTTGGCCACGAAGAGTGGCGGGTCGACCGTCCACAGCGAAGAGTAGCAGGTTGGCCACGAAGAGTGGTCGGTCGACCGTCCGCCGAGAAGAATGGCGGGTCGGCCGTCCGACACGAAAAGTGGCAGGTCGCCCAACCGCCGAGAAGAGTGGCTAGTTGGCCACAAAAAGTGGCAGGCTGGACGCGAAGAGTGACGGGTCGACCGCAAAGGCGACGAGTCGGCCCTTAGTCGCGTAGAGCGACGAGTCCCATTGATCCTCTTTACCATTACCCCTGCTTAGCTTGCCAATTCGGCCTTTCTTGGGGAGTCCTACTACATCTCCACGGATCACATGTCTCTCCGTTAAGTCTAGTCGAAGGAGGCGCGAGCCCGACTGACTGGACTAAGTCTAATAGTTTGAACCATTCCACCTATATTCTCCATCCTAGAATTGGGTTGGACTGGGTCCCCTTGGATAGAAGGACAACCATTTAGAAGCTGTGAGTTGGATTTTACCAAGCTGATTAGAATTTCATCGCTCGGAATGTTGCTACTAGAGTATTTAGTTATGTCAAGCAAGCAATTAGATCATGTCGGACGAGTGACAAATGTGTGCATGGCAAACGACTAAGTATATGTGCCGAACGAGCAACGATAAAGTGCAAGCAATTGGCAAAAATGGAACCAAGTGAGTGGTTGCTGGTGCTAAGCATGCGGCGGAGTAAAGCTAAGTAAATGGCTGAGTAGAAGAGCTGAGTAGAGTAGTCACAGTGCCAAGCAAGTGGCAAAGCAAAATGACTGAGTGCCGAGTAGACAGAAGAGCAGAGTGACTGAGTGCTGAGTAGGCGATTGAGTGTCAAACAAAGTGGCTAAGTGTCGAGCAGAGTGGCTGACTACCGAGTAGAATGGCTAAGTGCCAAGTAGAGTGGCTGAGTGCCGAGCAGGTGGCCGAATTCCAAGCTGAGTGACTGAGTACCGAGTAGACAGTTGAGTGTCGAGCAGAGTGGCTGAGTGCCAAGCAGAGTGGCTGAGTGTCGAGCAGAGTGACTGAGTGCCGAGCAAAGTGGCTGAGTGCCGAGCAGGCGGCTGAGTGCCAAGCATGCGACAGAGTAAAGTCACTAAGGTGTGGGAGCATGACTACTTATAACTCACAAGGGCGAGAGTCTGGATACTACTCAGGGGACCATTTGGAGCCTAGGCAGCCATGTTCGGTCGGACTTTGAGGCTGGTGGGTGCGTGGGAGCATGCCTACTTATAACTTGCAAGGGTGAGTTTGGATTGTAGAGCTGAGTGACCTTTCAGAATTAACGGTTGAGGTGTACTACCTGAGTGCCTCTTTAAAAATATAGGTCGTGTGACCATTTGAGAATTGTCGATTGGGTGGTCATCTGAAGAATACCGGCTGAACGGCGATTTGGAAGAAACCAACTGAGTGACCATTTGGAAGAATAGTCACTTGCAGAACTAACGGGTGAGTTATATTTACAAGGAAATATAGTTGCTAGCCGAGTGACCCTTTGGAAGAATGGTCACTTGGAGAAATGATGGCTGGCTTGATTGATAATTTCAAGAGAATATAGAAGACTAGCCGAGTGGTGATTTAAAAGAATGGTCACTTGGAGAACTGACGACTGAGTGATAATTTACAAGAAAATATAGTCGCTAGCTGAGTGACTATTTGAGAAGAAGATCCACTGAGTGACTATTTGGAAGAAGGCTAGTCGAGCGGCCATTTGGAAGAAGATCTGCTGAGTGACCCTTTGGAAGAAGACCAGCCGAGTGACCATTTGGATGAATAGTCACTTGTAGAATTGACGGTTGAGTGATAATTTACAAAAGCCGTGTAACGACACGGTCCCTCAACCCATTGGCGACCAAATCAACATTTGGTGGCCCAATAACTTGGCCCGTAGGCCCAACAACTTGGCCCGTAGGCCCAACAACCTGACGGCCAAATCAACATTTGGCGGCCCAACTATGTCGTCGACCAACAACCGATGTCGACGACTAACAACCGTGTCGTTACTCACTAGGACTTCCCACCCCTGGCCAGTGGATTTTTGCCTTCCTCAGGATTCGAACTCTAGACCTCCAGGATAAGTACTAGAGTTTATGAATCCTGATACCAATTGAGCTGTAGCTCAATTGGTTGGTCGACGATATAATTGGGCCGCCAAATGTTGATTTGGCCGCCAGATTGTTGGGCCCGAGGGGCCAGGTTGTTGGGCCCGAGAGGCCAAGTTGTTGGGCCGCCAAATATTGATTTGGCCGCCAAAGAGGTTGAGAGACCGTGTCGTTACAAGCCGAGTGACTATTTAAAAAGAAGATCGACCGAGTTGTTATTTGGAAGAAGATCAACCAAATGACTATTTGGAAAAAGACCAGCTGAGTAACTATTGGGAAGAAAATCTGCCTATTGACAAAAAGAAAAATACATTTTGAATTAAAATTTTAAACTACGAGTTAAGACTCAGCTATCGAGATGGCTTACACGGATAATCTTAAGCAAGATGGAGCTATCTGGGACGATTAAGTTGACAATTGGGACTGCCTATCGGATGAGTATTTTCTTTTGTTTGGAATTTAGCATGTGGCTTTCGATTTTTTTTGCCAATGGTGAGATGCCAAATTTGACCTCTGTTTGAAAATACTGACCACTTTAGAAATTGCTAAATGAAGTTTGATCAGCCTTTTAAACTATCCCGCTAAAACTGGTTGGAATTTTTTGATTGGCTGGATTTTTTGGTTATTGCTATATAATTTGGATTGCAAGCTTGCATGTTGGACGAGAGTTGTCCTGCGAGTTTACCGACCGCTCGGCCTCTTGATTTGTAATTGATTGAGCGATCGGTTTCTCTTGGATTTGGATCCTTTTGAAGCCGATCGACTTGCCATTCGATCCTTTGCCCTTTGAATGGTAGCTAGATGTGGTATAATCTGTCTCCGGGGTTATGGTACAGCGGTAGGATAATTAGTCGCTATCCCAGATATCCGCGGTTCGATCCCTAGCTACGGCGTATTTGTAAGAATTTTTTCTCCAAATGAGACGCGAACTCTGGGACGCTGGGCTTCTAGATTGCCACTGTGAGCGCTTCCCAATTTATCCTGACTGCCGATAGAAAACTTTCGTGAGATCGAGTCGGTCGTCCGAGGTTAAAAAAAACCTCGTTAATTAATCGACTAAGACTGACCTCGCCATTTGAAATTCGGCCTGAATACTGCCGATTGGAGGATGCCACTTCGAAATTGAGTGCCATTCGACACTCTATGGCGATCGGCATTTTAGAGGTTAAACTGGTTTGGCAAGAAAATGTGGCATTGGTTAAGATGAAGTTAAAATACGAAGTAAAAATAAGAAATAATGACAGAGGGCTTTGTGATTAGAACTTGACCATGTTCATGTTGCTAAATATCGAAGTCAAAGATCTCTGGCTCTCGTATTATACTTAATAATATTCTATTTTGTAGAATTTCTTTGGAGTCATGATGATAGTAGAAAGTTTTTCAGCGCAGTCCATCTTCAAACCCAGGTCAGTCATATGCTCCCACAGATGTCACCGAATTTGATCCTGTCTAAAAGCGGTGAAGAGTGGAGTGCCGATGATGTGGTTGGAAGGTTGATCATGTTGGCCCAGATCCAAAGAATAGCGCACCCAAGAACCACACCAATATGCAAGAGGAACAAAAAGAAACCGAAAGAAGGAACAAAGGCGAGAAAAAAATAACTAAAGAGAAATTCTTATTAAAAACTTGATTATATTTTCTACACGCTCTTGTGCTCTATTTATACTCACCAAGAGATAAGAGATTAGCCTAAGATCCACAAAAATAGGGATGATCCACAATAATAGGGATGATCCACAAAAATAGGAAAACTAAGCCATAACAATTATCACCATAAAATAAAATAAAAATATGATAATGTCAGGATTATTTATTTTCTCACATTGCTCCCCCTAATCCTGACATGGCTGTAAATCACGGACGCCTAGTAGTTGTCGCATGACAGCTAACTTCACTCCTGGCATTCTCCCCCACCATGACAGCAACCTCTGTAATTGCATTTTGTATTGTAGTTTCTCCAGACAGTTTGGGATGCTGAAAAGCATCATATGAAGCGTTGTCATCTTCCACTTCCAATGTAACCAATCCAGCAACATGACCCAATCTTGGCTGGGGACATGTATGAAGATAAGACAACACAACACCATGTGAAGATGACGATGGAGCATAACCTCTTCAAAGTCGATGTCTTGTCGTTGTACATAACCATTAGCAACTAATCTTGCTTTGTGCTTAACTTTTCCATCTGAATCTTTCTTCAATTTGAACACCCATTTTAGACTGATAGGTTTGCGGCCTAATGGGAGTTCAGTTAGCGTCCAGGTCTTGTTCATCTCAATAGATTTCAATTCTTCCTCCATTGCTTCGTACCAGCAAGCCTCAGTTGCAGCTTCTTGATAATTTGTTGGTTCATCAGACATCACCGGCATTGCCTCATTCTCTTCTTCATCAATATCAACCACTTCCTCAGTGTTGGCATAGATATCAGCAATGGATCTAAAGCGGACTGATCTTTCTTGAGACTCGGGTGAGTCTGTTAATGAAGGCGAGGTAGCTGCATGGACGTTTGATGGTGGTGTAGATGAATTTGACGTTCTTGGCATAGGTACCACAGCTATTGCCGGTGGTGTGACATCTTCCACCCCTGCCTGAGTGTCTGCTTCAACAATCACCTCGTCGGTGTCAAATGCATCCACCACCATAAACTCCGGTAAGTGTTCTTCATTGTTGGCACCTTCATTCCATGTCCATTCACAATTTTCTTGAAACATTACATCTCTACTTACTTGTAGCTTGCCATGCTTTGGATCAAATAGACGATGAGCTTTGCAACCTTCCTCGACACCCAAGTATACCATGGGTGAGCTTCTGTCGTCAAGTTTCTTCAGATGAGGGGTTGTGTTTTTCACATATGCAACACAACCGAACACTCTCAAGTGGGCGACATGTGACTTCCTCCCCATCCAAGCTTCAAATGGGGTACGCTCTCCTAGCGCCTTAGTTGGTAGACGATTCAGCAGATAGACAGCATGCCTAACCGCTTCTCCCCAGAACCTTGCCGGCATATGTGTACCCTTGAGGAGAGATCTTGCCATGGCCATCACGGTGCGGTTGCGGCGCTCCACGACACCATTATGTTGAGGGGTATAGGGAGCCGTGAGGTGCCGCTCGATTCCTTCTTTTTCACAGAATCGAGTAAACTCCGTGGATAGAAACTCGCCGCTTTGATCTGTCCGGAGAGTTCTGATCTTGTACTCAGACTTGTTCTCTGTCAGGAATTTGAACTTCTTGAATGCCTGGAATGCATCACTCTTTGCTGCCAATGCAAACACCCACATCCACCTAGTGAAATCATCCACAATTAGAAGAAAATACTTGTTATCGGCAAGTGTACATGGTGAGATTGGCTCGCAAATATCAGCATGGAGAAGTTCTAACGGCTTCTTTGCTCTAAAGTTTGCTTGGTATGGGAACGACAATCTTGCATACTTGGCGATCACACACACCTCGCAAAGCTTGTTCGGATGGGGCAATAGTGGCATGTCAACCGCCAATTTCTTCTCCCCCAATAGCTTCAAGTCATGGAAATTGACATGCCCGAGTCTTGCATGCCACAACCAAGTTAGGTCTTCTAGGCTTGCTAGGAGACATACTTGCTTGAATGTCTTCAAGGCTATCTTGTACAAGCGATTTTGTGTTCGCTTTACCAACATCAAGAGCTTCCTGCTCCCATCAATCACCTTCATGGTATCTCCTTCCATGTGCACCTCGTTCCCAGTTTCTGTCAATTGACCAAGACTGATGATATTACTACAAAGTTTTGGAATGTAGTATACCTCATGGAGAGCCTTCTAATCGCCGTTTTTGCATTCGAACACAACCGTCCCTTTGCCCATGATCTCTATGGTTGATCCATCGCCAAACCTCACCCTTCCGGTGATGGTTTCATCTAGTTCTTGAAACTTCTCGCGATGACACGTCATGTGGTTGCTGGCACCATTGTCAAGGTACCAGGCGTCTTTATATTCTCCTTTCTTAACGCTGCGATACATCTCTGGTAGAAACCTTTCTTCACTGAGCAGAATCATATCTTGTCGCTCTCGGCTAGCGTGAGACTCCTCGTGGGACACGCTCATCATTAGTGTTGGCTCTTCATCAGTGTCGCAAGTGAGGTGAGCCTCATCATCTCGACGCTTGCTATAGCATTCGGATGCATAATGCCCCATTTTCTCACAATTGAAACACTTTATGTGTCTCTTGTCACGAGTATTACTGTTGTTGCTGCTAGTGCCTTCTGCACTGTCTTGACGATGCGTACCACGACCACGACAGCGCCCTCGCCCACGCCAATTGCCACGATTAGGGTCGCTGGACCCGCGCCCCTTGCCTTCTGATGGAGTGTCCACGCTGCTCTCTTTTTGTCGCTTTTACCATTCGACATGAGTAAGTAGGAGTTCACCTTCAGTGTCGTTGGTATTGCCGCGTAATCGTAGTGTTCGTTCCTCGTACGCCTTCAGTCGCCCGATAGTCTCCTCAAATGGCATAGTCTTAAGGTCGTGGAACTGCTCAATGCCAGCAACAATAGGGAAGAATTTATCAGGGACAGAATCGAGTAATTTCTTTACCAACGAGGAATCTTCAAGCGTGACACCAAGAGTGGAGAACTTGCTACTCAGGGCGCTGAGTTTGCCAGCAAACTCATCAATAGTATCGATCTCCTTCATCCGGAGGGCGTCAAACTCGCTTTTCAATGTTTGTACGCGAGCCTTCTTCACTCGTTCACTGCCTAGGTACCTCAGCTTGAGGCTGTCCCAGATTTCTTTCGCTGTCTTCTTTGTTGCGATTTGGAGAAGAATGTCTTCGGGGACACACTGCAAGATGTATGCACGTGCCTTTTTGTCCTTCTTTGCATCCACCTGGGCTTCTTTCTCTGGCTCCACCGCCTCCTAGACTCCCTGGGCATCGAGAATTGCCTCTGTCTTTATTGCCCACACAGTATAATTGTGAGGACTTAGCATCGGATAGGGAAATGACACTCCGTCGTTCTCTTTCGCTAGGATGCTCGACATTTTTTGTGGAAGCGATGATTCTTGGCTGCTCTATACTACCAAAGCTCTGATATCAATTGTTAGCCCAGATCCAAAGAATAGCGCACCCAAGAACCACACCAATATGCAAGAGGAACAAAAAGAAACCGAAAAAACCGAAAGAAGGAACAAAGGCGAGAAGAAAATAACTAAAGAGAAATTCTTATTAAAAACTTGATTATATTTTTTACACACTCTTGTGCTCTATTTATACTCACCAAGAGATAAGATATTAGCCTAAGATCCACAAAAATAGGGATGATCCACAATAATAGGGATGATCCACAAAAATAGGAAAACTAAGCCATAACAATTACATAAAATAAAATTAAAATTGATAATGTCAGGATTATTTATTTTCTCACAAATCAGATCACCAGGTCCATGAAAAGGTGGGGCCTCCGGAGTCGTCGCTGAGCCATTTCTATCGCCAAAATAATCTGTAAGAACACCGGGGGTGTCTCGGCCTTGCACTCCGACGATCAAGTCAGTCTCCAGCATATGAAGAAGATAGACAGTAAATAAAAAGAATGAAAATGTAAATAGACA
>JAGFNQ010004968.1:0-133315 GCA_024364735.1 Boesenbergia rotunda
ATTATTTCCATTAGCCACTGATGGCTATGAAAAATCATAAAATATAAATACTCACTTAATTGATAGAGAAAACAAAAGCATAGTACAATTGAATGAACAGAATAGTCTTTGGATTTTCAAAATGCATCATTAATACCTGAACAAATTCAACAAATGCAATACGAGTTGAGTGTATATTATCGCCAAGGAGTCTGAGACGAGAAACCTGAATAAAAAAGTTTAAAAAGAGAGATTAACTCACTATCATGGCGACATTTTTCATAATTATTCAAAATGCCAAATTAGTGGCAGTAGACCGGACCTCACCACAGCGTTGCTCAAAGAAAGTTTTGACATCTGTTTGAGTTGCCTAAAACAACAGATAAGAGTATGATCATGGAAAGAATATTCTAATGGATTTTATGAATGAAAATACTTCTCAATTATTCATATAGTATCATAGCCAGCAAACCAAAAAATATGGATAGAAAACTAAAGGAAGACACCAATCTACCTTTTTGTCAATATTTGTGCAGTAAACTGTCCTAATAACCCATGTCATTTCATCCTTAGACTGCTTGGTAACACGAGTTAGTAATATTCAAGAAAATTAAATTGAATAAAATACATATGAAGACTAGTAATAGTTTAGACAAGAAACAAAAAGGACCAACTCACTTTAGGAAGAAACTTTTGATTCACAGGTACGATTGCAGTCTTTGAGGGTAAGACTTTCACCGAAGAGTAACCAATCACAGCCCCATCAAGGTTTAAAGCTTTCCTTGCACCATCTAATAGCAAATATTTATTGTTTTCACATCATTCTAGCATATGTATCTCCATGAAAAGGACTAAAATTTAGGGACTCACCCTCATCTGAAAACTCTACAAAGGCAAATCGCAAAATTGAATGGGGATCACCACAGATACGACAATCAACAACCTAAAGCACACCAAATTTACAATAGTCAAAGAACATTGTGGTAAAACAATCATTTAAATGGATAGGTCAACAATGTAGGCAAACTCGCAAGCCATGTGATATTAACTAAAAATTATAGGTTTAACTAATAACTAAGATTATAGAAGACACTCCTTTCCCTTTTTAACATAAATCAAATTATTCATCTTGCTTTTTTTCTTCATCTTTGCCTATGTTTTTCACTACCAAAAACTCACAATCGGATCCCTGTCTTCTCTCTTGCTGTTAGCAATCAACCTGTTAAGAAATTCACTCCATTGGACCGCAATCTTCTACTTTTTATTATTTCTCCCCATTTGAATTATCATCTATTGTATACTACTATCATTTATGCATATATTAGATTGCTTGATACTTAAAGTTTAAACTTTGAGAACCTAAAACATTTAAGGTTATTGATTGAATTTTTTTTTCTTTCAAATCTTATTTTTCGAATTTACAATAACCAAATAGCACCAGATCAGCTTTAACTTGGAGGCTGAATAATCAATTGCAAGTTACTGAATACAAAGAAGAATTAGCAGGCTGAAATACCAATACTAACTGTTTATGATTTAGTACAGAAATGGAAACTAATAAGCTTCAAAGCTGAGCGGCCTATAGCAAATTATCACATACAATGAATAATTAGTAGGTCAGGTCATAAACGGCTGACTGCTCAAATTAGCTTCTTTTGAATCCCAATGATCAAATAGGCAATTGCTAGATAAATCTCAGTAGTTGGTGTTCTCCTGTTGTAAATTATGGACAGAGATAAGACAGTGGGAAAGATTGAAATACTATCTTCCTTTTCCTGAATCTTCAATTATTTTGTTCTGAAAACGATTGCAAGGTAAAAACAAACCCCGCATTCATATAAAATTCCATATATCCAAGAATACGATAAGCACTCAAACATTTGCCATCCATATTAAGCTACTTATGGTGTTACTCAATCATTACTGGAGACAATGTATTTGAGAAAATACAACAGCAAACTATATGACAACCATCCAGTGTCAGCTACATGGTTTTTTTATTTGCCATGGAGCTCAATGTGAGGCCATCTCACTAGTGTTATTCAGGTCATTTGGACGGTCAAACTTCACTCTCTCTTCCTCTCTTCCAGCAATATCGTCCATAATTGAATTTCCTTAGCTAACTAAATATATTAGACATGAAGTATAACCGTGTCCCTAGTCTGTCTAAGCAATTTGTTTCACCTAATTTCAGAGGATATCATTTGAGTGGCCTTAAAATGATTTCTAAAATGATAGAAATTTTCATCACTCTGTAATTTAGTGAACAACATTGCTACTATTGGTATAGGGTAACGGAGATGTAGAAATATGGGATTTTGAGATTCCTAATTAGGTAAATAATTATAGAAATAATGCACCATATTGCATCATCAAGAATGTTTCAGATAGTTGAAATTTGAGGAATTTACCTGACCATAGTTAGAAAATATTTCAGCAAGCTTCTCCTCAGTCACCTGGATTATATAAGCAAAATTTCACATTTGAGTAATTAACAACAGAAATCAGAATCGTGCAGCAATCCATTTTTGAAAGCTAAAAGTGTGTTAGCCTTTCGGAAATGGTAACAATGCAACTAAAGGATTTGACATCAACCGACTACAGAATTACCAGCAAAGTTTCTCTAAATCTACTCACATTGTGATCAAGATCAGATACATAAATAGTACGCCTAATGCTACGCTCACTCTCAGCTCTTCGAGCTCTATCATTCATCCTCCTCCGACCCTGAGGATAGCCATTTCTCCACTGGAAAACAAACATAATAGCATTTCCATCACAAAAAAATGTCAAAACATCATTTTGAAAAAAAGAAACTAATAGAAATGAAAATCCACCAATTGCAGAGATAATAAGAGATTACGAAAACTCTTCTGAACAATATATTTTTACATTAATTCTTAAAGGTGAAGTGCTACAGTTGAAACCTGCTAACAAAATTCGTGCTTTTTGAACCGGTTAAACCTAAAACCACGACAGACAAAATACTCATTCGTAGTGTACGAAATAAATAACGAGTTGAACATAAAATCAAGGCAAAGAGGAAGGAAATTACTTGGCGATTAGGCCTATTATTCGACGATCCATCACTGCTCGAGTCCCTACTATCACCACCATTGCTAATCGGCCCATCTCCATAAGAACCACAGAACGCCACGAAAACGGGCGCATCGGCAGAAAGCCGACCGTTGGGTTTCTGAGTGCCGGCGGCGGCGGGAGCGGGGACAGTGTAATTCGAAGGGAAGAACTCCTCGGCGGCCGGATTCAGATTGGAAATCAAATCAACGAGCTTCCGCACGTCGCTCTGGTATTCCTCCGACCCCTCCGGTTGGCGGCCGATGAACTGATCATCCGCCCCAACCGCATTGTCCGCCACCGCAGCCATTAATTTTTATTCAGAAAAGCAAAAACAAAAACACGAACGAGAAACCGATCGCAACCCCACACCAATTCGGATGAAAACGAACGTAAAATCGAGAGGATCGAATCAATAATCGCTGCAAAGGTCGATTACAATCGCCATTGCAGGAGCACTCTCGCCGTCTAGCTTTCTCTTGGCAAAAGATCCAAAAATGGGGCGAGATGCAGCAGATTTGACAACAGAAGAAAGAGAGAGAGAGGATGAGGGTGAGTCGAGAAGTTGCTATAAATAGCGAGTTTTTTCCCCCAAAATTGTTCTCTATTTAACAGATTTAAAGCCTTTTTCGATTCTTCGTCTCCTTTATAAATAAAAAATAATAATCCGAGAAAATAGTTTTAGTCTGTGGGAAAAAATGCGTAATTTACTGAAACACTCCCCTGATAGTTTGAATTTACTGCCAGATGCTCCTCTTATTGATTTTTACCAAAACAGGTCCCGTTTTATTGAAATCCCCCAACTATCCTTGATTTGCATGCTGCCGACGATCATTTGTGAGGAGATAATTTGAGAACAGGATTAATTTCACTGATTAATCAGATTTTTTCGATTAAGCCAACCTCAATCATATACGAGGAGGTAAATCAATAAGCTATAATTGCCTATTGCAGAACAAATATTTTTCTCAACTTCTTTGAAATTCGAATTCTTGTATAATATCTATCACAGAGTAATCAATTCAATCATGGCTTGAAAATTTGTAATAATCAATTAATAACTATTATAATAATTGTAATTATTATTAAGTGGTTACTGTAATGTCAAATGACAATTCTACTGTTGAAAAAGATATTTATGATTATTTTAATTTTTTTGAAAATGATGTTAAATAAGGATAATGAATTTTAGAACAAAATTATGATATAAAAATACTCTTATATATTATTTTTGATAAATTAATTTTAAAAATAATTATTTTAACTTATTATAGCGGTTATTACTACTATGTATCTTTTACATATTACAGCAAGCACTGAATGGTTTCTAAAGTAATTATTTTTGATAAAGTGTTCTTTAATTTTTTTTTAAAAAAATATATTTATTTGACCTGCTGCTTCTAGACAAATCTCAAATTAAACATCGAAATTTAACTCCCACTGTAGTTCTAGTCGGTAGTCGGTACGCCGCGCGTCGCCATCCTGCCACTGTGCCACATCACATATTCATCGGTAATAACCTAATGGGTTAACGGATTCTACAGCTGTGTAAACTAACCTTCAATAATAATTCAATTTTAAAATACTTTAATTAGATCACTCTATAGAATTTGATCCAATGTAACACAATCTATTGTGTTATGAAATTAACATATAAACCGGTTAATTAGAAAATTAAATTTCAGAGCAGAAGGTATTAAAAACTAACTAAGTTGCCATTGAAAGCGTACATAGCGTTTAAACAGATGGTATAAGAAAAGGCCAGCAAAAAACAATGTCTAGTATACTCGGATACTTTTTTTACTTAGAACAAGAAGAACTTTTTGCTGATTAAATTAATCCATATGATTTTATTTCTAATTCTTGTGCAATTCATCCTCTTTCTTTTTCAATTTCGGAGTCAAATTTGACTTGTTAATGCTGATCTTCCTTTTAGTTACTTAATCTCCGTTTACTTCTTCCCTCTCCTTGTTTTTGGGTGAGAACCGTTCGATCAAATGCGCCACGTTTAGGTACGAAGATCCCCCTTCGGCCATGGCCTCCTTGGCTTTCTCCCTCAGCTCCATCGCTCTCTCCCTCATCTTCTTCCCCTCCTCGCGGCCATCGTCCAGCAAACTCCTCACCGCCTCCTCCACCACGTCCCGCGGAACAATCGGCCCCTGCTCCTCGAGGTCAGTCCATGACATGGGCACTTTCACCCCCAGCGACACCCCGATCTCGAGCACCTCCACCGTGAACCTCTCGTTGAGGAATTGGTCCCCGAAGTGAGGCCACGTTATCATCGGCACGCCGGCCGTGATGCTCTCCAGCGTCGAGTTCCACCCGGAGTGCGTGATGAACGCCCCCACTGCCGGGTGCGACAGCATCACCACCTGCGGCGCCCATCCCCTGATCAGCAACGCCTTCGACGGCCCGACCTTCTCCTCCAACTCCGCTGCCCACTCCTCCACCTCGCGGCTCCTCTCGCCGTCCTTGAGCACCAGCACAAACGGGCGCCCAGCCGCCTCCAGCCCCAATCCGATCTCCATCAGCTGCGCCGGTTTCATGTGCGTCAGGGTGCCGAAGCTGACGTAAACCACGGAGATGGCCTCCTTCGAGTCGAGCCAGCTCAGGCATTGGGGGACGTCGACGACCGCCCTGTTCCCCCTGGCAGCCTTATCGCTGATGGCCGGAGAGCAACCGAGCAGGAATGGCCCTACGGTCCACACCTGTTTCTGCATCGCCTCGGCATAGCCGGCGATGTAGGCTGCCTCCATGGCCTCAAAGGTGTTTGCCACGATGCCATCGGCTGCGAACTCAGCCTGGCGAACCTCCTCCGCCATCTCCTCCCATCCGCCAAACATCCCCGGCGCTGCCGCTTTGGTCACTAGGATCCTCTGCTCCAGCCCTGGGATCTCGAACTGCTCCTGGTCGTCCTTCACGCCGTCCAACACCTTGAAACGCCAGATGTTGTGGAAGGACAGCAGGGTGAAGCAACATATGCTGAAGAAGGTGAGGCGAGGGAGGCGGAGGTTGCGCGCGACGTGGCGCGTCCAGGGATGGCAGAGGTCGGCGATGATGCAGCTGGGACGCGGTGATTGCTGCTCGATGTAGCGCTCCAGCGGCCGCTGCAGAAGGGCTGCCGCGCGGAAGAAGGCTTGCCCGTACTGTATCTGCTTCTGCGTCGTCAAGACGTCGACGTTCTCGAAGCCCTCCGGCATGCCGACTTCAGCGCAGGGGAAGGCGAGCTCGACGAAGCGGATGGGGAGGCCGGCGGCCGCGGCACGGTCGATGGTGGTTCTGATGCGCGCGGCGTTGACGGGAGTGGTGATGAGGCTGACGGTGGCTCCGCGAGAGGCCAGGAGGAGTCCGAGGTCGGTCATGGGGATTACGTGGCCTTGCGCCAGGAAGGGAACCAGGACAAAGTGAGCTGGTTTAGGGTCACCATCAACGCCATTAACGATCATCTTCGAATTGGCGAAAGTTGCTAAAGGACGATTTGAAGGATGAAGGCGTCTGATAGCCGGAATATAAAGAGCTAGAGTAAGAAAGGAACGAAGGATGGCTCGATAAAGAAGAAGACGAGGAAGATGACGAGGAAGGCCCCCGGCGAAACCAGACAAATTGCCGGCACTTTTAAATATTTGTGGTGACCTCGTGATCAGCGTCAGTATTATCGGCATTCGGCAAAAAGTCATTCCTTCTCTTCAAAAATATTAACGAAATATAAAATATATTTTAATATTACTTAAAACTAATTGTTTTTACTAGTTTAGGCTTCTAATATTAAAGTATTATTGATAAAAAAAATTATAATTAAAATAATTTTAAATAAAATTATTATAACAATAAAACTACTATAATATAAAATAGTTAATCATATAGAGTTTAGAGATATAAGTTTTTTTTTATTTTCAAAATATAAGACTATTTTGATTATAATAAAAATAAAAAATTATTATTATTATTATTATTATGCAAGTTTCATTGTCTTCTTGTTGAAAAAGTGGACGAGATTATTTGTTACATAGAATAGGCTCGGTCATACCATTAAGACTACGTTTGGTAAGCGGTAATCAACCTTGTAATGTAATCATGATTATATTACAAGATTGATTACTTTGTTTGATACCGTTTTAAAACTGTAATGTAATGTAATCTGTATTACAAAAGCTAGTTAAAGTGTTGTAATCTGGATTACAAGACCAACAACATGTAATCTGGATTACATTACATGCTCAATTACATTACAAACTGGAATACATTACCCCAAACCAAACGTAGCCGAGTGTAAGTTCAAGTGGTTGGTGTAGTTAGCACTGACGGTTAAATTTAGATTTTGATGAATAATAAATAAGGTTAAAGTTAGGTGTGTGGTTATTTAATCTTTTTATCAAGTATGCAAGATTGAAAAGATTAGAACCTGACACTAGGCCCAAGTTCAGGGTGATGGAGTCTTGGCAAAAAGTCTAAGGTGGTGAAGTTTTGGCAAAAGTCCAAATTGGTGGAGACTTGACAAAAGCCCTAGTAGAATAAAGAGTTGAGTAAAGCTGCATAAGGCAAGTAACGTAAGTCACTGGAGGAGCAAATGCCGGTGAGGACGAGTCTAAATTATGGACTTTAGGTGCGGTCCAACTTAGTGTAGGGATCTATAGTCAAAAATATTCAAAAATCACAGCGGAAATAATAGATTCCACCAACAATCCATGCCAAAGAAAATTCATACAAAGTTAATTTACAAATTTCTATCGTATAGGTATACCTTTGGCGCGTGCCCTTCGCTTATCCCGCTTGTCCGAGATATGTCGGATCTCTTGCACGTTCAAGTGTCTGTGCCTCTATACGTATCCACACGAACATGAACTCTTAAGCTTCGGAGAAGAATCGCCTTTACGGTGCTAGTCACAAGAGGAGATTCACAAAGCAAAAAGGAGAGGGAGAAGAGGGATTTTGGCCAAGAGAAGAAAGGGAAGGAAAAATGACAAGTTTATCATCCTAATGACAAGAAAAACTCTTTTATACTCATCCCATGAATATGAAGAGTTTATATCCCTTTAGCTTCCCTCCATTAATGCTAATAAAAACTCACTTAGAGCACATTTTCTCATGTGACTCTTCAACTTCTCTTCATCCAATGAAAAAAAACTTTTCATCTTCCTCTATTATTAATTTATTAAACATTTTAATAAATTAATATCTCATTCAAATTGATAGATCGATGTAGGCGTGCAGAGGGGGGGTGAATGCACTTTTTCGGATCGTCTTGAACTCTGCAGTCTTGTTAGCGCAGCGGAAATAATATGTAAAAGACAATAACAATGCTAACAAACCGATTTAGTTGGTATCCACCCCGGCCGGGTGACTAATCCAACAATCCTTCGGCGGATCAAACCCCGGATAACCTCCGGCTAGAACTCGTCGCTCCTTGTGGGTGGAGAAACCTCGCCACAACACCAAGAACACTTAGAGAACAAAGTAGACTACTATCTTGCCTTAGCCAAGCAAGATTCGTCAAGAAAAGATAGGAGAAAACGAGCCCCTTTAAATAGGGCTCGAATCTGAAACAGCCGCTACCAGTCGACTGCCCAAATGGCAGTCAACTGGTCCCACTCAGATTCGACCGTTACAGAGTAATGTTCAAATTCTGGCCAGCTGTTCCAGTTGGCACCAGTCGACTGCCCATGGGCCAGTCGACTGGTCCGCTAGGGTTTCTCTCCGAGTACAAATCTCTCCGCACTCAAACCCTCCCGGCTTAACCCCTGAGTACATGCTCTCATACTCAGACCCTTACAACTCAGTTGACTCTTTACCAGCGGTCTTGACTGTTGCCTTCACGCCTTCTTCATCTTTGGCCCTCGTCCCTCGGATGCGCACGCAAGCCTCCAGCTTGCCTCCATGCCACCCTTCACGTACGCCTCGAAGTCCGCATCCCTCGGCTCATCATCTCCGCTATCCATGGTCCCTCGAATACGCACGTAAGCCTCCAGCTTACCTCCATGTCATCCTTCTCCTGAAGACGTCAATCAAGTCCACATATACCTGTACACCTGCACACTCATGTACATATGTGAGAACAACACAAATCCTAACTTAATCATTTTGCCCACACATCAAAATATCACGATCCTCCAGATCATCTCTGGGCCGATTGCCCCAACAATCTCCCCCTTTTTGTGTTAAATATCGGAACTTTAGAGGGGCTAAGTGTGAAATTGCCAAAAAGGAGGGCTCGGTTGAGAATTCGAGAGAAGAAAGGGTCTAAATGCAAAAGTGCCTAGGGCATATAAGTTCCGCTTATTCCTCCCCGTCGCGAATCGCGAGCCGCAACATTCTCCCGATTCCTTCTTCTCTTCTTCTTCCCGACTTCTATTTCCTTTTCTCTTCGGTGCGCCAACGAAGATCGTCTCCTCCGGCCGAGCGAAGGCGAGCTCCACCTCATCTTGTGCGAGCGGAGCCACCGGAGAAGTCGCGACCTTCTTTTCCCCTCCACGCGATTCATCTGGGAGCCGGCGATTGTTTTCAGCTTGCCTTCAGCAGTGGTTGAGGGTCGATCGGGTATCCTTTTCCGAAGATCTTTAGGTGATTCGAGTTCAGGTAAGGGTGGATTGATCTCCTTACTCTCTTCTCGTTTTCCCTAGGTCATATTGTCGCCAATCGTGATTAGGGCTGGCGATTGAGAGGGGCGACCGAGGGTGCGAGGTGAGCTCTGATCGGAGAAGGATTCCATTTGTGTGGGTGATTCTGGAGGTGTTACTGGAGCGTCCCATTTGAATGAGCAGAGGAGGAGACTACTGCCATGTGGGTTGTTCTTCCTCGGCTCTGCTTCGACGCATAGGAATTGACCATCGTTCTGGTAAGATTATATCTGTTGGGGTTGATCTTTGATGTTAATTGATTTTGGGTAGAGTTTGACTTCTGATCAATTTGGGTTTCTGATCATGCGTGGGTTGTGGTTTTGTTCCTGATCGGAATCTGATTTTGGTGTGGAGTTGCTGTCCCGAACTCTTTGCGTAAGCTTGGATGATATCTTGTGATTGTGAAGTGGCTGTGGGTTTCGGTGTTACCTTGATCCACGGTGAGTTTCTGTTAGGATAGTAGACGATGCTTCTGTGCTTGATCTGTGTGGTGGGGGTAATTTGGATGTGTAGTTGATTTCTGGTTGATCTTCCTCGTGCTGATCTGATGGTTGTGTTCTTTGATTTCCTACTGCCTGCCGTGAGTTGAGATAGGGATCAGGGATGGATTCGGTGGGTGAGCAGGGAGATGGCTTGGCTAGAATTTGCATTGCCCTAATCTGTGATTAGAAGATTGTAGTTGTTTTGTCAATTTCGAGTTGTATCATATTTACTGGGATCTTTGATATGCGGTTCCTAGGTGGGAGGTAGGGCTTCTAGTTGAGGTTCTGATCTGGGATGAGTTTGGTTTTGGATTGGGTATTAAATTGATGATTTGGTGTCGGTTTTGATAGGGTTAATCAATTGGTTTGATTACTTAAATGATTAAGGAAAGTAGGATCAGTCTTAATTTAATCTTGATAATTATTTAGCTAAGGGACGTGTGTGATTTTAGCTAAATAATTGTTATTCCTCCATGCAGGACATGGATTGATTTCGCTACCTCGTGGCGGATATTATTTCTGGACCGGGGGTTCTTACGCGCTCGGACATCAGCATTTTGAGGCGGGTACTTCTGACTTATCTCCTAGATAGTCACAGCCTTATATGCTTGATATGCTAGGATTAGCGATAGGGTATTATTTGCGTGTATCTGTTTTCCGTTACTATGATATATATATTAGACCTGATATGTGATACTGATACCCTCTAGGATTTATGATATGGTGCATAATTGTATGTGATCCTTGCATATCATGTTGATATAGGTGGATTAGATAGTAGATGTTGTGGTGACTGTCGTCATGCATCATCGTGCACCTTGCATCACTGTCGACCAGGGGCCCATTGTTGGGAAGGCTAGGTCGACAGTCATACTGACCTACCCATACGGCCATTCATGGGTTAGTGGTTGACGGAGTATGGGTAGGATGCCCTGTGCTGCTCCGCTCATGCACTCATGGGTTAGTGGACCGGAGCGTGGTAGCAGGCAGGGGTCCCTCCTTGAGTTGCCCTAATACCAGGAGATGAGAGAGAGATTTCTCCCCCATATCACATGGGGTGGGTGTAACACTCAGATAGAGATATCCCCCCAGTTCTACGGATGATGACCAGGGGTAGGGATGGCTACCCGGATATGTCATGGGGTAGGGGTGTTACACCGACAGCATACCGTCTACTCGATCACTCTATTATACGGGGTAGGGGATGATTTTCCCCCGGATGGGTCGAGTACTGATGGAGTCACAGCTCTACGCTGGAGGTTGGCCCCCGCTCAGCTTCCTCCCGTACACAGGTGACGATGTCTGACCGGCGACAGAGGTGACCATGTCATTGCACCATGTGCATACGTATTTCTTTACAATTGCTGTATGTGGTTGTTGCACATGATTGACATGCACATTCAGGAGACCCTTTTTCATGGTCTTGATGACCCTGCATCGCTGGTATGTTTGTTCTACTTCTCGGATTTGCTTTATTTAGTATGGATAGTACCTGTGATATCTTGATAGTTGTATCTCTATTGCTAGCTTAGACTATCCTGCATATATATGAGTTATCAGCTGAGTTCTATGAACTCACCCCGTAGCTCCTTGTTTTTATTTCAGGTTGATCGCCGGGAGGGTCCAGCTGCCAGTCCCATCACCTTGCGTCGAGATGTTTTCTTTGATTTATAGTTCATGTATTGGGTGTCGGTATTGTGTATTTGCTTTATTATCTTCCGCTGTGTTCTTCTTCGATTTGGTTGTACTTTTGTGTGCCGTGGAGGCCCTTATGTCTTTTGACTTTGTTGTTAGTCATACCGGTATGCACGTCTTCATTGGTTTTGTACGCTAGTTTGGTGTTTTGGTCTTGAGTTTGTGAATTGTCCGCCGGGCGTAGGGGAAACTGGCCGATCCGTATCGGTTGAGCGACTCCTCGGGGCGTGACATTTTGATGTGTGGCAATATGTTAAGTTAGGTATAGCAATAATAACAACAAAAGCAATTGAAATTAAAGCATAACATACAAGAGGCAACCTCCCCCTTAACCTATGCTTTCTCCCAAATTTCAACTCTTATTGCTAATCTATAGTTAAGTTTCTCCAAACATAACTCTAAAGTCACATAACCAAAACTAAGTTAAGTTTCAACCCAAACCTAACTTAATACTCAAATTCTCCCCCTTTGACACCATCAAAAGGATTGCCCGAAGCAACTCCAAACCCTGGTATCAAGGAGAACATAACTAGATTTCTGAAGACTTCCTCATAAATCACAAAACCCACTCTGCCCACACTATCAGTCGACTGCCCCCAGGGCAGTCGACTGATACGACAGATTTCAGAATTTCAGACGAAATTCAGAAATGAATAAAAAATTTCAGAAAATCTGGAAAAATGTGAAACTTTGCAAGCACGATTGTTAAGGTATCCCTTACCCTAGAAAAAATTTGGTTCATGAAGATCATCAACCGTGCTTGACTTTTGGTACAAAGTCAAAAGTGATCAAAACATTGCAAGTTTTGTATCAAGATTGACCTCTAATCACTGTATCCTATAGTTGGCACTTTTTAACCACTCTATTTGATATTTAAAATGATTCCTAACTCCCCTTTTTCATATAAATGTTTGCATTTTGTCACATCCTTTCCCTATTTTCAACTTGAATCTACATGATCATCCCTTTTTAACAAGATATCCTCTAGATTTTCAATCAAACCATAATAGATAGCAATCAATATGAAATTTCAAGCATATCATGAATATTCATATATAAATGATCATAGAGGAAACATTTATCCGAATAGAAACTAAAGAAATGAGTCACATGCCAAGACGTAGTACTTAGAGGTTCATGCATCAAACATAGGCATAACGATAACATATGTCCGAGATAATGTCTAGGGCTAAAACATACAGCCCGGAAAATATTCAATACACACAGTCGAATAAAAAGTGTTTGAGAGGTGTAATAAAATAACACAATAGAAACACTCTCAACACTGCAACCACTTTTAATCCCACATCTGCTGGTCAGAAATACATATGATCATCACCATCTGGGGGAGGAGGAGGAGGAGCAGGAGGACCCTGATATGATAAATCCCAACGCTGCAGCATCTCGTACATGGTCTCCTGCCAGGTCATAAACCCCTGGCAGAACTCTGTCAGACCATGTACTTCTCTCTGAGTGGCTGCCTGGTCCTGCTGAAGACTCTGGACGCCCTCCTGAATAGTGTGAACATCCGTCTGGAGGCGGGTAAACTCTGCTCGCGTAATAGGCTCAGCGGGCTCTTCATCTGCATCAGCTCCCTCCTGGCGCTCCCTCCACACAAATACCCCCTGTCGAGACTCAATGCCCGCTAAAGACAATTGGCGGGTGCCTATTTGATCATAATCTTTTGACAAGTGGCGCACCTGACCACTAGTGACTCGAATGCCAAAATGCAATTGGAAGAACTCAGTCAACACATGACAAAAAGGCATATAAATCTTTCCATTCACGCTTTGGGACAGGTGACAGATGGAGGCAAACACATGCAAGGACACATCAATATCCAGTCGTCGCTCAAGTGCATACATCATCACTAAGTGCGGCAATCTAATCCTCGCCCTTCCCTTAGTGACGATGGGTAGAAGACATTCTACCACAATCTTGTAGAGCACATGACTGGGTGGACTCATGGGCTTTGCATCAAAAGTACGTTCAGATTCATGTCTGTGTCTCCTGAAATAATGGACATGAATCTGATCAATGGTGACACCCGGGAAATCAAGTGGTTCAACAATGTTCGGAAAGTAGGTATTGACATTGTTTGAGGCTCGACACTCTAGAAAGCTGGCTAAGACCATGGGTGTGAACGGAATGGTGACACCCGCTACCCTTGACTCATAAACCCGATTGTCTAGGTCAAGACAAGTCAAATTCGCAAAGAACTCTTTGCACAGGTCAAGATTTACATCATGTTGGCAGTAGACAAGTTGTTCTATACCAAAATGAGTAATCATTTCAATAATATGAGGGCCCTTCTCCTCAAAATATGCTTTATTTAGGTATCTACATGGTAGTTGGACAAATTCATTTTGCTCAAACCGCTTTTTGCACTCTATGCTTCTAAATCTAGAGTCATCTGGACCTTGAGGGCCTGGTCGGGATGAGCCCTCACCTCTAGACCTCTTAGAAACGGCCCTAATTTTCCAAACATATGCATGCATATCAAGACACCCCCCCCCCAAAAAGAGAAAACATCAAAGAACACACACAAAAATCATATTAGTGTTGATGCAAGGTTTAAATGAAGAAATGAACTTTAAACGCTATACCTCTTTGCTCTTTGCATTGTGATTCTTGAAAGTCGCGTGTGTTGACTTGAAGAGAAGTTTTCAACAAACCCTAGACTTAGATCGGAGTGAAAGGAGACCTTAGGGACTGATTTTAGGGCTTAGAGGGAGCCTAGGATGCAAGAGGAGTTGAGAGAAGATGAAAATCGCCAGGAGAGATCAACCAAAACCCTAGATTTGGCTCTCTACGGTGCGCTTTTTCTTTTATAGAGCCCGCGACCCAGTCGACTGCCCCTGGGGCAGTTGACTGGGCCACCCCGTAATTACATTCTGTGACCTTGGCCAGTCAACTAGCTTCCAGCCAGTTGACTGGTTTCTGATAGTCGAAATTCCAGAATTTCAGCCCGAATTTCAGAAATGCACTAGTAATTCCACAAATTTCCAAAAATTCTGAAATTTTGCGAGGATATTTGTGAATTCTATATTCACTTGGGAAAAATATAATTTCAGTTAAAGTCATCCCAAATCCCTAGTTTGGTACAAACTCTTAGTTTGTACCATAGAACTCTTCCCAAAAGTTCTAGTTTGGACCTCACATTGATGTTACTTCCCATAATCATCAATAGTACATTTATAGCATCAAGTTATATGGTATTTAGGCATTAAAATCAATTTGTCTTATTTAGAACCTTAATTTCACCTTCTTCACCAAAATTTTCCCGTTTAGTGCGCCAATTTTCTAGGATTTAACCTTCTAGAAGGAAACCACCTGAGATCCATTGACCATGGAACCCATTTTGGCTTCCAGAGCTCTTCCTAGAGCTCCTAGCCCTAATTATCTCCTTAGATAGCTCTTCTACAAAGGCAAGACCACACCTATGCTCCTCCGGTGCTTTTTGCCCTTCCACTACTCCTCTCTTCATTTTCCAAACCTTGCCCTTGGTTAATTCTTCCTTTTTCTCTTTAAATGGATTTTCCTTACCATTGTTGATCTTTTCTCTATCATAGACCCATGGCATCCTAGAATATGACATTTTGTTAACCTTTGCCCTCCTAGGTTGGTATACCAATCCTACCCTACCATTCCTAGGTGGTTGATCCTTGTGTATCATGTTTAATCCCTTGGATCCCTTAATGACTCTCTCAGGGTTTCTTTCTAACTTATCAAGTTTTTTTCTTAAAACTTGATTTTCCTTTTCTAACATCCTAACCTTAGGATCACTAAACTTAATTTGATCATTTCTAGGTTCACCTATTTTCCTAGGCATATTTCTCCCTTTCTTAGAGCTTATGCCTTTATCTTTATTACTAGAGTTTCTAGACTTATCATGAACTGCAAAATTCTTGGTGTTTTGGCACACAAAATTATTTCTATCCCTATCATGATATTTAAAACCAAACACACGCATGGGTAAGCAATTGTTATCAATTCTATCATTCATGCACACATTTTGGGTATTCATACAAGATCTTGAAGCATAAGTAGAGTTAGAGGATACCTTCCTTACCTTTGGTGCTCCCCCTTGATGAATGCTCCTTTTTCTTTCTTCTTTCTCCCATTTCCTGAGGTGCTCCATCTTCTTGAGCTCTCCACTTCTTGGGCATTTTGTATGATAGTGCCCGAGCTCCCCGCATATGAAACAACGAATTCTTTTTCCTTTGTATTGTATTTCCTCATTCCTACAACCCTTATTAGATTTAATTTGAATGGACTTGGGCTTAGAAATTACCTCCCTTTTACCTAGTGGGCACTTATCCTTGTAGTGCCCCTTTTTGTTGCAACCAAAGCATACAATATGCTCTTTTAACTTAGCTTTGGTGGAGGTGGAAGTCGTCTCTTCCTCTCGTGAGGATGGAGGTCTCTCCTCCCCCTCAACCCTTGATGAAGTACATGGTTCCTCACTTGATGACACGGGCAACTTCTCATTTTGATCCTCTTGGATTATTGTACTTGTTTCTTTAGATATTTCGGCTACTTGAGCATGTGAGGGGTTCTTGTGAAGTTCTTCCAACTTGTTCCACAATTCGCATGCATTTGAATATTTCCCTACACCACTCAACACATGATTAGGCAATATATTAATCAAAATGTTTATTACCTTGTTATTGGCCCTAGCTTGTTCTTGTTGTTCACTTGTCCAATATCTAGGGCGAAGCTTTTTGCCGTGCTTGTCCTTGGGAATTTCGAATGGGTCTTCAACGACCATTCTATACTCCCAATCCATCCCGAGCCAATTCTTCATTCTATCTTTCCAATAGTCAAAATTCTCTTGCTCGTATGATGGTGGTGAGTTGATATCTTCACCCAACTTGTCATCCATGACTCTTTTCCCTCTAGCAAGTGCTCCCTCGGCGGTTAATCCGATGAAGAGCGGAACCTCGCTCTGATACCAACTGATAGATCGATGTAGGCGTGCAGAGGGGGGGTGAATGCACTTTTTCGGATCGTCTTGAACTCTGCAGTCTTGTTAGCGCAGCGGAAATAATATGTAAAAGACAATAACAATGCTAACAAACCGATTTAGTTGGTATCCACCCCGGCCGGGTGACTAATCCAACAATCCTTCGGCGGATCAAACCCCGGATAACCTCCGGCTAGAACTCGTCGCTCCTTGTGGGTGGAGAAACCTCGCCACAACACCAAGAACACTTAGAGAACAAAGTAGACTACTATCTTGTCTTAGCCAAGCAAGATTCGTCAAGAAAAGATAGGAGAAAACGAGCCCCTTTAAATAGGGCTCGAATCTGAAACAGCCGCTACCAGTCGACTGCCCAAATGGCAGTCAACTGGTCCCACTCAGATTCGACCGTTACAGCGTAACATTCAAATTCTGGCCAGCTGTTCCAGTTGGCACCAGTCGACTGCCCATGGGCCAGTCGACTGGTCCGAGACCTAAGCCTAGGGTTTCTCTCCGAGTACAAATCTCTCCGCACTCAAATCCTCCCGGCTTAACCCCTGAGTACATGCTCTCATACTCAGACCCTTACAACTCAGTTGACTCTTTACCAGCGGTCTTGACTGTTGCCTTCACGCCTTCTTCATCTTTGGCCCTCGTCCCTCGGATGCGCACGCAAGCCTCCAGCTTGCCTCCATGCCACCCTTCACGTACGCCTCGAAGTCCGCGTCCCTCAGCTCATCATCTCCGCTATCCATGGTCCCTCAGATACGCACGTAAGCCTCCAGCTTACCTCTATGCCATCCTTCTCCTGAAGACGTTAATCAAGTCCACATATACCTGTACACCTACACACTCATGTACATATGTGAGAACAACACAAATCCTAACTTAATCATTTTGCCCACACATCAAAATATCACGATCCTCCAGATCATCTCTGGGCCGATTGCCCCAACACAAATGTGGTTGAGTCTAATTTAAATGAGTCAAATTCAAATTAGATCTCAATTTCATAATCCAATTGGATTCACTTGAGTCTAACTCAATTAATCCAATTCAGATTAAATCTTAGTCAAACTAAGATCAACTAATCTCCGAAGTATCGTGCCCTTAGTGTGTAACCCAATAGGTTCTCGTAACGTTGGCAATATGTCTAAATCGCTTTAGACACATAAGCAATAAGCGGCATCTAGCAATGCATCATTGCTACCCAAGTGACAAAAAAATCGAGATCCGACTTAACCTTCGTGACTATGACAATATATGACCTTGTCCTTCCATCCTCAATATCTAGATTGACCAATGAGGCATAGACTGTGTCATACTCGATTAATCTTTGTGTTTCTTGATCCCCAAGTAGACTCACTCAAACAAATGAGCTCAATATCTCATATTGACTCATTTGAATATGACCACACATTTTAGTAGTCCTACTAAATCAAAGGGCCCACAGATATCACTCCCGTCATATGGGAGGGATAGATCCCATCTACATCACTCACATCCCTCCGCATAATTTGTTACATACCCAATGATCGTCTTTATAGTCTACCCTGTTACAGGTGACGTTTGACGATACCAAAGTACATAACTACTTATGTAGGGGACCGTAGTGACTTCAGGTCTATGGACTATTCATACTAATAGTCACATGAGAAAGTTTATGACAATTTATGAAACTTTCACATGGCGGGTCAATTCAGTACATATTCTCTAATGTATATCCATGTGTCAGCTTAATATCATATATCTATGACTTGTGAGCTCAAGTCATTAATTGACCTACATACTAGTCTCCATGCATTAATATTGTCCTTGAATATTAATGCTTGACTAGAAATGGTTTAATGTAGTGTTCTCTATATTATCTCACTATCAATTCAACCAATCGATATGATGTAGATAAGAACCTATTACCTAAGAACATTATTATACTTATTTATTTGGCTCAAATATAAAGTACGTATAGTAACCAAATATGTCTTTATTACTGATAGAATATGATACAAAAGGTTCCTAGTCAATTATCGCATAATTGGCTCTAGGGCTCCTACTAACACTTAGAACCATTTTGGATCTCTAAGTTGAGGCTTCTGACTAGATCCTGATCTTGGAAGATAGGGTCTATTTAATACTCATTTCATTTAATCTATGTTATATTTCACTAACCTTATTCTGCAGGGCATACTTGTTTTTTTGGACTAACTTATACTGCAGGGCATAATTGTTTTTTTGGACTAACTTAGTTTTGTAGGGATTATTCTGCAAAAGATTCATCGGATGAATAGTACCTAAGGCGCCTCAGTTAAGACTGGAGGCGCCTCAAGTGGATGAGGATGGCTCCGTGAAGTCTACGTTGAAGATAGGATTTCAGCGAGTTATGGCGCCTCAGTTTAGATTCAAGGCACCTCAATTGAGAACTGAGGTGCCTCACTTGGGATCTAAGGCGCCTTCCAAAGGATGAGCAGCGACAACTGCAATTTTGGATCGGGATCAAATTTGACTGATCTGAGGCGCCTCAGTTGAGAACTGAGACACCTCAAACACCCTTTATAAGGGTGTCTTGACCGAGAACTATATACACAACTTCTTCTGCATCTTTCAAGCTTACGTGCTCATCCTGTGACTTACTCGTCTTCCTGCCTCGACCCCTCTTCGACACAACTATGTCTGACTGTTACTGGAAGACCAACGTCAACACACAAGCCTACAAAGATCATACTATGGTGTTGGGTAACAAAATATTGTTTATATGCTTGTACTTAATTTGTAAAAGGGAAGTGTAGAGTTGTTACACTTCTCCATCTCTTGTACTCGATCACTCTACTGGAAGGTTATCGACAGAGGATACTAGTGGATTGGCTATTGGAAAAGTCCAAGGTACCTGGACTTTGCAGTAGGAGTCGTCGTAGACTCCGAAGCAAGTAAAATCAATTGTGTTCTTGTGCGCATATCTCTCGCTTTACTTTTTCCGCTACATTCACTCATTCTTCCTTTAATTTGAAAAAACGACAGTTTTAAAAAGACACGTGATTCAACCCCCTCCCCCTTCACGTGCAACGGTCCTACAAGTAGTATCAGAGCTTTGTTTACTCTGGGTTGGTGCAATCACTGCAGAGCCGGGATTTTTTTTATCGATTTTTAGTTTTTCATGCACAGTCTAGATTTGGTATTATTACCATTTGGCAAACCCTACTCACACATCTCCTTCGATACTATCCATATGTACTTTTGGGGGTAGAGAGGACTCCTGCAGTGACTGACTTTAGGTCTTTATCCGTTAGAGTTTATGACTATGTGTTGTATAGAGTTCTCACAACTTATATCTTGTCTGTCACTTCTTAGGATGTGCCGACCATTTGTCCCTCTCACTCCTTTTTTTTCCTTTATGTCCTATGGCAGCAACTCGACATTGACATAGCATCCTACATATTCCACAACATTATCCTTGCCTAAGCCACTATCACCAAAAAGAGAGTACATATCCCTACTACCACGTTTTGACAACCCTCTTTTCAGCCATAGGCATTTACTGTTGGTGCAGAAAGCACCAAAGTCAAACCTGTGTTTTGATAATGGCAACAGGGTTCAAAAGTTAAGTCCTAGTTGTTATCTAACATGTTACTCTAGTGTACAGGACATAAGCCCTAGCGAAGGAATGCTAGACACTGGCGAAGGAATGCCAGGACAGAAGCCCTAGCAAAGGAATGCTAGGCCCTGGCGAAGGAATGCTAGGCCCTGGCGAAGGAATGCCAGAACAGAAGCCCTAGCGAAGGAATGCTAGGCACCGGGCGAAGGGCAGCTCGGCATCCAAGACCTGGCAAAGGACCGTCAGGCAAAAGTCCAACCAGAGGAACGGTTGGCATCAGGTAAACTCTCCCGAGAGGAGTAGGTGAGGACGCGTTCCCCGTCGAGGGAACAGTAGGCGTCGGTTCGACCTAGGGTTCCATATTGGAAACCCAAAGTCAGAACCAAGACAGCTAAGGCTGTATAATCATATGTTTTACTGCTTTATGTTGTTTTCGGACTAACCCTGGATGCAGGACCAAAAGGAACGAGTGTCTGCAGCTCAGAAAGCCTCAATGGAGTGAGGCAGCAGCTGAGTAGGGCGCCCTGAGTGTCCAGGGCGCCCCCAAGGTGAAGATGAAACAAACGAAGCAAAAAGGAGTCTCGGCTGTATACTGGCCGGGGCGCCCTCAGCAGTCAGGGCGCCCTCAGTAGCCAGGGAGCCCTCAGCAGCCAGGGCGCCCTCAGCACCCAAGGCGCCCCGCGCCTAAGCCAGCGAAGCCAATCATCCTTATCCAGCCGAGATGCCCGCGAGGAAGGAGTCAAGCAGGGCGCCCCCTGCGTCCAGGGCGCCCCCTGCGTCCAGGGCGCCCCCAGTGTCAAAACTCATCCCTATTCGAGTGGGATAGAGTTGGACCGAGCGAACCTCGGATCGCGTGACACGTGGGGGGGGCGCCCCCGACGTCCAGGGCGCCCCTAGGTGCTATATATAAATAGCACCTAACGCCCAGGCTTCAAAGCATCTCTCGAACACAATGCTTCTACGCTCTTCTGCTCTCACGCCTCGCTCCAGAAACTGCCCAACTCGAGCCGACGACGTCCTGCTGCTCCGGAAAAAGTCAATCTACTTCGGACGTCGGTAAAGAAGAGTGATTTTCAATTTACTGCACTTACTCTATAATCAATATTTGTAAATTGTTTTTGCGCCTATATAGAATTGCCCAAAGTAAACTGTCAACGACCGTGGGCTTTGAAGTAGGAGTCGACCTAGGCTCCGAACCAAGTAAAACCTCCCGTGTTTGCGTTGTGTGTTTTTAACTTCCGCTGTGCAATTTCTCTTAGTTTTCAAATCCGAAGGTTTTTCGATATTCACCCCCCCTCTATCGGTTTTCTCGATCCAACAAGTGGTATCAGAGCTGGGAAGTTCAAACTTGGTGCAACCACCAGTTTGAAATTTTTTTTGGATTTTTTTTTTCTCGTTCGAATTCTCTTTAAATATTTTTCGTTCAAATTTACTGTTTCTCGTTAATCGAGGTTGGTGCAACACCCCTCGTTATTTTATCTTATTTCATCCCACACTACTAATCCAAGACCTAGTCTTGGGAAATCTTTTTTTTGTGTGTTAGTTTTCTTATTCTACAGAGTAAATGGCCATGCAAGAAGGTTTTAGCACCGCCAGACCTCCACTTTTCAGTGGAGAAGACTTTTCCTACTGGAAAAGTCGAATGGAGGTCCACCTGAAAACTCAGGTGGACATGTGGATCATCATCCAGTCCGGACTGGAGATCCCCAAAAACGCCGAAGGAGTACCGCAGACCTACTCAGAATGGGACAACACTCTAAAGCGCAAAATAGAAGCCGACGCAAAAGCAACTCAGACTCTCCAATGCGGATTGACAAAAGAGGAGCTGAACCGGGTGGGCCCCTTCAACAGTGCCAAGGAGCTTTGGGCAAAACTAATCGAGCTGCACGAAGGGACATCAGATACTCGGATCAGTAAAAGGGATCTGCTCCTGAACAAATTGTACACCATCAAGATGGCCGACAACGAAACAGCAGCCCAGCTCCACGCACGAATCCAAGAGTTGATGAACGGTCTTCACACTATAGGTCACAAGGTAGAAAACCGTGACCTAATAAGGTATGCCCTAAACGCTTTCCCTAGAAATACCTTGTGGGCATCTATGGTAGATGCATACAAGGTTTCAAGGGATCTTTCTAAAATAAAATTAGATGAATTGTTTTCCGAACTAGAACTGCACGAACAAACTAACTCCAATATGGTCGAGAAAGGGATTGCCTTCTTTGCAGGAAAATCTGGAAGATCAACAAAGAAGAAACCGCAAACTGAACCTGAATCTAACTCAGACTCAGACACAGAAGATGAAGGAGAACAAACTAAGCTGGTCCGACTGGCCCGAAGCTACTACAAAGAGCTGAAGAACCAAACCAACAGACGGAAAGCCGGCCGAAGAAAGGACGAACCAGCTGAACCCGCAAACGACAAAAACAAGCCCAACGTAACCTGCTACGAGTGCAAGAAAAAGGGCCATTACAAGTCAGAGTGTCCTAACCTAAAGGAAACTAAAAAGACGAGAAGAAAGAAAGCACTGCAAGCAACCTGGGACGAATCCTCCTCCTCAGAAGAAGAAGAGGCACCCCAGTCCAACCTTCTAGCCCTGACCGCCTCAGAAGAAGTCGGAACCGAGTCAGAGTCAGATCAGGACGACGGCAAACTGACCTTCTCAGAGGATGGCGAAATCAAGGTAAGTGGTTTCAATAGAAGTCAGTTAAACGATTTAATTTCATATCTTTCTCGAGATTTGGCAAAAGCCAAACTCCGAATCGAATCCCTCCGACAGGAAGTAAAACTCCTGAAAGAGGGAGCTGAATCTAAACCCTCAACCGAGAAAGTTCAAGAAGGAACTCCTACTCAAGTTGAAAAACTTGAGAAAGAGAACTCCTCCCTGAAATCTCAGGTTAAGGATCTTAGATCAGCTTTAGAACGATTTACCTCTGGTTCCAAGGGTCTAGACATGATTCTTGGAAAACAGAAGTCCGTTCTAAATCGATCTGGACTTGGCTATAGAACCAAATCCCGACAAAGATCTTACCTTGCTGTACTGAATCAGTCTAGAGGTAAAATTCAGGCATGGGTACCCAAACTGTGCCTGAACAAACCGACTGGATCAAATCAGTATTGGATCCCCAAGGACAAGATTCACATCTTGCCTAATCATTACGTGACTTTAGTCCAGGGGGAGCCAAACTGAAAACTATATTCATTGTTAGATAAAATCCAACATTCTTTATTTTGCATGTTTGCTTGTTTATTTAATTTCTGCAATTTATTATGCTTAGACTTAGGTTAGTTTAAGGATTGAACAAACTTAACTGAAACTTGAAAACATAGTATTGGGTGGAGGTGAGATGATAGTACGTTAGGGAAACCAATTCTAATAAGATCAAGTTTACTTGGTCTCTTTAGACTGGTGAAACTAGCCGAAGCTACCGATCCAAAATCCAAACTAGTTAGACCAGAACTTTTTCAAAGATTAATTTTGAAAATGAAACTTCATTAAACGGCTTTGTCAAGGAAAGGGTTGATGATCCAATAAGGCTACGGCCAAAGAAGGCCTAGTGCCTCGCCAAGACCTGGAAGCCAATTTTTGAGTTTCAAATTCAAATTACTTTTGTTAAATTCAAATCTAACACATTTTTCAGTTAAGTATAGATTCAAACAAAATAAATTGAAATGCTTTCAAAAATTAATTAAGATTTTCAAAATAAATTTTATGTTTCAAAATCTGTCTCACAAAACCTATAAGGCTAACGTGATTGAGAACCCTAGATTTGGGTGAGACAGACTAGTCAGTGAAAATCAATTTAAGCTATTCTTAACTCTAATTGGATCCAAATCAATAAAATTCTTTATGTATAGGAACATAAAGATTTGGACCAATGGATGTTGGATAGCGGTTGCTCCAGACATATGACTGGAGATAAATTGAAGTTCACCAAACTCAAGCTCAAGAACCTAGGCTCAGTAGCATTTGGCAACAATGCTACACTCAAGGTAATTGGGTCAGGTAATATTGAGCTTAAATCTAACTTTATTATTAAGAAAGTTCTTTTGGTTGAAAACTTCAATTTTAACCTGCTTAGTATAAGTCAGTTATGTGATTCTGGTTATATAGTCACTTTCAACAATTCTGACTGCCTAATTAGAAATGTACAAGACTCAGAAACCATGCTTAAGGGCACTAGGAAAAATAATGTATACACTATAAACCTTCCCCTAGTACCCAAATGTATGTTAACTCAGTTAGAACAATCGAACCTCTGGCATAGGAGACTAGGTCATACCAATTTGAGAACTATCTCAAAAGTCACCCAACTTGGCCTAATCAAAGGTCTTCCAAAAATTAAAAATAATGAAAACTTAATATGTGAATCATGTAATCAAGGTAAACAAACCAAATCTAATCACAAATTAATTCAATCTGATCTAACTCAAACCACACTTGAGCTCCTGTACCTTGACCTATTTGATTCACATGGAGCCAAGTCACTAAGCGGGAACCGATACTGCTTAGTAATAGTCGATGATTACTCAAGGTTTACCTGGGTTAGGTTTCTAAAAACCAAAGATGAAACCTTAAAACTATTTAATGATTTCTGTAAATTGATTGAAAATCAAAACGATACTAAAATTAAAAGACTTAGGAGTGACCACGGGGGAGAATTTGAAAATCAACGGTTCGAGGAATTCTGTAAGGTCAATGGGTATTTACATGAATTTTCATGTCCTAGAACCCCCCAACAAAATGGGATAGTCGAAAGAAGGAATAGAACCTTACAAGAAGCCGCTAGGGCTATGCTCAACGAATTTAGCTTAGCAAACCAATATTGGGCAGAAGCGATTAGTACGGCTTGTTACATCCAAAATAGGGTTCTGATTAACAAAAGACACAACAAAACACCCTACGAACTATACTACCATAGGCTCCCAAATCTACACTACCTAAGGGTCTTTGGATGCAAAGTTCATATCCTAAACACCAAAGACTACTTAGGAAAATTTCAATCCAAATCAACCCTAGGTATCTTCCTAGGATATTCAACCACAAGTAGAGCCTATAGAGTTTACAACAAACAAACTAAGAAAATTGAAGAAACAACTAACTTAATATTTGATGAAGAAGTCAACTCAACATCTAATAATCCAGACCTAACTTCATCAAATTCTGATCAAGAAAATAATGAACAAACTAATGAACCCTTAATTGAATCCTTAAACGAATTAACTATTGAACCAATTAATGAGTCAATTGAACCAACAAATGAACCAGCCCAAAGAGTTGAATCAATTAATGAACCAAACCGACCAGCCGGACCTGAGGCTGAACCAAGTTCTAGGAGAACCAAGAAACCCAGACTTAGTCACTCAACTGATCAAATTGTGGGTGATCCAACTCTAGGAGTTAGGACTAGATCCTCCTATAGAAACCTTAGTCAAATAGCTATGATCTCAAAAATAGAACCCAAAACTATAGATGAAGCTCTACCTGACCCTGATTGGATCATAGCTATGCAAGAAGAATTAGCCCAATTTGAGAGGAACCAAGTCTGGGAACTAGTGCCTAAACCTGAAGGCAAATCCATCATAGACACTAAGTGGGTCTTTAGGAATAAGCTAAATGATCAAGGAGAAATAGTCAGAAATAAAGCCCGCTTAGTAGCCAAGGGATTCAGCCAAGTAGAGGGATTAGATTACGACGAAACTTATGCACCAGTAGCTAGACTTGAGTCCATTAGAATGTTGTTAGCCTTTGCATCCCATAAAGGATTTAAGCTATACCAAATGGATGTAAAGTCAGCTTTCCTAAATGGATTCATTAAAGAAGAAGTCTATGTAGGACAACCCCCTGGGTTTGAAGACTTAGACAAGCCTGACCACGTTTTCAAATTAACTAAAGCTCTATATGGGTTAAAACAAGCACCTAGGGCCTGGTATGAACGTTTATCAACCTACTTAACTTCTAAAGAATTCAAACAAGGACAAATTGACTCAACTTTATTCATTAAAATCCTAGGAAAAGACATATTTATTGCCCAAATTTACGTAGATGACATAATATTTGGATCCACCAACACAAATTTCCTAAAAGAGTTTGTCAAAATAATGGAAAATGAATTTGAAATGAGCTTAGTTGGTGAACTTACCTTTTTCCTAGGACTGCAAATCAAACAAACAAGAGATGGAAACTACGTCCATCAATCCAAATATGCTAAAGAGTTAATAAAGAAATTTAAAATGGACAACTCTAAAAGCATAAGTACCCCCATGGCAACTAACGTAAAAATAGACAGTGACCCTGATGGCAAGCCAGTAGACCTCAAACTATATAGAAGTATGATAGGTAGTCTACTTTACCTTACCGCCAGCAGACCTGACATTCTATTTGCTATAGGGATGTGTGCTAGATACCAAATCTGTGCTAAGGAGACGCACTTAGCAGCCCTAAAAAGAATACTAAGATATATAAAGGGCACCCTAAATGTAGGGATTTGGTATCCTAGAACATCAACCTTCAATCTGTCAGGGTACTCAGACTCTGACTATGCTGGTTGCAAATTAGATGGAAAGAGCACAAGTGGAAGCTGTCAACTGTTAGGAAATAGTTTAGTAAGTTGGTGCAGCAGAAAACAACACTGTGTAGCCCTATCCACAACCGAAGCTAAGTATGTGGCCTTAGGAGAGTGTGTAGCACAACTTTTATGGATGATGCACACTCTTAAGGATTTCCAGCTCAACTACACTCAAACCCAAGTCTTCATTGACAATATAAGCTCGATCAATTTAACCAAAAATCCAATCCAACACTCCAGAACTAAACACATAGAAGTTAAACACCACTTCGTTAGAGACCACGTAGCCAGGGGTGAGATAGTACTTAAACATATAGACTCAAAATCCAACTTAGCTGATATATTCACAAAACCTTTACCTGAGTCTGAGTTCATCTCACTAAGAAGGCAGTTAGGATTGTGCTTAGTAGAATAGATTTAACTCATTACTGGTATTTTTTTTAACTTAAATCAATTCTTTCAAAATGCTTTCAAAATTAGCTCTTACTTAATTTTGAAACAGTTTTAAAAATAAATTCTTTTATTTTTTTCTTTCGACTTAGTTTTATTTCAAAACTACCCCTTTTCAAAACTAGGGCTTTTTCGCAAATGGACTTAGCTTAGGCCCTAACCCTAGAACTGCATGCACCTATAGATTTAGAAGCCAGCATCTCACAAGCACCTTAGGGTACTTTGATTGATAACCTAGAAAGGGTTGAGATGCTTAGGTCTTTGCCTTAATTCAAGATGCTTTAAGTCAGTGCATCTGCAGTAATTGGGGCACTAAATACAACTATTACAGCAATCCAGTTAAGTGTCAAGTTTAGAGAATCTAACTTGAACAGAAACACTTAACTTGACTAACTCTAGCGAAAACTACTGCTTATAACAGTTAGTAAGTAGCTAAATGGGTTAGACAGATCCCTACAAGAGAAAATTAACTGATTTAGTCCAAGTCTTGGTTCAGTACAGCAAAATCATATGAATATGTTTTTTTTATGAAATTTTTTTTTAAAAGTCATTCCTTTTATACAAATTAAACTCTGCAATATCTATCTGTTTATCTATCTGTTTTTGATATATGGCAAAGGGGGAGAGATAGAAAGCAGAGAGGTCAAATGTTTAAAATTTTTATAGAAAGCAGAGAGGTCAAATTTTTAAATTTTTTTTTCAAACTCTCAATATCTTTTTCAAAAAGTTAGCTACTTTTCAAAGCTTTTCAAAACCTTTCTAGAAATACTTAAGTTTTTTTTTGTTTTAAAGAAAAACCTATTAAGTACTTTAAACTTAAGTTGTTCAAAAACTTTTATAAGTACTTTAAGCTTAAGTTTTTCAAAAACTTCCATAAGTACTTTAAAACTTAAATCTACTGAGTACATTAAGAATTTACTAAGTACTTAGATTATTTCAAAAGTTTACTAAGTGCTTAAGTTTTTCAAATCCTACTAAGTACTTTAAACTTAAGTTTTTCAAAAACTTTTATAAGTACTTTAAGCTTAAGTTTTTCAAAAACTTTTATAAGTACTTTAAGCTTAAGTTTTTCAAAAACTTCCATAAGTACTTTAAAACTTAATCTACTAAGTACATTAAGAATTTACTAAGTACTTAGATTATTTCAAAAGTTTACTAAGTGCTTAAGTTTTTCAAATCCTACTAAGTACTTAACTTAAAAGTTTTCAAAACTTTTGAGTACTCTAAAACTTAAGGCTTCAAAGTTTACTAAGTACTTAAAGCTCTTCAAAAGTTAGTAAGTACTTAACTTAAAGTTTTCAAAACTCATGCCTTCAAAATGTACTTTTAAAACTTAAGTTTTCAAAGTGGAAAATCATTCTAAGTAAAGTTTTAGAACCCCACGTATTTTTGAAAAATCTAGGGGGAGATTCCTTCTAGGGAGAGGGAACAAAAGTTAATGGTTTTTTGCTTTGATTAAACTTAACTTTTTGAACTAGGGTTGCCATAAATCAAAAAGGGGGAGATTGTTGGTGCAGAAAGCACCAAAGTCAAACCTGTGTTTTGATAATGGCAACAGGGTTCAAAAGTTAAGTCCTAGTTGTTATCTAACATGTTACTTTAGTGTACAGGACATAAGTCCTAGCGAAGGAATGTTAGGCACTGGCGAAGGAATGCCAGGACAGAAGCCCTAGCGAAGGAATGCTAGGCCCTGGCGAAGGAATGCTAGGCCCTGGCGAAGGAATGCCAGAATAGAAGCCCTAGCGAAGGAATGCTAGACACCGGGCGAAGGGCAGCTCGGCATCCAAGACCTGGCAAAGGACCGTCAGGCAAAAGTCCAACCAGAGGAACGGTTGGCATCAGGTAAACTCTCCCGAGAAGAGTAGGTGAGGACGCGTTCCCCGTCGAGGGAACAGTAGGCGTCGGTTCGACCTAGGGTTCCATATTGGAAACCCAAAGTCAGAACCAAGACAGCTAAGGCTGTATAATCATATGTTTTACTGCTTTATGTTGTTTTCGGACTAACCCTGGATGCAGGACCAAAAGGAACGAGTGTCTGCAGCTCAGAAAGCCTCAATGGAGTGAGGTAGCAGCTGAGTAGGGCACCCCCAAGGTGAAGATGAAACAAACGAAGCAAAAAGGAGTCTCGGCTGTATACTGGCCGGGGCGCCCTCAGCAGTCAGGGCGCCCTCAGTAGCCAGGGCGCCCTCAGCAGCCAGGGCTCCCTCAGCACCCAAGGCGCCCCGCGCCTAAGCCAGCGAAGCCAATCATCCTTATCCAGCCGAGATGCCCGCGAGGAAGGAGTCAAGCAGGGCACCCCCAGTGTCAAAACTCATCCCTATTCGAGTGGGATAGAGTTGGACCGAGCGAACCTCGGATCACGTGACACGTGGGGGGCACCCCCGACGTCCAGGGCGCCCCTAGGTGCTATAAATAGCACCCAACGCCCAGGCTTCAAATCATCTCTCGAACACAATGCTTCTATGCTCTTCTGCTCTCACGCCTCACTCCGGAAACTGCCCAACTCGAGCCGACGACGTCCTGCTGCTCCGGAAAAAGTCAATCTTCTTCGGACGTCGGTAAAGAAGAGTGATTTTCAATTTACTGCACTTACTCTGTAATCAATATTTGTAAATTGTTTTTGCGCCTATATAGAATTGCCCAAAGTAAACGGTCAACGACCGTGGGCCTTGGAGTAGGAGTCGACCTAGGCTCCGAACCAAGTAAAACCTCCCGTGTTTGCGTTGTGTGTTTTTAACTTCCGCTGTGCAATTTCTCTTAGTTTTCAAATCCGAAAGTTTTTCGATATTCACCCCCCCCCCTCTATCGGTTTTCTCGATCCAACATTTACATCTCCCAAGGTCCGCTCACTCCACTGAGTGAGTATGATTTTATAGGTCAATGACATATGTGATGTTAGTGGGAGCCCTAGAGACAATTATGCGATGATTGACTAGGGACTTTTTGTATCATATTCTATTATTAATAAAGACATGTTTGGTTATTATACTTTATATTTGTGCCAAAAATAACTAAGTATAATAATGTCCTTGGCTAGTAGGTTCTTATCTACATTATATCGATTGGTTGAATCAATAGTGAGATGATATAGAGAACACTATACTAAACCATTCCTAGTCAAGCATTAATATTCAAGGACAATATTAATACATGGAGACTAGCATGTAGGTCAATTGATGACTTGAGCTCACAAGTCATGGATATATGATATCAAGTTGATACATGGGAATACATTAGAGAATGTGTACTGAATTGACCCGTCATGGAAAAGTTTCATAGATTGTCATATGAGTACCATAAACTTTCTCATGTGACTATTAGTATGAATAGTCCTTAGACCTGAAGCCACTACGGTTCCCTACATAAAGAGTTATGTACTTTGGTATCGTCAAACGTCACCCGTAACAGGGTGGACGATAAAGGCGATCACTGGGTATGTAATGAATTATGCAAAGGGATGTGAGTGATGTTGATGGGATTTATCTCTCTCATATGACGGGAGTGATATCTGTGGGTCACTTGATCGAGTAGAACTACTAAAGCGCATGGTCATGCTCAAATGAGTCAATATGAGATATTGAGCTCATTTGTTTGAGTGAGTCTACTCGGGGATCAAGAAACACAAAGATTGATCGAGGATGACACAGTCGATGCCACATTGGTCAATCTAGATATCGAGGATGGAAGGATAAGGTCATATATTGTCATAGTCACGGAGGTTAAGTCAGATCTCAATTTTCTTATCACTTGGGTAGCAATGATGCATTGCTAGATGTCGCTCATTGCTTATGTGTCTAAAGCGGTTTAGACATATTGCCAACGTTACGAGAACCTATTCGGTTACACACTAAGGGCACGATGCTTCGGAGATTAATTGATCTTAGTTTGACTAAGATTTAATCTGAATTGAATTAATTGAGTTAGACTCAAGTGAATCCAATTGGATTATGGAATTGAGATTTAATTTGAGTTTGACTCATTTAGATTAGACTCAACCACATTTGAATTAGATATTAATTTATTAAAATGTTTAATAAATTAATAATAGAGGAACTTGAAAAGTTTCTCTTCATTGGATGAAGAGAAATTGAAGAGTCACATGAGAAAATGTGCTCTATGTGAGTTTTTATTAGCATTAATGGAGGAAAACTAAAGGGACAAAAACTCTTCATATTCTTAGGATGAGTATAAAAGAGTTTTTCTTGTTATTTGAATGAAGAACTTGTCATTCTTCCTTTCCTTCCTTCTCTTGGCCAAAATCTCTCTTCTCCCTCTCCTTCTTGCTTTGTGAATCTCCTCTTGTGGCTAGCACCATAAAGGTGATTCTTCTCCGAAGCTTGAGAGATCGTGTTCGTGTGTATACGCATAGAGGCACGGACACTTGAACGTACAAGAGATCTGACATACCTCAAACAAGCAGGATAAGCAAAGGGCACGCGCCAAAGGTATACCTATACAATAAGAATTTGTAAATTAACTTTGTATGAGTTTTGTTTCGCATGGATCGCTCGTGGGATCTCTTATTTCTGCTGTGATTTTTGAATATTTTTACTTAGAGATCCCTACATGTCCTTAGCCTAGATAGAGTTCAGTGTTGAGGGGATTCTGTCTTGGAGAGGAGGTGCTCCGCCTATCGAACCTATTGAGCCAGTAGTAGCAGCCAAGCAAGTAACCAATCATCTAGTTGAGCAAGAAGACGAGGAGGCAAACGAGGAGTTCCCAGACATTACATTTCCAGATCTTATGGATCCGACTTTACTAGATCTGTCGAGCAGAGACTTACTCGACTAGAGTAGTCCTCACTCTCAATCCGGCAATCCATTTCCAACCTTTGCGAGAAGGTCCGAGGTGTAGTTGTCGGACGTCGTGAGGAGATTGAGATTCAGTCGTAGATGTACGCACTCATATCACCACAGGATTTCATAGGATGGAGGATCTGATGCAGACCTTTGCCCCTCCATCTCTACCTCCTCCAAATGAGCCTTAGTTGATTTCTATTTTGATTAGATATGGTTGACTTTGTACTTTGAGTTATTCACTGACTTGTTTGATGATTGGGCTTTGGGTTGAGACTTGTTTTGCTTTCTGACTTGTCTAGTATCTTTATATGATCTGTTTGGTTACTTCTTTACTCATGCATATATATGCTAGACCAAACTTATTCCATGTATCTAGACATCTTTAGTTTTAACTTATCCTTTCCAAACCTAATTTAGGCCTTTAAATCTAATTCTTTTTTAGAAGATATGCATTTTTTTGGGAGAATCCTAATTAAAAGATCAAAATATTCCTTGTAATATCTTTGAAAAATCACTTGAAAAATTAAATCTTCTTGAAAAATATCATTGAATCTTTCTCGAAAAATAGCTTGGTTATACTTGCAAAATTATTTTTAATATTTAATTCAAAAAAGTACTTTAAATCTTCAAAAATGATTATTTTTGAAAAGATCTTGCAAAAAGAAAATTATTTTTGAGAAAATAAAGATTTATCTTTTTAATATAATTACTATTTTAAAAAAATGGTTAAGTTAAAAAGGTCTATTGGACAGTTTCTTTTTCAACTTGGTTTATACTCATGCCTTAGTATATGTGGACTGAATTTTTTACTTTGAAATAATGCATTAACAACTGCATTGATTATCACTTAGGTTTGCTTGAATTTTTTTGGTACTTCAAAACTTAAATCTAAATACTTAGTTGTTATATAAATAGGACTCAATTAGTTCGGGGAACATTAAAATTAAAATTTTTTCCTTTATTAAAGTTTTTAAATTTTAAAATGTTTTAACCTAGAAATTTTTGTTTTCAATATGCTTTATTTTTAAAGTTGGTCCTTATGTTCTTAAATTTGTGTTCAAATCATCTTTTTGAAAAATAACTTTAAAATATTTTTGATTTCTTTGCCACCTACTTGGACATATTTTGACAAACTATTTATTTTCTATCTCTTTATTTTTTTTTCCTGTTCACTTTAGTTTTGAAAATTACATTTTAACTTAGCTGTAAAAATTTAATTTTCAAAAGATATTGTAAATTTTCTAATATATATGAAAGTCATTTTTTTCACCTAAATTTATCTTTGAAAATAGTTATTTTTTCAAAAGATGCTTAGTTTTGAATTTTCATTTTTGAAAATTTATCTTTTGATTTGAAAATGCCTTTTATAAATTTTACTTTGAAATATTTTTTATAAAAATAAGATAGGCTATGACTTAAAAATTATTGCTTAACTTAGTTTTTGAAAATTCATTTTCTATTTAAAACTTATGTTGAATTGAAAATATTTATCTTTCTAATGATCTTTTTGAAAACAGAATTATCACTCAAAATGAACAATTCTATTTATGTTAAAAACACTTAAACTAATTTTCTTCAACTGACTAAGTTTTTTAAATTATTTTTGCTCAAATTCTTCAAAAGACTATATTATTTATAGATTTTGAAACTACCTTTTATATTCCTTTAAAAACAAAACATTCTATTTTAGGTCTCCCCTTGAAAAATGTTACAATTTAGTCTCCATCCTTAATCTTTCTGTTGATATGATATTGCTTATGCTATTTTTTCTTAAATGATGAATGATTGTCTATTTATTTTGATGAATGTCGAAGAAGGGATAAGAGTTACAAGTTAGAAAATGCTAGAAAATTAAAAATATTTGAAGCAACCCTAATTTTAGAGCATATCATTAACTCTCACTATTATTGTTGTTGTTTTTTCTAACTTTAATCCAGGTTATCATTGCATAAAATGGTAGAAATTGTTAGTGCAGTTCGCACTAACAGTCAAACTCAAATTTTGATAAATGATAAATAAGGTTAAAGTTAGGTGTGTGATTATTTAACCTTTTTTTCAACTATGCAATATTGAAAAGCTTAGAACCTGATACTAGGACGAAGTCTAGGGTGGTAAAGTCCTGGCAAAAAGTCTAAGGTGGTAGAGTCTTAGCAAAAATCCAGTTAGGTCCGAGGAGCTAACTACTTGCCAAAGCCCAAGGTGGTGGAGTCTTGGCAAAAGTCCAAGGTAGTGGAGTCTTGATAAAAGTCTAAGTTGGTAGAGACTTGACAAAAGTCCTGGTAGGTTAAGGAGCTAGTAAAGCTACACAAGAAGTAAGGTAAGTCACTGGAGGAGCGAATTCCAATAAGGACGAGTCACAGTTAACGACTTTAGGCACGTTCCAACTTAGAACTATTTCAGATCTCTAAGTTGAGACCTCTAACTAGATCTTGGTCTTGGGAAGAAAGGATCTATTTAATGCTCATTGTTTTTAGTCCATGTTATATGTTTACTAATCTTGTTTTGCAGGGCATACTTATTTTTTGGACTAACTTGGTTTTGTAGGGGTTTTTTTGTAAAAGTTTTCTCGGATGAATAGTACCTGAGGCGTCTCAGTTTAGACTGGAGGCGTCTCAGGTGGATGAGGATGACCCCGTGAAATATGCGCTGAAGATGGGATTTCAGCGAGCTGAGACGCCTCAATTCAGATCTGAGGCGCCTCAGATGGAAACTGAGATGCCTCACATGGGATCTGAGCTAGGCGCCTTCTAAAGGATGAGCGGCAACAGCCGCGACTTCAGATTGAGATCAAATTTGATTGATCTGAGACGTTTCAGTTGGGAACTAAGACGCCTCAATTACGCCCCCGGGGCTATAGTGCAGCGGTAGGGTAACTAGTCGTTAACCCAGGCATCTGCGGTTCGATCCCCAGCTACAGCGTATTTTGCAGAAATTTTTCCTCCAAATGGGGCGTGAACTCTGGGACGCTGGGCTTCTAGATTGCCCATCGCGAGCGCTTCCCGATTTACCCTGGTGATCGGTGGGAAACTTCCGTGGGGACTGGTCGGTCACCCCAGGTTCAATTTATTACTGCCTGGTTCATCATTTCATTTTAAGATGCCTCAAATACCCTTAATTTATAAGGGCGTCTTGACTGAGAGGTATATACATAACTTCTTCTATATCTTTCAAGCTCACGCGCTCATCTTGTGACTTCCTCGTCCTCCTGCCTCAGCCCCACTACAATACGACTACGTTCGACCACTATTGGAAGACCGACGCCAACACACAAGCCGATAAAGATTATATTACGGTATTGGGTAATGAAATACTATTTATTTACTTATACTTAATTTATAAAAAGGAAGTGTAGGATTATTACACTTCCCCATCTCTTGTACTCGATCATTCTACCAGAAATTTATCCGTAGAGGATACTAGTGGATTGTCTATCGAAAAAGTCCAAAGAATCTGGGTCTTACAGTAGGAGTCGTCGAAAACTCCGAAATAAGTAAAATTAACTGTGTTTTTTTTATGTATATCTCTCACTTTTTCTTTTTTTTTGCTACATTTACTCATACTTTTTTTAATTCTAAAAATGATGATTTTAAAAAGACAAGTGATTTATCCCCTCTTGTGCAACTGTCCTACTGAAGGAGCAACTAAATGAAAGGGCGGAGATTATTTGTCGTATACGGTAGGAAGCGGCCAACCATTGAATCTGATTTAACAAGGTACACACAAAATAAATATCTGTATATTATCTTTGTTTTATGCAGATGAAGACAATTAATTAGATGGCAAAATAATGAGACGGGAATGAAAAATGTTAATAGGGAATAGAACGACATTTGTTGCGAAATAACACAATTACATCATGATGTTTTGAAATCATATCGATTTGTATATCCTTCTACCAAAGATAATTAAACGTACACTTTTTTTTTTCTTTTTCACTTTAATGTTTTAAATCTCATTTTGCATAATATGTATTTAGTAGATAGTACATTGAGTGGTGATAAATTCAGAATAATGTAAAGAAAGCTCAAGAAGAAATTGTAACGAAAATTTTGCAAACAATTGGCAAGCTATATATTCATGACTACAATTTAATATAAATATTTGTTGTAATAATAATAGTACGGAGAAATCACCTCATCTAATTATAAATATTGGTGTGGTGAAACTCAGTTGACAAGGTGGATATATACTTGATGATGAGGTGATCTATGTTTCATGGTTTGACTTGAATGATATGGGTCAGCCTAGCTATCTACATTAGAATGCATGGAATTAATTATTTGACAAAGACCATATATATGATATTTTAGTTGCTAAAATGCTTATAGAAACGAAATTAAAACTGAAATTGAGAGAGAGATTTTGAATTTGTTCACGCTGAATATATATGCTTGAATATGAATGAAGAGAAAGAATTCAAATAGCAAAGATAATTGTGACATAACTACATCAGGAGGATACCCATAGCTAAACACTGAAACACCATCGCATCATATGCACATTTATATCATAGATCATAAAATAATCTAAGGAGAGCAGATATTAAATTTCTATATAGTTCGTTATAGATATCTTACAATTTATTTCGAAGACCAATAAATTTTTTTTATAAAATCGAATCGATTTTTTTAAATTCGACATTATCACATCTTGTTAGTCGCAAAATAACCGCGAGGAACGATCCGTTGAAAATAAAATACCCCGGACGTGAAGAGATCATTCATTGTGATTTACTTTCATTAGTTTACTGTGTAAAATTGATGGTGAAAATTATTTGAGATGAGCGAATCATTTTTCGCCATGTAGAGATTTGAATCACCTATGCTTTCCTTATAGACCCGACCACGGTTCGAAACCGACAGTTCGACGGTTCGGAACTACCGGTTCGACGATTCGTGGGAGGTCGACACTTAACCTTAACCGCCCAAGATGGTTACGGTTCACGGTTCGGAACCGCCGATTCACGGTCCGGTTCACGGTTCGCCACGGTTCAAGATTATTATATTAAAAAAATTAAAAAAATAAATTTTATTAAAAAAAGGGTTGCACTTATACAAGTTGTCTACGTATCCCCTTAGGGTATAGAGGAATCAAAGCCCACGTAGTTCTTTTACATTTTTACCCTTTTACATTTTTTTACATTTTTTACATTTTTACATTTTTACCCTTTCTCACTCACTTGCATTTCCTCCTGTTCCTGTTGTATTTGTTCCTTCGGTATCAAATTCTTCGACTTCGTCTTCTGAAAGTTGCATTCCTTGGATTCGCTTCTCGGCTCTGGTCCAATCATCAAGTAATGCTTGAGCTTCCAATGAGTCGGGAGACATAGTTGATCGTCGTTCATCTAATATGTTGCCGCCGGCACTGAACGTCTGCTCCACAGCAACAGTCGACACTGGAGAAGCTAAAATTTCTTTTGCGATCACGGAGAGAATGGGAAAGCTTTGAGCCTTCTGTGACCACCACTTCAAGATGTCGAAGTCTTCGCTATCTGCTTCATTAAAATCAAAAGAAGTCGTAAAATAATTCTCAAGTTCCTGTGTGGAACTTGAGGATCCTCGTGGACGTTTCGTCCGTTCTTTTAATAAAAGTTGGGCTTTTGTAAGTTTTAAATTAGTAGTAGTAGGTTGTTGTGTTTCAGAAATATTAGTTTGTGTTCCATATTTAACATAATATTGATTATAAAGATCATATAAATAATTTTTAATATTATATACAATATTAGCTGGATCCAAAAAGGAAGAATCCTTAATAGGAATTAATGCGTCATAATATAAAGTTAACATTTCTTGTAAAACTTCTAATTTAAATCTAGGATCTAAAGCAAATGCAATTAAATAAATTTCAGAAATAAAATAAAAATATTTTTCCCATTTAGTTTTCATAGCTAATATACATAAAGTTAAAGCTTCATTATTTACATGTTCATTTAATATTAATACTATACTATAAAAATTCACTAAAATTAAATGAGCAGTGGGATAATAAACACCGAAAAGTTGTTCAGTTGCATCGTTAAAAACTTTTAAAATTTCACAAATACTACTATAAATATTCCATTGTTGCGAAAATAAATATATATTAATATTACTATTTTGTGCAAAAAATAAACATAATAAATCTTTATATTGAAAAGAATCTTGTAATAATTGATATGTTGAATTCCAACGTGTTGGAACATCACGTGGAAATTTTTTTGGTCGCATTCCATTAGCTTTACAAAATCTACCTTATTGTTTCATCATAGATGGATGGGACCATAAGTATGAAATTGCGGTTCTAATTGGTTGAATATAATTTTGTAAAAGTTTTAATCCATCTTGAACACATAAATTTAAAATATGGCATACACAACGAATATGAAAAAATAAACCACCAATGACAAGTTGACAAATAAATTTTAATTCATCTATTGAAGCGGTATTAGAACTAGCATTGTCTAATGATATTGAAAATATTTGATGAGTCAATCCATATTCTTCTAAAACTATGTATAATAATTGTACAATGTTATGAGCAATGTGTGATTCATCAAAAACTCTATAAGCTAATAATCTTTTTTGAAAGATCCAAGAGTTATCAATCCAATGGCATGTTATACCCATATAAGAATGAGTTTGCCAATGATCACTCCAAATATCGGAACATAAAGAAACTTTATTATTTAATTTACTAAATTCTTCAATTAAATTCTTTTTTCCTTGTTTTACTAATCTTTTTTCCTTGTTTTACTAAATTCTTCAATGAGTCGGGAGACATAGTTGATCGTCGTTCATCTAATATGTTGCCGCCGGCACTGAACGTCTGCTCCACAGCAACAGTCGACACTGGAGAAGCTAAAATTTCTTTTGCGATCACGGAGAGAATGGGAAAGCTTTGAGCCTTCTGTGACCACCACTTCAAGATGTCGAAGTCTTCGCTATCTGCTTCATTAAAATCAAAAGAAGTCGTAAAATAATTCTCAAGTTCCTGTGTGGAACTTGAGGATCCTCGCGGACGTTTCGTCCGTTCTTTTAATAAAAGTTGGGCTTTTGTAAGTTTTAAATTAGTAGTAGTAGGTTGTTGTGTTTCAGAAATATTAGTTTGTGTTCCATATTTAACATAATATTGATTATAAAGATCATATAAATAATTTTTAATATTATATACAATATTAGCTGGATCCGAAGAGGAAGAATCCTTAATAGGAATTAATGCGTCATAATATAAAGTTAGCATTTCTTGTAAAACTTCTAATTTAAATCTAGGATCTAAAGCAAATGCAATTAAATAAATTTCAGGAATAAAATAAAAATATTTTTCCCATTTAGTTTTCATAGCTAATATACATAAAGTTAAAGCTTCATTATTTACATGTTCATTTAATATTAATACTATACTATAAAAATTCACTAAAATTAAATGAGCAGTGGGATAATAAACACCGAAAAGTTGTTCAGTTGCATCGTTAAAAACTTTTAAAATTTCACAAATACTACTATAAATATTCCATTGTTGCGAAAATAAATATATATTAGTATTACTATTTTGTGCAAAAAATAAACATAATAAATCTTTATATTGAAAAGAATCTTGTAATAATTGATATGTTGAATTCCAACGTGTTGGAACATCACGTGGAAATTTTTTTGGTCGCATTCCATTAGCTTTACAAAATCTACCTTATTGTTTCATCATAGATGGATGGGACCATAAGTATGAAATTGCGGTTCTAATTGGTTGAATATAATTTTGTAAAAGTTTTAATCCATCTTGAACACATAAATTTAAAATATGACATACACAATGAATATGAAAAAATAAACCACCAATGACAAGTTGACAAATAAATTTTAATTCATCTATTGAAGCGGTATTAGAACTAGCATTGTCTAATGATATTGAAAATATTTGATGAGTCAATCCATATTCTTCTAAAACTATGTATAATAATTGTACAATGTTATGAGCAATGTGTGATTCATCAAAAACTCTATAAGCTAATAATCTTTTTTGAAAGATCCAAGAGTTATCAATCCAATGGCATGTTATACCCATATAAGAATGAGTTTGCTGATCACTCCAAATATCGGAACATAAAGAAACTTTATTATTTAATTTACTAAATTTTTCAATTAAATTCTTTTTTCCTTGTTTTACTAATCTTTTAATTGTACGAGTTAGTGTAGTCCTAGGTACACGTTTAGCAGCAGGATTAAGAGATTCTTTACAAAAATCTTCAAATGTGCATTTAGATCCAAAACTAAAAGAAAGATGTTCTACGGAAACAAATTTAGCTAATGATTCTCTTAATTTATTATCTGAATATAAAAATAAACCAGAATCAGTACTACTACCGCTAGAAAATCTAGATAATTGTGTTTGAGAGCGGTCAAGCCCATATTCCGTCGGGTGCTTCGTTTCTACATGTCGTTTCAACGACCCATAGCCGCCGCCGGCTTGGAATTTGTAGGAGCATTACAATGCTTGCATTTTACACGCATTTCTCCCGACGGAAGTGTGACCTTCTCAAAATTTTAGTGAAAATAGACGATTTTAAAGGACGATTATCCCGAACCTTAGAAGTAATCGCATCGGTACTTCCTTGCGTTTCGGGGATCGGAGGGCGTTGGGGCTGAGCCTCGGTCTCATCATCGGTAGATTGAATTTGAAGGTTGGGATCCTCGTATGCAATTTCTTTTCCCCTCCGAGATCGAGATGATGAAGCTCCGTGACCTCCTTCCATTATCGTCGATGAAGAACGCGGAGAGAAGTTGAGAGTTAGAGAGTTGACAATGAGAGATTGAGAGAAGAGAAGTTGTTTTGTGAATGAAAATGATGAAATAAGCTCCCTATTTATAGAGTTCGGATCATAACGATCACTAAATCATAGCCATTGATCAAAAAACGATCAAATGATCTCATCCGTCCAAAAAAAAATAAAATAAAAAAACTGCCCAACGACACTGAACCGGCGGTTCAGTGCCGTTGGAACCGACGGTTAACCGCCGGTTCACGTGAACGGAGGCCTGGAACCGGAACCGGCCCGGCAGGCCCGGCATCCTGCCGGGCCGGTTCCGGTTTGGCCCGGCGAACCGGGTCAACGGGCCAACCGGCCCGGCGAACCGGGTCAACGGGCCAATCGGCCCGTTGACCCGGGCCGGGTCCGGGCTGGACCCGGCCCGGGGTCGGGTCTATTTCTTTATCACCGTCCACGTGGATGAGCATGGGTAGAGTTTGCCCTTGATGGTCGATCTACTAAAGTTGACTTTTTTTCCCAATTTGGACTTTTTTTTAAGGTTGTGCCAAATACAACTAAAATACTTAAGAGGTATTTGATTTATTCTATTTTTTTATTTTTTTAAAAAATATTTATTTTATTTTTTGAAAAATAATTTTATTTCATTCTCTAATTTTTCAAAAAACGTTATATCTTTTTTTGAAAAACAAAATTAAGAAATACAAACCAAACATATTTTCCAAAAAATCGCATTTTCTTATGGAAAAAAAGGGTGTTTGATTTGATTGTTTTTCATTTTTGTAGAAAATGTGATTTTCTAGAAAACGTGTTGGTTTGTATTTTTCAGTCTTATTTTCTAGAAAAATGATATAGTATTTTTTAAAAAATTAGAGAATGAAATAAAATTATTTTAAAAAAAATGAAAAAATATAATTTTTTGAAAAATAAAAATAAAAAATTGAGTAAAACAAACGCCCCTAAATTTCTTTGATTTGAACGTCCTTTTGTTTTTCAAGATGTAATCAATTGTGAAAACCTATTTTCCGTTCAAGATGACCTTCAAGATCCCGTTCGATAAAAAAAAATGTTTTCGAGCTTTTGGACTTGGAGATGCACCGGTTTTTTTTTTTTTAAGATTCAACTGACTTGTGCCTGATTATGTTATATAAAAAAAGAAAAATGATAGGGAGAGTGAAAATGAGAAAGTAAATGGTAGAGTGAATGACTTACCATTTTGTATGTTGCGATTTCCGACGGATTCATCGTGCCCCCCAGGGTATAGTTTGATTCGGGGCGGCGGCCGAAGGCCGCCGATGGTGTCCAAGCGATAATTGGACGTGTATATAAAAAATATCACGTCATTCACTCAAATGTCACATTATTCATTTTACCATTCACTTTTCCATTTTTACTCTCTCTATCATATCATAGCTTAAAAAAAATTACTAAGTTAAAGGAAGAGGGAAAAAATTGTAGGGAAGATTGTATTTGTACGCAGAACATATTTAAGATGATTAAATTATTGATAATATTAGATCACCACTTTATAAGGAGTGATCATGTTCAATGGGTTTAGTTGGTAGACAGTATGTAAGATCAAATCGTCTATCTCTCAGAATAAGAGAACGTGCAAGAATGGAATATCTGATTAAAAAAAGCATTCTGGCTTGGCATTAACACATGTCTGGTCTGACGTTCACGCACAAGTTACACTTACTGTTGCACATAAGCCAGATCTTGGATATTACAGTTCATTTAAGGGCAAACACTTAGGATAAAACATTTCATCCAACAATATGTATATATTTTAAAAGTGTAATTTAATATAAATCAACTTACTTACTCTTAATTTTAAGCAAAACTAAAAAGAAATGTTTTTTAAATAAAATAAAATAATGCTCTAATATATTTCACATCCTAAAAATATTCCTATTTCAAAATTATTATAATAGCTGCAATCATAACTTGTACCATATAAATCAATACTACTTTAACTTATTCAACATTATAAAGGCATTCGTGTTAATTTGAACGTTGATATATATCATCTCTTCACATAGAATATCAGGTACCCATTATATTAACATTTCTTTTTTATAAACACACTCACATCCGTTTTAATATTAATATTGATTATATATTTATGGGTCCTACTATTGATTTATTCATTTTTATATTTATATCTAAAATTTATTTTCTTAATTTTTAAATTTGTTTATATAAATACACTTATCAACCACGTTTAAAGAATTGAAATCCACGATTAATGTATGAGTGTTAATATTTATCCATATTGATTTGTCATACTATTTAAATATTGAATGTGAATGCTCTAATACAAGAAATATTATTTTATTAAAATACTTTTTATGATAAAAAAAATTCAAATTTGATCAAAATCATTTTAATTAGTTAAAATAATTTCAAAATGATTGTAAACTATAACTTTTACAATTGAAGTAATTATAATATTATATGGTATAATATTATAACAATTATATCATAGTTTTAAAATAAGTATCACCTTCCTTACGGGATGTCTAGTTAGCTTGTTAAATATTGAAAATTGAAGGGCTTAAATGCTTAAAAATTAAAAAAATTAAGGGCTTAATTTGGATTAATAAGGGTGAGGGGCCATTTTGCAAAAAGGCCAACTCTTAAACCCTTTTGTTTGCTTTTTCTCCCTTTTTCCTTGCCGAAAACCTTCCCTTCGCGATTGTCGACGCGAACCTCTCCGTTGCGGTTTCTTCTCACGGAGCAAGGCCGACGCCGATCGCCCTTTTCCCTTGCTTTAGTGCCAACGCCACCGTGATCCATCGCCGGTCGAAGTCGACTCTCCTCCTCGACGCAGAAACCGCCGACGACCCCGTGCGATCGCCCTCCCTTTCGTCGAAAATCCCTTGCTGTTTCCTCTCCTTGCGAGTTCCCTCTCTTCGTCGCGCGAGAAGGAAACACCTGCGATCATCCTCTCCCAACCCTAATCGCGGCTCCTTCTTCCCCAAGCGAGTGGCGCCGCAACCCTTTTCTCAATTCTTCCTTCTCCCCGCGATCAAAGCCGCCACCGGCCATCACAGTTTCTCTTAGGAACACTACTGTGTGGCGTCGATTTGAAACAGGGAAGGTCCTTGCCGATGTGATAGAGAAGAACCTTGATTTGGACTCGTTCGATTGATCGCGAAGGGTTCTATCCGACATACACTTAATTTAGGACGGGTACTTCTCTTTTGTATCATGTAGATTATTAATCTATCATTTTATTTCTGAGTAGGATTGCTTTAACTTATCTTTGACTTTGATATCATCGTTATACTTTTCTTTGCTTAGTCTTTGAGCTACTCAAATTTATATCCATACAGTTTCATCTATTAATTTTCTATTTTGTAAAGTATCGCTTGTAAGCGAGTAAACATAATTAGGGTTTGGTTGATATAAGATATACCCTACCTAGTAGATTAGTTTTTTTTTTACCTAGTAGATTAGTTGCATGTTTGTTGATTTTGGTATTTATTTTACAAACTGTTTGCATAGTTGCGACGTGGATGTTTGTGCATATTAGTATCATACACCATACCTGCATAATTGCATGCTAACGAACATCAGCTTCCTTATGATTAAGTCCGTCGTCAATCATTTAGCTACTCTGCCCACTGAACTACTCATGGGTAGTGACAGTTGCTAGAGTGCGAGCAACTATCCTGTTATGCCACACTCAACCACTTATGGGTAGTGGATGTTGGAGTTGTAGACAAGCAATTGACACCCTCACCGTTGTTTTCAAGGGATAACAGAGTTGTTGGTGGCTACCCCTTTTTCTTGGGATTTTTGGAGTAGTTGACTCCCCAACATCCTGTCCAGTCAACCATTCATTATTTATTATAGTGGTATTTGTTGGAGAGCGTACAGTTGTCACAACCCTACCCACTCGGCCTCACAGATGTGATGACGACTTGACTGGCGTCAGAGGTGACACATGTCATTCCATCATTTGCATTTATTGCATTTTGTATTTTCTTATGTTTGTCGTATTTATATAAGCTTTGATTGCTGCATTTAGTTGATATACATGTATTATTTATAGTTGCACTTTCATTCCATTTTACATACTCGCATATGCGTTATTCTGTTCCGGAGAGTGTATACTTTTGTTTCTGTTTGCTTGTTAGACCTTTTATTATGTCATGCATTTATCTGCTCTTATACCCGCAGAGTCCGCCCAGACCTACCACCCCCACCCTCTAATTTTGTTTCAAGTAGCAGATAGATATATTACTTGGAGCTAGGAGAGGATCCAGTTGCTAGTCCCATAATGTCTAGTCCTTTTGGAATATTTCCGTATTTATTTTATTTCCGCACCTTCTTTATTTTTGTATTTACTTTATTAGACTATAATTATTTTTCTCAGTAGAGTTATGTGTAGTTTGAGCAGAATTATATTTTATGCATTTATGAACTGATATGTTTATCGTTGGATTTATCTTATATTTTAATTATTTTATTTGTATCCATTATATCTTTTATACCGCGTGGTTGTGGAGTATTTTATATTTGTGATGGTTGAGCCATATTATGTGTGAGATGTTATGTATAATTGTTCTAGATTATCTGTTGTATAGAGATGTTATCCGATTTTAGAACAAGTATGGGCCTTTGAGCATAACATTTCTTTAGTAACAGAATTAGTTTTTATAAAATTTTTCTAAGGAAGGAAACAAAATATCTCTTTGCCAAAAAAAAAACATTTGTAAGTGAAAAAAATAAGTGAGTAAATAATTTTTTTTAACTAAGTAAAATTTTACACAAATTAAGTCATTTCCAAGTAAATAAATAATTTCTATTGTAAATAAGTAACTAACATAATAATGAATAATTCCAAGGAACATACTTTAGCCACTCAATTTTGAGTCAAAGTATGGAAAAATAAAACCAACAACTAACTAATGATTTTTAAAAAATAATCATTTATTTTTCTTAGCACCTGTCTAACCTTAATTACTTGTTAACTATTATAAAATTATAACTTTTACTTTGAAAAATTAATTAAAGTTTGAAAAATTAAGTTAAATTTTAAAAATATGTTTTTGAAATATTAAGTTAAAGGTTGAAATTTTGATTTTGCAATATTAAGTTAAAGTTTGAAATTTTAATTTTAAAAAATTAATTAAAGTTGAAAAGTTTGATTAATTAAGTAGAAAAGTTTGATTTAAAAAAAATAATTAAAGTTGAAAAGTTTAATTTTGAAAAAAAAATAATGTTTGGAAAATTAAATTTGAAAGTTTAAGTTAGCGTTTGAAAAATTAAATTTGAAAATTTAAGTTAAATTTAAAAATTAATTTAATTTTGAAAATTAAGTAGAATTAATTAAAGTTGAGTTGGGGTTGGTTGGATTTTGTTTAAATTTTAAGTTTTAATATCTCACTCCATTCTAAATTTTAAAATAGAAACTTATCTATTTGAGATGTTGTCAATTTTATCTTTAAGATTTATGTTTGAATTCTAAGATTTGATTAAACTTTAAGTTAGATTCGAGTTTAACAACTAGTAACTTAAAAGTACATTTCAATAATCTGCTTTCAGGTCGGGGTGAGACATATGATCCTTCTTAGGTATCTGAACAACGACCACTTTCTAGTCAAAGACTTTTAAATAATTATACTATTACTTTACTATTTGAGAAACCTTGGTCTAATTAGTCTGGGATGTGGCAAGGTAGTTTTGACTAGTTCCACTGGGTTAAGTAGACAATATAGGGTACTCCTTACCCTACTTGACTTCATAGACAAGCTTCCCTAACGTATTATCATCTCGCTCACCTTGGTACTAGGTTGAGTAAGTTTCAATCAAATCTAGGTTTTTAACTAACCATTTCTATCCTAAGCATTACAATTTACAAAATAAATAAATAAACAAGCAATCTGACAAACATGCATAAATCATCTAACAATATAAATGATCTTTCTATTAGTTCCCCCTGGATCATAATCTCGATATGGTCTATCTTGGTAATCGATCTGACCCTTGGAGATCCAATAGTGATTTGGTCCAACTCGATTAGTCAAACTTATTTCAAGGACTCATGCTTGATCTCAGGGACCCATGCTTGATCTCGGGTGTTATTGTGGTTCACAATTGACCCTTTTATTTCTGTTTGCTTATTGGATCTTTTATTATGTCATGTATTTATCTGCTCTTATACTTGCAGAGTCCGTCCGGACTCACCACCCTACCATCTATTTGTGTTTCAGGTAGCAGATAGATGTATTACCTGAAGCTAAGAGAGGATCCAATTGCTAGTCCCATAGTGTCGAGTCCTTTTGAAGTTTGTTCGTATTTATTTTATTTTCGTATTTACTTTATTAGACTGTATTTATTTTCTCAGTAGAGCTATGTGTAGTTTGAGCGGAGTTATATTTATGCATTTATGGACCGATATGTTTATCGTTGGATTTATCTTGAGTTTTAATTCTTTTATTTGTATCTATTATATCTTTTATACTGCCTAATTGTGGAGTATTTTATATTTGTAATGACTGAGCCATATTATGTGTGAGATGTTATGTATAATTGTTCCAAATTATCCGCCATACAGGGGGATGCTGCCCTATTTTTGAGCAAGCACTAGCCTCTGGGGGCGTAACATAGCTAGTGATGATAGATTTATTACAATGAGATAGAGATCAATTTTTAATGGACTCGTGCTCTCAGGTAAAAAATTTCTTTCACCCCTTAGGCGATCGGCGATAAGCAATTGCATAATTAAAATAATTATCGCTATAGTTGTTATAATTAGGAGTGTAAATGAGCCAACTCATTCGTGAGCGACTTGATCAAAATTCGACTCGAGCTCTAGCCGATTTGATTAGAAATCGAGCCTAACTCATGTCTAATTATGATTGGATCGGTGACTCGTCGAGCCAAATGAGCCCATGATAATATATATTTTTATAATATATAATTATATTAATTAATTAATTAAAAATAACAAAATAAATCCATACTCGAGCTCATAATTAAATATCGAGCTCGTGCTCAACTCTACAAGCTCGAGCAAGCTCAAGCTGAGTCAAGCCAGTATAAATCGTGTCGAGTTAAGCTTAGGTTGGCTTGAACTTGACTCGACTCATTTACAATCCTTGTTAAATATTGAAAAATTAGGAGGGGCTTTTTGCAAAATAGGTTATAACATATAAAATTTGTATTTTCCCTTTCTTTTCCTATGCCTCACTGCACGACCCTTCTCGCCAAAAACCACCGTCGCCTCTTCCTCTCCTTCTTCCTCCTCTTCTCTTCGATGCCGCGCCTCACGCCGCCGCACCACCTTCGTCTTCTCCTCCTACTTCTTTTCTTCTTCTTTTTCGTCTGCTTCGATGCACACGAACAAGGCGTCGAGCGCCCCATCTCTTGGATTGCGCCGCTGCCCTCGCCGTCTCTTGGATCGCGCCGCTGCCCTCGCGCGAGACTCTAGCCGACGCCGCTGCCGTGAGTTGAGGGAACGCCACCCTTTCTCGCGAATCCCCCATCACAAGCAAGCAAGGCTGCTGCTCTCTTCCGGAGTTGACAGTCCCACCGTCCTTCATCGGATTTGAGCTGGGTTGACTTTGCCAACGAATATCAGAGGTAAGAATTGGTTGTTCAGTAATAATCTTAGAATGATTCCGTGTTAGGGATTAAATCTTTGAATAGATGATATTATCGGTAGCTGTGGCTTTGATTTAGGGGATGCTCATGGTTGAATTGGCAGTAGCACTACAAGAAGATTGAGGATTACCGACGGAATTACCGATGGAAATTCATTCCGTTGGTATTTTCTTGACAGAATTTCAATTCCGTCGGAATATACTGACGGAATAAATTTTCCATCGGTAACCGTCCGAAATTTCCGACAGAACAGGCCCTCCGTCGGAATTGTATTGCAGAAAAAATATACATGGGAGGATGGTCACGAGGTAGAATTCAAAAGTACTTGGAATTCTTATTGTGCCAAGTTGTATCGTGACCATATGTATTATTTGAGGAAAAAAGCGACGCGACCGACATATGTTGATGCCGAGACTTGGGGTGTATGGACGACCACCTGGGCTGAAGAAAGATGGAAAGAAAATGCTGAGAAGGCTCGTGCCAATAGAAATACAGAGCCAGGTGGCCCGAGCACCGGAACAGCCCGGCATTCATCTGGATCGAAGTCTATTGTCGAGCATACAATGGACTTGGTAAGTAAATTCAAAATTATGCAAGTAAATTTTATATTTATCATTTATCATACTCGTATAATTTGGTTCTAATAAATTTTTATAAATAGGAGCGAGAACTGGCTCGCCAGCCCACTTGTATGGAGATATTTATGAAGACCCATAAGAAAAAAGACGGGTCTTTTGTCAATTCTCGATCACAGACCATACACGTACAATTCTTATTTTTATTATTTATTTAATTGTTTTTATCTTTATTATTATGATAATTTAATTTCAATATTAATCCGATATTTTTTTACAGGATCAAATTACAAATAGAGTGGTCGAGGCATCTCAGCCTTCGATAGAGGGGGGGAGCCACAGACATTGTCCACCGACCAGTTGAATGAGATTTACTATGATGTTGTCGGTGGACGGACAAAAAACTCCACCCTCTACGGGCTTGGCTCACAGGCCAAAGTTGCCTTCGATCGGCTGAGGATGCCCAGGGGTCGTGCCTCTTCGTCCGCTTCTTCAGAGATGCAGTCTTTACGTCAGGAAAATCATGAACTGCGCTCTCAAATTGCCGACATGGATCTGAGGATGAGTAATTGTATAGCCGATCAGCAGCGGCAGAGAGCGGCGGACGAACGGAGGCATAAAGCTTTGGTGGACCATATGAACGCGGTCATAGCTAATTTTCCTCCAACACAACCATCGCAACACGGTTTTGAGTCACGGGATACTCAAGACCCAACAGACATGGACGAGTAGAATTTTTTAAGGTATAAGTTAAACTATGACACGTGTTTTATTTCAACTATGTTAAATTTATTTATTCATTATTTACACTAATAAATTATATTTTTATTTTTCAGGACTCTGGATAGATACAGCTAGACATCCTTACAGGTGAGTTATAAAGACAGAGGTCTAATTAGTTTTTGCTTCCTGCTTATCATATAAATTTGAGATGAGTTGCATTATGTTTTAATTCAAACCCGTGCATGCAGTCTTCTTCACATGCTTCAAATGGTTGTTATTATTTGGTTAAATTTATCTAGCAAGTTGGTTTCTATTAATCTAATCTGTGTGATTATTCACATGCTTCAGAGGAATCGTTATAATATCGTTCATGGTGCAGATGATTTACAGGTGTTATTATCACAAACATCAAGGAAGGTTAGAAGATTAGATGACAAACAGTTGCTGGTAGACTTGTATTATTGAAAATACTTCAGTTAGGATTGCATGCAAGCATGTATTATTGTACTTGACTTGTATTGTACTTCAGTATGCATTTGGAGACTTGTAATATGTATTGTACTTCAGTATTGTACTTGACATGTATTGTTTTCAAACTAGTCATTTTTAATATATTGTTTTTTTGTCAATAATTATTTCTGGTGCAAATTATGTTATTATGTCAGGATTGGAGATTTATTTCAATCAAAATATTTTTTTACCATTAATCCAAATTTTTTTTATTACGTTCCGACGGAATACAACGGGAATAAAAATCTGTCGGAAATATATCGAATTGGGCTTACGATAAATCGCCGACGGATTCTCAGATTCCGTCGGGGATTGTAGTGTTTTCCGTCGAAGATTACCGACGGAAACTCTGTTCCCGTCGGAGATTCCCGACGGAATCTCTCTTTCCGTCGGAAATCTCCGACGGAAACGGCGTTTCCGTCGGAATATACCGACGGAAACTCCGTTCCCGTCGGAGATTTCCGACGGAATCTCTCTTTTCGTAGGAGATTTCCGACGGAATCTCTATTTCCGTCGGAAATTTCCGACGGAAAGAGAGATTCCGTTGGGAATCTCCGACGGGAACGGAGTTTCCGTCGGTAATCTTCTTCATCCCGATTTTTGTATTTTTCGACGGAACTGTATTTCCGTCGGGTTTCCGTCGGTATTGACCGATGGAATATTCCGTCAGTATGTTTCTTTTGCCGACGGACTCATTTTTCCGTCGGTACGTTTCTTTTTTCCGACGGACCCATTTTTCCGTCGGAAATATTACCCCCGACGAATAATTTTCCGTCAATATTTTTTCCGTCGGAATTCCGTCGGGAATCGTTTGGTGCGTTAGAATAGGGTTCAATGGTCGTTTACTCGTTTAGGATCCGTATATTTTTTTTTGTATAATTAAAAAAAAGGATTCTTTTCTTGGGCGGGCCTTGAGAGGGTAACCTCTCCGATCTCATGGGAATTTCAGACCTGAGCATTGCAAAAAATATATTGCTTAGTCTATTTCTTCACGTGGTGCTTGTGCAGATTTTGACTACATTCAATGAGATTATTTGATCTGGGATCAATATCCACAAAGTACTATAAAACTAATTAACTAAGCCCCGGGGCTATAGTACAGTGGTAGGACAACTAATTGTTAACCTAGGCATCCGTGGTTCGATCCCCAGTTATGACGTATTTTGCAGAAATTTTTCCTCTAAATGAGACGCGAACCCTGGGACCCTGGACTTCTAGACTGCTCACCGTGAGCGCTTCCTAATTTACCCTAGTGACTAATGGGAAATTTCCGTGGGGTCGAGCCGGTCACCTCAGATTTAATTTGTCTGTTGTCTGGTTCATCATTAAATATAGTTTCCATATATGATATGTAATGTATGAAAAGATTTAAAATGGAATGGAGTAAGTTTGAGATATTCAAAAATGCATATGCATATATTTAGTAAAATAAGTAGATATTTAAGGTGCCTTTATGACATACTTATGTTGTCATTAAAGCTATTTGTTACTTAGTAGAATATATTTTTGTTAGTGTTAACCCTAAATCAATTATGAGATGATTAATTAAGTACTCTTTTGAATCATATTTTATTAATAAAAATAAAGTTTTGATTATTATATTTATTTCATATTTATGTCAAATGAATAAGTATAATAAGTAGGTTCTAATTTATATCATATCAATTGATTCAATTGATAGTGAGATGATATAGAGAGCACTACTTTTAACTATTCTTAATTTAACATTAATATTCAAGGATAATGTTAATGCATTGAGACTAATATATAAGTCAATTGATGACTTGATCTCACAAGTCATGGATATGGAATGTCACGCTGATACATGAGTACATATTAAAGAATATGTACTGAATTGACCTACCATGAGAAAGTTTCATGGATCGTTATATAAGTCTCATAAACTTTCTCATAGTGACTATTTGTATAAATAGTCGTTAAACCTGAAATCACTACAGTTCCCTACATAAGGAGTTGTACATTTTGGTATCATCAAATATCACCCGTAATTAGGTGAACTATAAAGTCGATCACTGGATATGCAACAAATTATGTAGAGGGATGTGAGTGATATAGATGAGATCTATCCCTTCCATATGACAGGAGTGATATCTGTGGGCTCCTTGATCGAATAGGACTACTAAAACGTACTACCATGCTCAAATAAGTCAATATGAGAAATTGAACACATTTACATGAGTGAGTCTACTTGGGGATCAAGAAATATAAAGATTAATAAGAGGATGATACGGTCTATACCTCATTGATCAATCTAGATATCAAGGATAGAAGGACAAAGTCATATATTATAATAGACATGAAAAGATTAAGTTGAATCTCGACTTTCTCGTCACTTGGGTAGCAATGATGCATTGTTAGATGTCGCTTATGGTTTATGTGTCTAAAGCGATTTAGATGCATTGCTAACGTTATGAGAACTTATTGGGTTACACACAAAGAACATGATGTTTCGGAGATAAATTAATTTTAGTTTGACTAAAATGCGATCTGAAATTGGATTAATTAAGTTACACTCAAATAAGTCTAATTCTTGAGTCTAATCCGAGTTAGATTCATTTAGATTACACTCAACCACTTAATAATGGAATGTTCATTAAAAAGTTTAATGAAATATTATTAGAGAGGAGAGTCAAGAGACATTCTATTCATTGGATTAGAAGATAAAGAGCCAAAAAGAATATCAAGAGACTTTGGTATTCATTATTAGTTATGGACATTAAGAGGAGGAGAAGCTCAAGGAACAAAGACTTTTTGTATTCATTAGGTAAATACAAAAGGGCTCTTCTTGTAATTTTCGAAATTACACAAAGTCATTCATCCATCTTTCTCCTCTCCTTCTTCTCGGCCGAAACACACTAGGTATGTTTCTGGTCCTCTTGTCTTATGAGCCATCTCAAGTTGTAAGCACAACTGAGGTGGTTCATCTCCGAGACCGAGATCGTGTTCGTGTGGATACTATTAAAGGCACGTACATTCTGATCGTGTAGAGATTCTGCAAATCAAGAACTAGCAGGATAAGCTAAGGACACGCATCAAAGATATAACTCTTTAAATAGAATTTTTTATGGATTTTTCGCATGGATCGCTCGAAGGGATCATATTTTCTTACTATCATTTTTATTATTTTTTTTTGTAGAGATCCCTACAATTTCATCATCTCTGCTCCACTACATAGAAACAACTTTCCATACACGTAACAATTAAAATTATTTGTTTCTAACCTAAAATTCTTCATGTCTCCATTTGTTAAAATGTAAATGTTTCATAAATTCATTAAAACTTTGATACCTTTTAATTTATGAAATTTCTTCTCCTTACTTTCGGTTATGCCATCTTAACTCAAGTACACTATATATTTGAAGTATTCAGCTTGCTATTGTGTACAAGTTATCAATTTTTTAAAACTATTTTTCTTGGAATTTATAGGTACTTATATGGATTTATTGTTTATCAAGTGTGTATGAAAAAAAAAAACTTGATACTTCGAGAGCCATAGAAATTTGATTTATCTTTTACTGAATTTCTTGTGTGAGATCAGTCATATTTTTTATATAAATTCACAATATTTGATTAGATTTTATTAAAAAGGAATTATAGGTATATTTGGTATTAATTCAGCAAAAAGAGATTTTACACATATATAAATTAACTAGTAATAGGAAGAAACATACCTTCCAATATAAGAGGTTATACATAGTAAATAAAATATGAATGTATCTGGATCAAATAGATCAAATTTAACTACTATATAAATGTAGTTTTCAATTTAAAAACAAAAGATTTTATTCGAACTGAACCAAATTAATCAAAACTAAATTAATCAATTTTTTCAAACTAATCTAACTGATTAAATTTTGTAATATAAATCGAACCAACTGAACCATTAAAATATTACTTAATTAGGTAAAAACCGAATTAATCAAATTTTTTTTTTTTAGAATCATGAGAGATTTAATTAAAATTGAAACCAATATGTTTAACAATAATAAAATCGTGGGACATTTACCAGTTTAAATTTTTTATTTCAATTTATTTGGTTTAATCAAATTATAAGAAATTTTAAAACCAAAATTGAACTGATTAATCAAAAAATCATGTTTTTTTAAATAAAATATCGATACTAAACTGAATTTTTACATTTGGTCAGTTTTCAGTTTAGGTACCTTTTAATTTACGGAATTTCTTATTGGATATCTTGAATATATAGTGTGAATGGAAAGGGAGATGGTAATACTTTAGTCTCATATTGAAACTTTCTAGTGAGTAGAAAGTGAGGAGAAGAATAAAGGGACTCCCTTGTGAGTGGGACTTTAGTCCCACATTGGGAGTTTTAAGGCAAAATGTTTGGTTTATATTGTATCACAAACATGATAGTTGTGAACAAATGCTAGGGGAGAGGTTCTCTTTCACACGTGGGTGCGAAGGCTGAACTAAGTGAACTTGTGTGCGTGCACGACTCGCGCACGTCGAATGTCCGACTGGTCGGGGCAAAATTTGTCCAAGCAGATGAACTAACGTTTTGCTAAATTGATTTTTGCTCAAATGTAACTGATGCATTAATTTTGAATGTGAAATTAGTAACCCCCAGACATTTGGTTCTGGTCGGGTAAATGGCAGTAAATTAATTCGTCATTGAATGCAGGCCGTGACCGAGAGTAAAAGAGACAGCCGATACAAAATTCTGCTCAATTCCACCTCGTTCCCGACCTCCGCTGATAGCAGTCGGGTACCTCCTCAGTACGCCACGAGCAACGAGTGCTCTGTAGTGCCCGTGGTCTGCTGTTGTATCATGAGAGACAGAAGTCCATTTGAGCCTCGAAGCACCGCCGGAGGAGGATGAATCTGTTTCAAGGAAACTGCGTTGCGCAGGCCTCATCAATTTCCTGGTCAGGAGACGTCCGACCTCTACTCGGGAGCCCCCAGTCGGGAAACTCCACTCGGGAATTTCAGTTCGGGAATTCCGCTCGTTTGCTCAGGAGCTCACTCGACCACTCGGGAATTCCACTCAAGAGCTCGGGAGACACTGGATGGGTCGGGAGACTTGCTCGGGAATTCCACTCGGGAGCTCGGAAGACATTGCTCGGGCCGGGAGACTTGCTCGGGAATTCCACTAGGAAGCTCAGGAGACACTGCTCGGGTCGGGAGATTTGCTCGGGAGCTCACTTGGCAGCTCGGGATTCTGCTCGGGAGCTCACTCGGCAACTCGGGAATTCACTCGAGAGCTCAAAAATTCTATTCGGAAGACTTCTGCTTGGGGAAAAAATAGTCGGGGCCACTCAACAGATAAGTTGGAATTAATTTTATAATTTCAATTTATTATAAAATCTCGGAATATCCTCCAACGTTTCTTTCCCTAACTCTTTACGTAATCTTAACTTAATTACACAATATATTTGATGTATTTCAGATTGTATTGTATACAAGTTATCATTTTTTAAACTATTTTTCCTGGAATTTGTAGATACTTATATGGATTTATTGTTTATTAAGCGTGTATGAAAAAAAATTTGACACTAACTTTTAGAGCCGTAGAAATTTGATTTATCTTTCCCTGAATGCCTTGTGTGAGATCCGTCACAGTTTGATATGAATTCACAATATTTGATAAGATGTTAAGAACATAAAAATAATTATAAGTATATTAGGGATTGATCAGCAAAAATAATTATAAATATATTAGGGAGAGATTTCTCACACACACAATTAACTAGTAACAGGAGTAAGCATAAATTCCAATATAGGAAGTTATGCATAGAAAATTCAAATGTTAAGGCATCCATCAAATTTAACTAGTATATAGATGTAGTTTTTAATATAAAAACAAAAGTTTTTATTCTTCATATAATATAAAAGAGAAATAATCAAAATATTTTGAAGTATGAAGCAACACAAGAATAATAACTATGAAAAAAACTTTCATATCAATCAAAATTATGGATCCTTTAAGAAATTTAGAAAATAATATATAACTTTTTGAAAACCTATACAAAGCAACTATTTCTTGGTATGAAAAAATGCTAAAAAAAATATTTTGACAAATAAAACCTCAACCATTGAAAATTAAAAAAAAAAGAGAGAACCACTATATCTATTAAAGGAATGATTTTATTATAGTAATTTATTATTATTTCTTGATTTATATAGTTATCTTTATTTATACTTTGTATAAAATATTAGATTAAGAGAATTAATTGTGATAAAAAATTTTCTTTTCTAGTTTTAGAATAGATTTTAACTGCTTGTACATATGTAATTATTTTAGAATACAAAAAATTCTCTACTTTTCTTTACAATTAAATATCTTTCAAAACACGTTATAAACATTAATTTAACTGAATTAATCAAAACACATAGTTTATGTTTGTAATTATTTTATTAAAAAAATCAGTTAATTTAATAAATTTTGTATTGGTTCATTTTATTTAATTTTAATGATGAAATTTGATTAGTTCTGTTTTAAAAAATATTAGAATAATTCCCGTTGTATTTTAATTGAATGCTAAGCTTATTATTATTATTTTGATAGGGAATCTCTACAACATCCATGTTAAAGCGCCTCAATTAATAAAAATATTAAGTTTTTTAAATTTTTTATTAAACCAATTAAATTTTTATTAAAAACAATTTTTTTATTTTTTTAAAAAATAATTAATTCGGTCGGTAACCGACTAATTTTGTATCGGTTTAGTTTGCTCGATTTTAATGACAAAATTTGATTAATTTGGTTGGTTTAAAAAATAATTCCATTAGTTTAGTTTAGTTAGTTCGATTTCGGATAGTTCGATAAGTATCTTCTTATCTAATTTTTCATTTATTTCTGATCAAATCTAGGCTTGATCGCTATTTGAAATCATATCGGTTCGACGATTCCTGATTAATCGATCTTTAAATTTAATCATCCAACACAGTTACAGTTTAAAATTAAATGTTCACGATTTGCCATGTTTCAAAAATTAATATTAATTGAAAATTATATAGTTAAAATTATAAATTTATAAAAAATAGGATTTTTAAATTTTTATTAAATTGATTAAGTTTTTATTAAAAAGATTTAATTAATATTTCTTTAATATTTTTAATTGAAAAAATCAGTTAATTCTACCAAATTAACTATTTTGTATTGATTCAATTTAATTGGTTTTAATGGAAAATTTTGATTGTTTCGGTTAATAATAAAAAATAGTTATTTTGCTTTCAAATAGTTCCATATGATTTTAACTTAAATGCTCAGCCCTGATAAAAATGAGTACTTAAAAGTCTCTAAAATCTTGACAAAGATTGAACATTTCAATTTAAACTCTTAATAATCTATTCTTTGCAAATCTATTATTTATATTTCTAGAAAAATGGGAATTTATTGTTTTTGAGAAAAATCATCAGTTGAGAGTTGAGTGTTACGTTAGTTTGCCCTATATTAGAGTGGTTATAATGAATTTTTAAGAGTAGTGCATTAGACTCATCATAAGCTGTGGAATAACAATGATATCTTCAAACCATGCTACATCTTTGTGTTAATGTGTCTTTTTATTTTTAGTATTTCATGACAAATATACTATTGACAATTAATTGAACACATAGTATTATTACCATTAAGTTGCTTGTATTTGTGGGTGAGAATCAAGAAATTTTGAAAGCATTTTACTTAGCTCCATTAGTGCTTGAAGGCTCTTCAACATCCTCCTTGATTAGTTACTTGAATGCTGACTAACAACCTTCTCCTCCTACATGATCTCCTTCTACACCACAAAGTCCATCAACAAACTCTATTAGGGTCGTGATTAACATTTGAATTAATTTCTACAAGTTGCTTTTGCCCAATTTATAATTTGACAGACTCTCTGTGATTCTATGAAGGGGCCTTCGAGCCCCTTATGTATTGTCTTCTCTATGATCAAACAAATGACAGGAATCCATTTGCATATAATTTGTTGTCCTTTCATGAAAACTTATTCTAGGATAAAAAACTCTCACGCCCTTATTCTATAATATAAAACTCTCACGCCCTTATTCTATAATATACTAACAAGGTGATTACTTGTTTTTGTTCTAGTATAATATATTTTGTAATGGAGCAACAAGGTGATTGCACATTTTAATTCTATGATAATATCAAGTATTTAGCAATTCATTATTTGTTGAATGAACAACATACATATTGAGTGGGTTAAATGAAGCATGGTAGTGAATTATAAATTGACTCCGTGATTTACATAATCTAGGGACGAATTATGAGAGACGTCTTAGATGAGTGTAATCACTTTGTTGCTATATATAATAGGTTAAATGAATTGAGAATGAAATTTTCTATTCTATTCCCATGAATTTCCAAAGAATAACTATTGCTATATCTAAGAAAAATTAAAATCACAATCTAGCACTTAATTATTCTTATGGCATAATTACTACAAATTTATTAGGATTTTTTCTATGCCCAAAAATAACTATTCTTTTTCATATTTGATCCCTCAAATAATATATAAATGACTAGTCAGTCCACTAAGTGGATTAAATGCTTTGATAAATCTAATTTGGTTAAGTTAGCTCAAACAAATAACGAAAGTTTCAAACAATGGATTATTAAAATAATAATAATAATAATAATAATAATAATAATAATAAATCAAGTAGTGTAACTCAAAAATCCAAAAAGGATAAGAAAAGTTCACCAAGGAAACAAAATAACATTCAGTGCAAGTGATAAAATACCAAGCAAATCGGATCGAACAGTCAGTTCTTGAGACGCAACAACGAGAAGCCTTCTTCAATCTCACGAGCACATTGCTTGCGTCCACGGATCAATTCCTGTATTTCAATCCTCTTCCTTGGTTGCTTCCTTCCTGTTCCCATCCCCTTCAGGAACGGAACCAGTGAAAGAGGAATTTTTCCAGCCTCCCAAATCTGCTCAAGCTTCTCTCTGCTACTCAGATATTCCTCAGCGCCTCGCTTGGAGTCATGGAGAGGGTTATCTCAGCTCAGGGCCTCCTTTCGCTGCCTCCCGCACCGCAAGCTCGCGCCTTCCGCCGTCGACTCCCCTTCGCCGCCGCCCGTTTCGCCTCCCCGGTCCTCGGCTTTAACTCGGAGGAGAGAATTCCATCTCCCCCGAGGCTGAGAGCTGCCTTCGACCCCCAAAGGCTGCTCCTTTCCTCTCCGCTTTATGGGAAATGGGAGAAAGGTCCGGTCTTTAGAGCCGGCGCCGCGGTTCCCGCCGGAGGCGCCGGGTTGGTGGAGGACGAGGCGGAGAAGCCTAAGTTGTTGGGGGTCGAAATTGCGACCCTTAAGAAGATAGTTCCTTTGGGGATCATGTTCTTCTGCATTCTTTTCAACTACACCATTCTCAGGGACACCAAGGACGTGCTCGTGGTGACGGCCAAGGGGAGCAGCGCCGAGATCATACCTTTCCTGAAGACCTGGGTGAACCTGCCGATGGCGATCGGGTTCATGCTTCTGTACACTAAGCTGTCGAACGTGCTGTCCAAGGAGGCGCTGTTCTACACCGTGATCTTCCCCTTCATAGCCTTTTTTGGGGCATTTGCCTTCGTGATGTACCCTCTGCGAGATGCCATCCATCCCACGGCGCTTGCAGATCGGCTGCTGGCGGCCCTCGGCCCGAGCTTCCTTGGCCCCGTTGCGATTTTGAGGATTTGGAGCTTCTGCCTCTTCTACGTCATGGCAGAGCTGTGGGGCAGTGTGGTCATCTCGGTCCTCTTCTGGGGATTTGCCAATCAGGTTTCTATCTGGAATTGTTTTGATCTTGCCATTTATACAATTCACAATCTATAACTTCCAAAATGAGATCGATGACCATCAGTCAGACCATGAAGAAACAGATTTTTTTTATGAGATTCATTGGTGAATTTTGTCTTGTTCTCTCTTATCTTGTACCACATTATGTATTGTGAATTCGGTGATCGTAATGTTGGTATTTGCTCCATGATTTATTGCCAGGCTTAAAACTTATTTTCCTTGTAGATTACTACTGTTGAGGAAGCCAAAGAATTCTACCCATTGTTCGGACTTGGAGCTAATATTGCCCTCATCTTCTCCGGGAGGACGGTAAAATACTTCTCTAATCTACGTACGACTTTGGGGCCAGGAGTTGATGGCTGGGCAATTTCGCTGAAAGGAATGATGAGCATCGTAGTCCTTCTTGGGTTAGTAATATCTGGCATCTATTGGGGTGCGAACAAATTCATCGTGAACGACCCATCGCTTCCAAGATCCAACCGCAAGAAGAAGGTTTGCTTCAGCAATAACATAGAATCATGTTTGTTCTTGCATATTCTGTTGGGCATTGGCTATTAATCTTGATTATTGGCTGTGTAGGAAAAGCCAAAGCTAGGGATGAATGAGAGCCTGAAGGTTTTGCTGTCCTCTAGATATGTGAGGGATCTTGCCACTTTAGTGGTCGCATACGGTATCAGTATTAACCTGGTAGAAGTCACATGGAAATCGAAGCTCAAGGCACAGGTAACCTTTTTGTGCAATGCTTATGTAGAATTCAATTCACGATGGTATAGTTTCTTCAAGCTTACCTGTGTCTACTTCTTTGGCAGTTTCCTAGTCCAAATGAGTATTCATCTTTTATGGGAGATTTCTCAACCGCAACTGGTATTGCAACATTTACAATGATGTTGCTAGGGCGGTGGATTCTCCGAAAATTCGGTTGGGGGGTGGCAGCCATGGTTACTCCCACAGTTCTGCTTCTTACCGGAGTCGGGTTCTTCTCACTAATCTTGTTCGGTGAACCTCTGGCTCCCTTGTTGGGAAGTATTGGTTTGACTCCTCTGCTTGCCGCTGTTTACGTGGGCGCATTACAGAATATTTTCAGCAAGAGTGCCAAATACAGCTTGTTTGATCCTTGCAAAGAAATGGCTTACATTCCTTTGGACGAAGAGATGAAGGTCAGTGTTATCCCCATAACTCTCTACAATCACTAGATAGTATTCAGAAATTGGTCCAAGTATTGTTATGTGTATGGTTGTTTGGATCATTCTTTCATAAAGTATCTTTATCTTAGAAATTTTATGCATCATAACCTAATAAGTTGGTGCATATACTTTGATAGGCATTGTGAATTCACTTGATCAATCCTGAACTTGCCATATCTGTTGCGAATGATGTGTTATCTAGGCCTTCCTCCTAATCTCCATATCTGCTTCTTGTTCTAGTGACAAAGTTGTTAGTATTGGAGATAAAAGTTGGTTCTTTTGGGAGCTAAAACTTGAACTTACAAAGAAGTCGATTTGACCTATATGTCATTGTGATGCAAAAAAATTAAGTTCTTTGTTGCTCGCAAGTCACTCTGAAAGTCTTCATATGTCATAATGTTACTCCCTTTGATCCACTAATGGACTTCATTCTAGTTATCTTTAACTCCAATTTGTTGCAAAATAAATTTTTTTGTTACTATATAAACTGTTTAAGTTCTATCGGTTCCGCTGTCATCTGATCCTTGCAACAGTGCAAAGTATCGTCTCTTCTCGGTTCAATTGCTTTCATATTCAGTTTACTGATGTAGTTATTGCTTGTTTCCTTCAAATAAACCACAGGTTAAAGGGAAGGCCGCTATCGATGTTGTCTGCAACCCCTTGGGAAAGTCGGGAGGCGCCCTGATCCAGCAATTCATGATTTTGACATTTGGCTCTCTAGCTAACTCAACTCCGTATCTAGGAGGAATTCTTCTGGTGATTGTTCTTGCATGGCTAGGTGCTGCGAGATCCCTGGACTCCCAGTTCTCTCCCTTGGCTAAGGAGCAGCTTGAGAAGGAGAAATTGCTGAAAGAAAAGTCTGATACACCTTCCATCGAGGCAACGAAAGAAGAAACCGAAGAGTTGCTCGCGCTTGAATCTACAGAAGGCGAGAATCCATCCAATGGGTCACCTTTGAATCACAAATCGATTCCGGAATCTGGGGCTACCTCAGAGCCCTCCAGTAAGCATGGTCAGTGAAATTGCCTGATCAAGTAGCTATAAAAGATTGAAGGCCTGTGGTAAATTAGATCAGTGTTGCATCAAATACAAATAACTCGATAGGATTGCAGGCCTGTTTCGACGTTTCATTGCATCGAGGATACTTCCACAACAGCTACTTATTAAATTCTTACTCTTCTTATTCTTATTTTACAATGTGCAAATGTACCTTGTGTTTGTTTCTTAGCATCTGGGGCTAATGCAAGTGTTTGCAAAGATTTAGGACAAGTGATTTGGAAGTTAAAGCAAAATCTTTAATTATTTTCTTCAGTCTCTCTAATATTTTCTCACTTTAAGCTCTACTTTCATTCACCATCACCTAATCACATACAAATATTAAATTTCTTACAATTCCATTCATCAAGACCAAATCTTGCTCGAATATTATTATTTTTTTAAAACTCATCATTTCTGAGGGTTTCACATATCTATCTAAATATTTTGGATCTTCTGTTATAATTAACATTCGAGGATACAACCATCAAAATTGGAAGCCACGCCCTAAAAAATTATTTGCAAAATTCAAAGAATAGACAGATCATCCAAACAAAAGGAAAGGAAAAAAAAAAAAAAGAGGAGCATACAATCAAGCAATTAATAATAAAATTTTGAGATCCAAAGCAGAATCAACCTCTCCTGATCGATCAGCTCCTAGCAGATTCTCTCAAGTTCCAGGTAGAGACCTCACTATCAAGAGTTTTGCATGATTGATAATCTGATTCCCAGCTCTGCGTTTGGCTCATCATCGAGGTTTATGATAGCTAAGAAAGAGTTTATAAGATAAATGTTCACAATAAGTCAACTTGTGCCAAATCTATTTGGAGCTCTGGGCTCACTCACACTTCCAGTTGAAAAACTTCTTAGTCTTTGCCAAAACTCTTTGCTCTTGGTTGTGGCCAAAGGGCCGGAGGCCGAGTGCCATTGGAATGAACTAGCTTCGTCTTTATCAAATATTGATATATCCAACCCATCGAATTCCAATAGAACCCTTTCAGATTCAAGACATGATAGATTACTAATCCCAGCTCCTGCATCTTGAGTTGAGAACTCATCCTGGTCGCAACTTCTAGTTGTGATATCTATCTGGTTGCATTCGTTATATACCAACTTTAAGGCCTGAACTACCTCACCCATGAATGGGCGGTGAGAGACTTCAGGCTGGACACACATTGATGCGATTGCTGCAACTTTTGCCACACTGTTTATCAGTACACTTGTTGCAAGAACTGGATCGATGAGCATCTTCAAATTATCCATATTTGTAAGGAGAGGACGAGCCCATGCAACCAGATTTTCCTGACCTGAGGGTCGTAACATGTCGACTGGCTTTCTACCAGTGAGCAACTCAAGAAGCACAACCCCATAGCTATAGACATCACTCTTGATGAGAAGGTGCCCTGTCATTGCATATTCCGGGGCAACATATCTAACAAACCATGACACAAGTCATTTTAGGTTAATGCAGCTAGTTTGAAGATGTGGAAGACGGACTACAGTTTAGAACTTACCCAAAGGTTCCCATAACTTGGGTTGAGATATGCAATTTCCCCTCATCCAAGGCAGTTCGAGCCAGACCAAAATCAGACACCTTAGGGGTATAATCATTCTCCAACAAGATGTTACTGGACTTGAAATCACGATGTATAACCCCAGGGCTCGAATCCTCATGCAAGTAAGCAAGGCCTCGAGCTGCACCGAGTGCAATTTTCATACGAGCATTCCAGTCAAGTGGAGCAGTTTTCTTGTCTGCGCCTGCTTAGAATCAGTTCTTATATGTGAAGCAAAATTAAATTTATGGTACACTTGAATGTTTCTTCAGTAGATGATGACATCAAAAGAAAAGAAAATAGAGTCGTACAAGGTTAAGAGTATTGTTCTGTGTTAGAGTATCCGTCTCCGTATACAATAATATATACATGGTGTTCGTGCGGTGCTACACTCAGACATGCTTTGGCACTCTTTGATGTGTGTCAAAACCAACTTAAACCAAATTTATTTTTGTGATTCTCTTCGACTTAACTTGTTTATTACAAATATATGCCTTAGCAATTATAGAGACAATTAAATAAAAATATAACAACAATATACATTGAATGGAAGGATTATATCTTGTAACATCCTAGTGATCCAATGAGATTAACCCCATAAGTTTTTTTAAACTCCAAATTAAATAATACTCTGAGGTCACTAGTAATGAATGATTTCTCCATGTATCCATAAATATATCTCTCAACTATTGAGTGTTGGAATTAGACTAGCTCAATACTTAATTTCTCTGAGCGTCAATGGTCCTTTTTTACTGTCATTAACGGCTTTTGATTCATTTGGTGCCCCCTCCTCCTCTTTACATAGTGTTTCATCTCCACCCATGATTAGCAAACAGAATCATTGGATGAGTCATGAGAAGAGAATGTTCATATCTCGACTGGTCACACATCCCAAACCGGTCAAAATAAGCCTATCTACCTATCTATACCACCAAACCTGTGTGAAATTAGCCGACAAGTCTAGATGGTTCTCTCTTAGTTGAACTACTAAACTTGCATTAGCACAAGAGACACAATGATGTTTACTCGTGCTGGCAAAATATCAATATTAGTTGACAACCAAAACATATGTGTTGGCATCTTGATCGATACTTATTGACAGTTGAAACCATGGAGTCATATAAAGTGGACAAAGTAATTAGGTAATTAAAATATAGTGGCACTTGATAAAGCAAAAGCCTTCATTCACTTACCATGTAAATGAGATTCCACGCTACCATTTGGGATTAGTTCATAGACAAGGCACCGTGTGTAATCCTCAATGCAGATGCCAATCAGCTTGACTAAGTTCCTGTGATGCAAACGGCTAAGCATCTCAACCTCAGCCAAAAACTCTCGTCCACCCTGCTGGTCATTTCTCTTAAGGACCTTTACAGCAACCTGAATTCCATCTTCAAGTGCACCATGATAGACACGGCCACAACCACCTTCTCCAATAACTCTGGCTTCATCAAATCTGTTTGTAGCTCTTTCAATCTCAGCTAAAGTAAATGTCTTTGCTGATCCATTATATGTTGTGACACTAGAGCAAATGGAAGCTGATTCTGAAAAAAGCTTACTTCCTAATATTATGTGTCTTGTACCTGCATATTTGTCAATCATTTGAAAGAAAATGCAAAACATCTAAGAGATAAAGAAAGAATGTTTACATTTGCAGAAATGGCATTAGCTACCAATTTCAGAAATAAATTTATCCTAAAAGTGTTTTTTACATCTGTTATGTAATAAATAGCCGACCCCACCTAGTGGGATAAGATTTGGTGGTTATTGTTGTTGTATCTATTATCTAACAAATAAAAGTTCCAAAAAGATAAGAAAACACGATTTATTGAACTTCAGAGGAGCATACCCGGTGATTTCCCAAATAAAGAAAGTGTTTTATGAAGATCTATTTCAGGCAGATGACTGTGACCTTGATGCTTCAACAGAAGCCATATAGCCCCCACACACAATATTAACGCTGTAAATGATGATAGAACAATAACGGGAGTCCAATTCCTGCTGGTCTTTTGTTTTTGTTTACTCACATCAACACCTAGAGGCTTCATTGTCCTGCCATTGTTGTTATTGTCAAATTCCCCACTAATGTTAATGCCAGCAGGAGCTCTAGGTGGTGAGGGAGGAAGTCCTGCAAGGATTAGCAGAGTTGGAAGACAACAAGTAGAATGATGTACTTATTTATGACGTTTTTAGTACCTTTAACAAATTATTCAAACAAAATGCAAGAGTACATTAAGAAACACTATTCATAACGAAGGTATTCAGCCCAGAAATCCTAACCTTCCAATTTAATAAATTTTGGCCTTTAGCAAAATTACTAAGGTACAGTTCCATAGATAAATGAGTGACAAGTTCGAATTTGAAGAAAGTTGTAACTATGAACCAATAAAAGCTTTTAATTAATGAATTTGGAAGCCAATATTAGCATTATAATAATTACCAGCATATAAAGAGAATGAAGAAGATGTATACCTGGATAAATAACATATAAAACAGCATAATTACCAAAAAGTGATTTGTTTATGACAATATCCTTATTCCAGAACTTCTCAAATGCCAACAACGCTGTAACATTATCAAACTTCTGTTCACTAGGCACCAAATCAATGAGAACGATTGTGTTCTCAGGCTGATCACTGGCAACATTTGCTCCCATAATGCGCACTTGACTTTGCCTCATATAGATTCCATAGGAAATTTCTTGGGCAAACTCAGAGACCAGAGGAAAAAATGTATATAAAGTGACACTGAGACAAAGTCCAACTCTGATTGGCAATACACACGTGCATGGTGATCCAGGAGGTGGATTTGTGTAAGGCTCTGCACATGCCAACATACTACAAACTGCAGAAAAATAAAAGTGACTTGTCAACAATTAAACAAAACATACCACAAATATCCTTTACCAGTCAATATACCAAGCATGCAAGAGGATAAAGATGGATTTGATTACGGCTTATGAGCAAGATGCACTACCCAAATTAGGAGGTGGAGGTGGTAGCAACCATATAGGCATTGGTGGGACTGCTTTTGAGGCCCAAGAAGAGGCAGAGGGAGAAATTTTGGGAGAATGACCAAACCCTGTCAGGACAAATATAAACAAGAGTGGAGAAACAGTGAATCTCCATAGATTATCAATAAATAAATAAATAATACAAGGCTGAAATGTACCTTGATTAGAGCCAGAATTTACTGATGGTGATGGTGAAGGAGCTGGAGGCTGGATAGGAGCCGAAGAAGGGGCTGCATAATGGAATAGGATTGAACATTAGATTAAGTTGTACAGTTAAGATTCCTCTTCTTCTTTCCATATGATGAATTAGTTGCTACCTTGATAAGATGGTAGAGAAGCATGATTTTGTTTATGCTTGGGGAAGACATCAGGAGCTGGAATGACTGTAGGAGCTTCAGAAAAACCAAAATGAAAAACAATCATAGGATTGCTGAAAGTTTAGAGGCAATATGTGCAATGCAAATGATTTAAACATTTCAATCATAACTTCCTGCAAGGACTAACAGCAGGAATATGGAAATAAATTACACCAAGTCATGCTCTACAACTCACTTCTGTAGTTATCCGTGTCCTAGAAATGCAATCGAAAAGAAAACCCACAAATATGTTACTATCGTAGGTTGAGTGTGATATTAAAATACCCGCTGTGAAAGCTTGACTAGTCCTACATTGTATTGAAGAAAGGATCCTAAAGGAATAGGACTGGATGGGTCAACTTTCAATGACTTGGATGGAAACATCCATATAGACAATGTGTCTTAGGTGCACCCACGTATGAGAATGGACATAGTAACACCCACGTATGACAAGTGAACTGAGGGCCTATGTTAGGTGCAACATGCTCCAGCTGATCATCATCATTGCAAATCACCATAGGGCTTCAGCACATCATCAGCATATATTAGGAAATGGCCCAAATTATGATATCTGCTAACAAGAATATCAATCCAATTTGAGTGAGTATATCAAGCATTAATTCTTAATTGGAAGTACAGAGAAGGTTCTGATGGAATGTCCTAAAGGGGATTTAATGGAAATATCTTGAGAGTGCATTTTAGTCTCCCATTAGGTTTGAATTCAAAATAAGGATTTAACTAGATGTCACAATAAAGTGCGGTATGCAGATTTGAAGGGAAGGACATTTATTGAGCTTATGGTTCAATATTCAAAATTAATATACAATGTTCCATTTTTTTTTTCTGAATACCTTTTGGCGGTGAGTTATAGGTTGGAGATATATCCCTATGAGTATCAGTTGGTGGGGAAGCAACTAGCATGCCAAAGCTCTCCCCACCATGGCCATGATGGGTAATTGATTTAGGTGGTGCTGCAGAACCTGCAAACCTTAAGTTTAATCATTGACCTATTTAATCAGGAACTAAACCAAAATTTTACAAGATATTTTGTAAGAATGGATATCAGAATATGCTCACCATGAAGTTTGTTATTGGGTGTAGCAAATGCAGTTGTTGGAGCTACTCTTGGTACAACTGGTGGCTTGTTGGATGGACTAGGATTTGAGAATCTTGGAAGACCTATAGTTGTGCAGCAATGTAAATAAGACTTGTGGCATACGTTGGTGAAATCAAATCAATCCAAATGCAGCCATGAGTAGCAATACATCTGGACAACCACTCAGGTATTCATAAACAATGGCGCCCACAGAATACCAGTGAAAAAAAGAAACTTCCTACATGGTACTTCCTTAAACAAAGGAAATCTAGTAAGATCAGTTCAGGAATTATTCCATTAATAGTGTTGGTATAAACTCAACCTGAAGCCACAGGAGAATTTGGTCGACGCTTTCCATTTGGAATGCTAGCTGTTGACCTCTTATGACCTGCTATGAGATGAACAAATGAAGCAGTTGACAATAGCATAAATGGGAGGGAACCAGGAAGCACATCATTATTTGTATATGAACAACCACTGTCACAAGATTTGAATCACATTGAGAGGCCTCACCTTTAGGTACTAAATCATGAATACCTTTGAGGAATATGACTGAACTAGGTACCAATTCTCTCTCAGAATTCCCAATTTGTACAGAATGGCTTTCTATATCTTTTCCCTGTGAAGAGTAGGATGATGAAACTGGTGCAATAGCCATACTAAGCCCTGTGAGAAAAATGCAATATACAATTTCAATTAGGAAATACACCATTATATGTACAAATTTTTTAGCAAGCATGGAGAACTCCATGCCAAATAAGCATTAAGCAGCACTTGCAGTGTTAAGTGTCGCCCACACTTGGCCCGCATTTGTGTATGAATTTTCTCAGGTATTTGACATAAATTAGAAGCATGCCTACAGTTTCAAGACAAGAAGAAGAGAACCCTGAAATAAGTGGAGGTATAAGCTGTCAAATTCAAAAATTTCTGTTCTACTGTATAAGTGATTTGTAAATTAATAAAGCAAGTAGGAAGTATAACTAGAGTTTGAGGGAATCTTTGTGGTCAGTAACTTAGGAGCAATGCAGATAATGGCAACAAGTATGTGACCAAATCTGATAACAAACCTAGTTGAGAGAGATCAGCATAGAGTTCAATTTCAACTGGAAATCAACCACAGACTTCAAGATGTACATAAGTTTCATTCAGAAGTGGATGCACATTGGTCAGCGAAGCAAAGGAAACAAAGAACATAACATACTGATAGCAAAATGTTTAAACAGATTCTCCAGTTGTGTTGCTTTAGAATATAAGCTTATGTCTTCTATAATGTACTAATAGAATGATTTCCAGACATCCACAAGTAGTGATCCTCAATTCATATTATACTTTAGATCAGAAAGTAGGAGAATCAGCCTTTAAGCATGAAGAGAGCATAAAATTGTTATGGGAACAATTTCCACCCCATTAAGGAGATTTGTAGTTAACCAACTTATAGAAATCCCTGACTGACTCATCTCAGATAGCCATAACTTCATGATTGCTAATCTTCAAAAAATCATAATAGTATTTAGTTAACAACAGAACATTTTACATAAACATTGAGAAAGAAAGTTATACAAAAAACTTCTAGAACATTTCAACTTTGCATATGTTGTTTGAACTAAATGACTGTTTTGTAAGTCATGCCCAATCCATGATGGAAGATGAAAACATAATTGTCTTAATAAACTTACTGAATGTGAGAATTTTGGCTTACATGAATTATTATGTACTTACCTTGTTTGCTAATTTCATATGTTCTTGGAATCCTATATTCTTAATTGTGAATGCAAAGTCTCTCTAGTCAATGTAGTGAGAACTTAATTGTGCAGTTAAAGAGCATGGACTGGGAGAGTATGAACATTGTCCTTTTTTTTATTTTAGTTGGCACCAAATATCCAGCTTACGTCGACTAATTTTGGGGGTGACCGGCCCGGCCCCAAAAATGCATATCCTTGCAGGAGAGTGAAGAGACTATTTTTGTGAAAACAATACTTTAATAGATGTAATTATTAAATTGTTACTCATGCACACTGTCATACTTTGATTGACCAAGTCTTTGGAAAATAGGTATCCAAGTGAAAACTTGACTTCCTATAGTGATGCAAGATGAGCTAAAGTTTTAAGCTTGAAGGCAGTTCAATGAGTCATCAGTGATGAAGACAGTAAATTTCATAAGGCATTGTGACTAAATAAAAGTTTAATAAAGAAAGTATTACAATATTGTCACTAAGATTTTAAAAAACAAACTTCTAACCTCTGTAAAAATATCTATATACAAATTCACAAATCTAACGTTTATTGCACAGCTGCAAAATTTTCTTTTCGTGTAAAATATAAGAGTACACAATATGTGGAAAAACATCCATCCAACTATTATTTAACCCAGTTCAAAAACTATTCGAAGAGAAAGACAGTTTAAGAAACTACATTAACGTGCAAGTCCTGTGCAAAACCAACCATGAAAGTATCTCGAACTATGATTTAAACCATTCTATTTCTATTACGTGATTACTATTCAAGTGGAAGGATAAGGGGCAGTTCATCAAGACCATATATAGTGAAAATCTAGGATATCAAAACTTTGATAACACATTTTAACAAGAAAAAAAAAAATGGAATTCACAATAAATCGTGGAAGAATCAATGTTCAAATTTGCGCTCAGAAGTAGAGAAACGTTCTCAAAATTCTGCTGTTATATTATGCATATCAATCAGATCTTGTTTTCCCCATAAAAGAAAACCAACTACGAACCTCTCGCTCAGTAATCAAAATCAGGAAGAGGAAGACAATACCAGAATACAATACCTTCCATTCTACAAATCGATGAAGAAATGGCCAGAACACAAAGAACCCACCGACAAGAAAGCTTGCACCTTTGATACATCCTGCTGTTATCATTGCCAGACTACAAGATCCACTAATCCTTCACATCTCTCTCCAAGCTCCACTCTTGAGGAAAGCCCCCGTCATTCAAGCTCTCCTCAGGGTGCGTAGCACAATGGCGCATCAACACGAACTGGAGCAGGTAAAATCAGCCCAAGGCATGTTGGTTGAGAGGAAACTTACAGCCAAAACAGAAACGCGAAGTAGGTGGAGAGTAAGAAAGAGGAAAGTGGGGTTCCAAGAAGAAATCCTGACGGAGTGATTTTCCCATCAAAGAAGAGGAACTGCAACCATGAAACAGGAGGTCTGCAGATCCCGCAAGCCAGAAGTGAATACCAAAAGAGGAAATCTTAGGGAGAAACGCAAGAGATTTCTTGGGCGGAGGTGGGCATTGCCATGGCGAGCCGAGAGGGAGAGACGGCGACTGGATGAGTTCGGTGAAGGAGTGCCGGCAAAGGAACGGCCACGGATTTAATAAGCTTTTTACAAAAAGAAACAAAATGTTTATTTTATTGAAGTGCATTTTACATATTCATCCTTCTAAATTTAACTATTGCATTTGCAGAGTCGGTAAAGACAATTTGTATTGCTAAAGATCTATTTTTATAAACGGTTATGTAAAAAGTTTTCAATTGATGTAAAAATGTGATAATGTTTGTCCTTTTATGAAATGACGCAAGATCAATGATCTCCTAAATAAAAGGATTATTTATCACAATCATAACTCAAACTCTCGCACATATAAAAGTCTTTCAAATTTATTGATTCTTATTCACTCAACGACAGTAGAATGCATAAATAAAACTAATTATAATGATATAAGTAAGATATATTGCTATGATGAAAAAAATGTGTGATCACATTTCTTATATAGCATATTATCAATTTGGTGGATCAATTCAGTTTTTTAAATCGATTAATTTTAAAAATACTTCATCATATCCTATGGTCAATCTAGTCAATTTTTAAAAACCTTGAATTCATGATAAATTAATATTATTACACACTTGATTTCCCTAATTGAATCTTCGATGGTCAAATTTTTGTAAAGGTATTGAATGACTTTAAAGACCTCCAATTCATGTGCATTTAGCTCTAGGTTCTCTTATTTTTTTTAAAAAATAAATAAATAACTTTTTTATTACCATCAAACATATTTTGTTAAAAAAATTAATTACTATCAATCAATTAAACTGCCAGCTCAATGCGATTCAATTGATTCATCATGGCCAAACACTTTTAATTAAAAAAAATACTTGAGAGCTATAGAGGTCTTGAATTTATATTGCCAAACACTCTTAGGGTTCCATTAAAATTTGTACATGTTTGTTTGTTTTTTCATTTAAACTTGATCGCCATCTATGACTTTTTTTCAATCTGCTGAGTGGATTGGTATTCAAAGTAATGTTACGTTGGGGAGGATACATTGTGGTCTGTGTTATAGTGATTTAGGAGATTTGAGATCAAATTTCAATGACCGTCTTTTATTATACGTTAGTTATTATTTAGATGAGTAATTTTCATGAATTATCTTCTAGTCTTGGGATAGATTGGCGAAGACACTGTCATAGCGAGTAAATCACCTTTTTAGCACCATGTATTACCGTGATTTAGATGTCTAAATTTGATCTAGACATCTAAATCCAGCTTTTTTTTAAAATAGTATTTTTTTTAAATCTTAAATTATAAATACATGTAATATATCTCATGAGCCTCTAAAATTTTTATCTTGAATATTAAAACCCAAGAAGAAAACATAAATTATAGAGGAGAAATTTTATTAGCTTGAACTCACTATAACCTACTCCTAAATCCTAAAATTTTAAATATTAAATACATATAATATACTCTGTAAGCATCTAAAATTTTTTTATTTTGAATACTATAACCCAAGAGGAAAGCCTTAACCTTAAAGGAAAAATCTACATAACTCAACCCCTAAATTCTAAATTCTTAAACCCTAAATATATATAATATTTTCTGTGAGCATCTAAAATTTTTTATCTTAACATTATAACCCAAGAAGGAGGCTTGAACCCTAAAAAAAAAATCTTATTGGTTTAAACTCACTATAATCAGCTCATAAACTCTAAAATCTTAAACCAAATACATATAATATTCCCCGCGAACATCTAAATTTTTTTATCTTGAACACTATAACCCAAAAAAGAAATTTAAATCTTAAAAGAAAAATCTTATTAGTTTAAATCTATTATAACTAAATCTAAATCTTAAATATATATAATATATCCAAAAGAATTCAGAAAAATAAAAAAATAATACCGATTAAAAATGGGGCATTAGGATTCATTCCATAGCATATGTATATTTATACATATAATCTATGGATCCTCTAATGTGAATTTCGTTCGTGACAATGTGATTTTCAAATTTTTTGATGTTTTGACTTTTTTTTTTTTGATTTTACAGATTTATCACTTAAAGGTTTGGTTTTAAGATTTAGAGGTTGGTCTCGGACAGTAAAGAATGTGACGAAGCAGTTTGAACAAAGGATGCTCCGATAAATCTAAGTTTTGGAGCGTGATATATTTTATTTCAAATGGTTTAGAATCGTCGATCTAGACAGATATATAATTGATAAAAGATATTTTATTTATCATAATGACTCTTTGAATAAGGAAGATCAAACTCAATGAAATATTTTATATCACTAAAAATTGATCATAAATGTCACCGCGAGTATGGTGCGATTGGTAATGGCTCACTTAGGTAATCCCTCATTATCCAGATTCGATTTCTCCCTGATAGAGCGCGCAACATGCTGGCGGAAGAAATCGCCACAGGCTGCTGCGTTGTCGGGCCATCGGATACCGATATCATCAGTGGTGAAATCGTCACATGTCTCCCTCCCATGATTTACCCTCGTTGACCGGTGAGGACTATCGTTGAAGACTATGAGACAGGACCGGTCAACCAAGCGGATTAGTCAGGCGCAAATCTAAATACCCTTTATAAATAAAAAAAAAAAAAGAAATGGATCATAAATATGCCAACGAGATCAATCCGTGAGAACTCTAAGAAAGCCAATGATGCACCTTTGGTAGCGTACGTGGTCAATAAAACTAAGAAAATGATCTGACGCCATATAAAAACACTGCTTCTTAACCTACCTTAGTCTCTGAAGCAAGTGATGGCTATGAATTCCTCTGTTTCCACTGCAATTTTTTGCCAAACTGATGGACCTGCATTGGGGCAGGATCCTCTGGTCTCAAAATCCTTGGTCCATTTCTGGTCCACACTAAAATTAAAATCCTTGGTCCATCCCTGGTTCACACTAAAATTGCGACCGGATCATGATTATGATCCGGCCGCAATTTGTTCCAATCCCCTCTAGGGTTCACTGTGCCCCTCAGGTTATAGTTTGGGTTCGGGCGGGTAGCCGGAGGCCACCCGACGGCCTAAACCCTAAATTCGGATTTAGGATTTAGAGTTTAGGATTTTAGATTTAGGGTTTAGGCCGTCAGGTGGCCTCCGGCCACCCGCCCGAACCCAAACTATAACCTGAGGGGCACGGTGAATCCTAGAGGGGATTGAAACAAATTGCGGCCGAATCGCAATTACGATTCGACCGCAATTTTAGTATGGATCAGGAATTTTGAGACCAGAAAATCTCTGCCCCTGCATTGAGCCTTTGTTTATTATTATTATTATTATTATGACAGAATGGCATGTTTTTTGAATGTTTCTTCCAAAAAATTTTATATATATTTTGTACCAACTTCTTTTTTCAAACTCTGAAATCATTAGTGAAAAGGAATACTATGAAAAGAACAATGGATTATGTTTATTATATAGATTCGGCACAGTTAAAGTGAGAGATGTATAGGACTAGAGAAGGAACATACATAATAATAGTAGTAGTAGAAGCAATTCAATAATAGAGGCTGCCAAAGTTTATGTCCTTTGTCTTAGTTAGCATTGATGGTCCCCTTCAATTAGATTGGTTTGCAATAGGCTACACAACAAATGCTTTATGTGTATGGTCATATGCCAAGCTGGATCTCGTGACAATCATCATTCAAGTGAGACTAGTGAAAGTTTAACTCGTTATACAAACTAGTTGTACATGTTAGGAGGAGACATGCTTTAGGTATGAGGAAAGTGAGTAAGCTTAGTCTATACCATACTATCAGTTGCACACACTTTCCATGACTTGTTGAGAATGCATGTTTGTTGATGAGTTTTAGGGTAACCACCACAGGTTCCTTTGTGAGTTGTGAGTTCTTGTTATTCTTTTGCTACTAGGTATCCAACAAGAAGAGAAGAAACCATAGAAGCCTTGTGCTCTCGTGTAACCCAAGGCTAATGCAACAAAGGCACAAATCACACAACTAGCTAGCTTTAATTTCTTCCGAATTGTCATCTTGTCATTGTTCCAAAAGGGTTGGGTTGCCTAAGGTTTTGGATTCGAGCCCTTTAGCAACAAATAAATCCCTTACGACTTTGGGTTGGTAGCCTCGTGATTTACATCCTCCGTATTAATTCTGAGACGGATTAACGGGGACACTGAGATGAACGAATCATTTTTTTACCATTAAAAAGGTTGGATTAGTACAGCCAGCAAAACAGTGAGAAAGCGGCATGATTGCTAGAGTCCATCTTCATCTCTTTCCACTGAGCCATGCACGTCTCAGTTCTTGTACTTGTACTGCAAACTATACAAGGCTAGTAGTCTGGGGACACAAGTCCATGTGCCCATGTGTCTTCTGCCATGCACTCCATTCTTGAGCTTCATCTAACTAGTGCGTTGATTGTTTTACTGGATTGTCGATTGAATATAATCTTGCACATATATACCACATGGGAAGCACTTTCTTAATTTTTCTCCAATAGTTCGACTACTTTTTTTTTTAAACAAAGTTCTGTATCATATGATTGGTTAATATTGTTGTATATTGATTCTGTCGCGAAGCGAGCTAGACGTCTCTATAACTAGATGAGTCTCCGAGGAGCGCGAGATCGCTGAGGTGATCTATTGAGCTGGATCGCATCTAGCCTGCAAGACAGAGACCGTTAGAACCCGCCAGAAAAAGTCTCCGGCCAGACACTCCGACGGTCAAGTCAGTACTCGACGGTGGCAATGGAAAGCAATAGAACAGTATGGAATGCATTATTGCGCGTACCTGAGAGATGCGGAGTGTGGAGGCTTATATAGTCGAGAAAGCTGACAGCTCCAGCCTCGCCTGCCACCTGCTGCTAAATAGAGAGGACAAGGTGATACATGCTCAGAGGTGGCAGGATAAAGTAGTGCATACTGGGTTAACGAAAGGGGCACTACCAACTTAATGGCTAGCACCTTTTGGCGTCGCTCGACCTGACACCAGTGTAGGTGGTCGCGGTACGGGAGACAGGGTATGGCAGGAAGATCAATACCTCAGCGTGATATCTGTCGTTTGAAACCAGGATGACCTCAGTCCTGTGCTGACCCTGTACAGCTTCTGGTAGTCTGGTGCCAGGGAGTGGTTGTGTTGCTTACCAGGGCCGACAGAGGGCCTATGAAGGTGCCGACTGGCGCACTGCATGTCGAGGTCGGCTGAGGACCTATGAGGGTGCCGACTAGGACACTGAATGACGAGGTCGGCTGAGGGCCTATGAGGATGCCGACTGGGGCACTGAATGACGAGGACGGCTGAGGACCTATGAGGGTGTCGACTGGGGCACTGAATGATGATGTGTCGAGTAATGCCTCCTCTGGTTCGGGCTTACCCCAGGAGCGTGGGCCGCCACGCGTCGGCAAGGAGCCAAACCTAGAGAGGTATCAGGGCATGGGTATCTAAGCTTGGGCCAGACTGATCCTGAAGGGCGTGGGTCGCCACGCGTCCTACCAGGGACCTTGACTCGTGTGACGCCTATCCAACGGGTCTTTCCAGCCCACTAACCACTTTCCTTCTAACTAGGCGCCAGGCTGCCGGGCCAGGCTACACGCAAGCTGGCCTGGGATCATAAGCATCTCCCTCAAGTCTAGTCGAAGGAGGCACACAGTCCGACTGACTGAACCCCGACTCTGGCTCGAGCCTGGCGCACCCAAGCGATCTGGTTTTGCATAGAGGAATCATCTGCTAGGTCGCTTGTCCCTTCGGGATCCTTTGAAATCCTGGCGTATCTTCTCTTTAATTGTCGCCTTAATGACCTAGGACTCGCGTTCCTAAGCCATTTGCACCCGCATACCGAAGGATATGCCATCATCCTTCGCGAATGTTCTACCCACACATGTGTTCTGCCGTCTTGAACATGGCCCGAGCCTGATCAAACGGTTCCGGCCTGGTCGCACATTTCTCCCAGTTCTTCATCGAACGACCGACGTCCTTCGTCCGTTCCCATAAGTAGGCATTTCATCTGCCCATCCTTCTCACTGCGTTCAAACCTCCACCTCATTTTCCACCACTTTGAGCTCTGCTGGGGTTCCGCCAGCTTCTCTTCCTCGACTTTCTTCTCCGGTGACTCCCTCCATTGGTCAGCTTCTTCTCTCCCTCTTATCTGATGGCTTCTCCCTCTTCGTCTCCCCCCCCCCCCCCCCTTCTCTGCCATGGTACTCCGCCTTGATATCGGATCTCACTGCCCATGACCTGGAGCAAATCCGGTCAGACTTCTTGATCCCTTCCGACCACCACATGCGCTTACCCTAAGTCAACCGATCGGCCCAACTCCGCTCCATTGGGCTACGTCACTTTGTCTCGAGACCACTTGCAATCCGGTATCAGATTTCTCGTTCATCCTTTCATCTCCTCTGTTTGTGATTACTTTCAAATCCCCTTATCTCAATTGGATCCGAACGCCATACGCCCAATGTGCGGCTCCGTCATCATTTTCACCTTATACAAAATTTCCCTTGAGCCCGAGCGCTTCCATTACCTTTTTTACCCCAAACAGCAAGAGTCTGGTGACTTCTTCTTCCAAGCCCGAGCCAAGGCTTCCTTCCTCTTGAATCTCCCCTCTTCCAACAAAGGATGGAAAGAGGGTTATTTCTTCGTCAAACCTACTTTAGCTCCGAGATGGCCCCTGGCTTGGATCGAGGAGCTTCCTGTCTCAGACCTCCTCCCGAGAAACTATCGCACCTCCATAGCCTTTCAGACTGTCACAGCTGAGTTAGAGGGTCGGCACTTTCACGGAGGGTACCTGCTAAAGGAGGAAATTCTTTCCACCTTCGGTCTCATCCCTAGGCCGATCCCCTCATTGTCCGTAGTCATTCCTATGCTTCTGTCCGCATCCCTGAAGGAAGGCTTTAGACTAGATGAGGCCGAGCTACGAGCCCGGGTCGCGACCGAGTTGGCGACCAAGGGAGGTGCCTCAGCAGAGGATGTCTTGGCGGACCTGCCCCCGACCGTCCAGGAGTCGGCGCCCACGGCTTTCTAAGACAGCGTCACTCCCACCTGTTCAGCAGCGTACTCCTTCCAAGCGTCGATGAGCATCTTCCCCGATGGGGGGGCTTGTCTCGTCCTTCTTCCAACAAACACCTGGAGAAGAAGAAGAAAACGACTCCCGATTCGGGAGCCCCTCCGACTTCCACCGCTATCGTGCCCTTTGTGGCTCCGGTCGTTGATTCTTCCGCCATTATAGCTTCTGACAACCCCATAGGCGATCATCCCGCAACTATTTCGGCAGTCGACCCTGCTAACGACCCTGTGTCCGACCCCCCCTGCTGTTGCACCGGCCGCCGACCTCTCTGCTCCCCCCGATGCTTCTGACCTGCCAATGCCCGAGGGGTCGGGAACTCCATCTGTTGAGGAGCTAATCGAGTATCCGACGTTGCACCTCTTGGTGCCCACTCGGTCCGATTGCCACCTGAAGATGCCCCCCGGGCGAGCTACCCGATCGACATCAAGATCTTCGCCTGTACGGATCAGTGGTTGACCGCTACGCGCAGGGACTCGAGGAATCTTACTTTCAGGGTCCCTGCAATAAAGCTGACACCTTCTTTCTCAAGGCCACTCAGGTATGCCTGGATTCATTTGGTTCCTTATTGAGCACTCCGTCTCCTACTCTTAAGATCGGTACCTGCTTCGCAGTTTGTGGGAACCTGCCACGGTTTTTCTATGGCCCTTCTGGCCCAGTCCTCAGCTCGGGCTAAGGCCGAGAGAGAAGTGGAGCGTCTGAAGACCCAACTAGAGCATGCCCAGCTTGTTTCCGACGAACCCACTTTGACAAATCTGCGAGCCGAGGTCGAAGCTCTCCAGGACCGACTGGCTCACTCTGAGGAGCAGCTGGAGGCTGCACGGGGCCAGGTCGAGGTAGCTACCTCAGCTGTATCTCAAATGACCTTTGGATCTCCACCCTGAAGCATAATGAACAGAAGGCCCGGGGTCTTCAGGCGAAGGCCCAGGACAAGTTGATTCAGGCGGAGACCAAACTTCAAGAAATGTCCGCCGTCGTTGACCCTCTCAGGGTCCAACTGGAGATCAAAGATGCCGAGGCCTCGACGCAGGTGTAGAGGATAGCCGAGTTGTCTGCCGAGCTCTCCTCCAAGGATCAATCGCTACGTGACCAAAAGGAGGAGCTTGAGCGACTGACGCAGGAGAAAACCGAGTGGGAGGCAGCTCGGGCAGAGCTAGCAGAGTTGCGCTCTTACAAGGAGGCTGAAGTTGCACGACTTGAGGCGCGTAGGCTTGAGTGCATCAATGCCAAGGTCCATAACGATGAGATCTCCCGGCGTTTTCGGGCTGTAATGATGCACCAAGGAGTTAGTGTCGTCCGACAGCTCAAATTGGGTGGGTATCTACCTCCCGATATGCCTCCCACAGCCGTTCATCTTCAGGATATGTGCAAAGATTTGCCCGACATAACCAAGGAGTCTTTCAAGTGAGGGTTGATCCTTCTATTTTGCCTTTCTTTCTTTGCATGTGTAAGGGTGATTGCCCTCTGGTTGTGTAATACTTTTGCTCGGCTGTATGACATTTTCCTTTCCACTCGGGCTTCTTGTGATTGCTTTCAATATTGGGTGTTAATAATCCGAGTGAGAGCCATTTGAACGCTTGGCTCGAGAGATGTCTCCGTTACACGAGCCACTGAGCCGAGAAGTCAAGGACGAGCAAACTCTAAAGGTTGATCACGTGGGAAAGAGTGTACCCAACTTGCCGGACTCGAGTTATGAGCCTTTTACTCAGATAACGCTCAGGGAGCCAAGGTTGCCTGACTAGGTCAGGCTATGGTAATGGGGGTCGGCGTGCCCAACCGATACTCGATCCAATGAATTTGCGGGAGCTGGCCTGTTTATGAAGATTTGGCTGCTTGGTTGACTCAGTCTCAAGGAGCGTGGGCCGCCACGTGTCCGACCGGGACCTGAACCAAGGGATCTGCCATAGTTTACCCATTTGCGGGGTTTGGCCGCTTGGTTGGGCCAATCCGGAGAGCGTGGGCCACAACGCGTCCGCTCGAGACCCGAACCAAGGGATTTGTGCTCTATTGGGGGTCTGGGCTAGGCCAGCCCTCTCTGGCTCGGTCAGTCGACTGACCAGCTTACATCTTTTCGATTGTCCCATCGGGCTGATTCGTATCCCAACTTCTGCCAATTGCATTAACTGTCGAGTGGACACATCAATGGGTGAAGGACGTATCGGGCAGCGAAGCATCAATCACTGGTCATAGGCATCTCGGGCGACGAACCGTTTTATACCGCCCGCACGCTTACGTCCCGTCGAGTCTCGATACTCCCCCATGACATAACGGAGGGTGGTCGTTCGATCCCGCGATTTACCGAGGTGTTTTCTGAACGGCTGAGATTGCTCTTCTTCCCCTATATATAGGACCAATTTGTAGCTTTCGTCCCCACGAATCAACAACCCAGCATATCTGTCTACTACGCCCACATTCTGCCCCTTCCCGTTTTTCGGCCACCTGTCTTATTCTGGCGAGATGTCTACCGCATCCTCAGAGGAACTATTCTCCCTCAAAAGGTCACGTTCCTCCTCGAATGAGGGCTCTTATCTGTCTTCCTCGGAAGATGTAGACATGGAATTCCTTAAGATGATGCTCCCTCCCGATTCCCCGCTTCCAATGAGGGTGTTTCCGACAGCCACTTCCCCCAGCGAGGTTATTTCATGTAAGGGGAAAGAACTGACGAAGGAGGCGCCATCTCAGACTCTAGGAGTGACTGATATGGACGACCTGCCTTTCGAAACCAGACGTCAGATGCTTCGGTCGACCAATTCTTTATGTTCAGCTGGTACTACTGCTAGCTTCCACTTGTTGAAGAAGGTCCGGCTGTTTGCTCATGCAGAGCACTCTGCCGCTGCTGCGATCACATCCAAGCATGCAGCACCTTCGTCTTCCCGTGTGACCCTCTTCCTCCACCAACTCGAGGGGTTGCCCTTCCTTAGTCTGGAGCTTTCATTCCAGCGTCCTCTGCCGCAGAGGGAACTGCCATACACTCTCCTTTGACAAAGGAAGTTAATTCTTTAGGCAGGCCGGCAAGCGAGATCGGCTTCGCTAATGCTGTAGGGGCTATTATCAGCCAGCCCCTACACCCGACTCCGCCATCCCTTACCAGCCCGTTCACTGGGTTCGAGTCCCAGGAGCCGGCTCGGGAGGTTAGATTTCCTTTTTCTCCGTATTGCTTACTCGATTTTCTGAGGTTTAGTGTCTCTCTTGTAGCTCTATGACTTGACTAACGATATGGTCGTATGTCTGATGAACCACGCTCAGGCTTTACAACGAGTGGCAGCCCAGGCGGCGGGGATGGAGATGCAACTTCGTCACACGGAGTTGTGTTTTAGCAGGGAGATCCTTTACCGACTCCGTACCAAGGACTTGTACCTCCCGGATCAGATCGCTAGTTTGGAGCAATCAGAGCGCGAGGCCCGGGACCTCGAGAGGCAGGCCAATGCAGAACTAGCCAAGGTCAAGGTGCAGCTCTTGGAAGCTTGCCAGGCAGTCTCTGCCCTTCGTGCTGACTTAGAGCTCAAAGAAGAGCAGCGGGTCGCATGCTTGGCGGAGCTTCTCAAACTTAGACAAAGGCATGAAGTCCAAGCGTCGGTGCTGAAAGTGACTCAACGGCGACTACAGAACATGAAAGCGTACGCCGAGTCCCTGCGCCAAGACAAGTCCCCAAGAGAAACCCGTCGAACACCGTGAACCACGAACAACTGTTGCTAAGGACGTTTCCTTTGTTTTCTTTTCCTTAAATAAGGGTCACCCCCATTTTTGTACTGGCACCATTATGAATACCAACTATTTTCTTTGTGTCTCTGTACTTGTATGCCTTTGTATTTCCATGCTTATCGTTTAAGTGTGAATGCCGGGATATCTGCCTGACTTCCTTTGATGAACGAGTACTTGTGACTCCCGAGTGCCACAAATTTCGAGTATCAGCCACTCGGGAGAACAACTGAGCCGTTCAGCTTCTATAAGCGGGTAAGACACTTGAGTATAGAAATCTCGAAGTGCAAGGTACTCGAACCCGCTCGATAAAGTATTCGTAGTTTCGCCCGAGGCCGTTAGGTTGAAACTGACGGCCTGAGCAGCTTGGAGTGCTTTTATTGAGTTGGCTCGACTTGGTTTTGGTCACGCTCGAGCTGTTACGCGCAAAGGCGGGGAATATGCTTCTCAGTAAATTCATGCTAAAGGAGCGTGGATCACCATGCTTCCGACCGAGTGTGTGATCAAGGCATCACAAGAAGTGGATGTTGACCTTAACCCTTGATGGGACAGAAATTCGTTGCAGGACAAGACCCAGGGAGCATGAGCCACCATGCGTCCAGCTGAGTGCAGACCCGACGAACGAACGGGAGTTGAGCCCGGATTATAACTTGCTCGGCGACGAGAGCTTTTGCGCACACGGTCGAGCAACACTCAGGGAGCATGGGCCGTCATGCGTCCGACTGAGAGCCGATCCGCGGGATAGATGAGAGCAGATCCCGATTTGTAACTCATTCGGAGACGAGAGTCTGGACACTGATTCAGGCCGATTCACAGGAGCATGGGCTGCCACGCGTCCGATCGGAGATACTGAATTGAGTGGGGCATGGAAGCTGGTCCACTTACAACTTGCTGGCAAGGCAAGAGTTTTGCGCACACGGTCGGGCAAGACTCAGGGAGCATGGGCCACCACGCGTCCGACTGAGAGCCGATCCACGGGATAGATGGGAGTGGATCCCGGTTATAACTCGTGCAGAGACGAGAGTCTGGACACTGATTCAGACCGATTCTTAGGAGTGTGGGCCGCCACGCATCCGATCGGAGACACTGAATCGAGTGGGGCGTGGAAGCTAGTACACTTATAACTTGCTGGCGAGGCAAGAGTTTTGCGTGTTAGTGATATGAGAGAAGTGTCCTAAGGCAATCGCCTTATGATTGTAAAATATTTATATTAATAAATGATAATTCACTATTTGAGTATACATGCTTGTGTATTTGATTGGGATCTTAAACTCATCTACTGAATGTCCGCAATACAACTCACAGCATAAGAGAATTTGTGATGAGATCACAACTAGTGATTATCTCTAAATGCGCAAATGTGAAGTATTGAAAATATCCTTAGTCGATGAATTGATAAAAACGGACACCATCAATTCTGTTGAGACTAGCATGGGTTATTCTCTAATCAGCTGATTCTCACTGGCTGGTGACATTGGGATGTCCGGAGATAAACATGGATGCTAGTTAAGTGAACTAGTTCATTGGAGTGACTAGCTGTAAGACTTCATATGGGAATCTACATGTAGATATGTCAATGAAGATCTTAATGCGGCTTAAGTGCGATGTTCCTTTGACTTGCGGTGTTCAAGTCATCTTGGTCATGGAGACTTATACTTTGACATCTTAAGCAAGCATCTCCAAGGAGGTGTGGACCCAGGATGATCGGGTATAAGCCGAAGTGCCCGAAGATGTTTGAACAGCCTACAAAGGATTCACCACTCCTTGCGAGGAGATGTATACCCAGGCCTATCGTCGGATTGTTACTCAAAGCCTCTGGCCAGAGCATATCATGTTTAGAGTGAGAGTCTCTAAAATACATGAGAGTAATTAGAAATCCAAAGGACGAGTAAGACATTACTTGGGCTAGGTGTGACGTAGTCAGCCTAGTGGGGACTGACACCATAGACCGTGTCCTGAACCAAGTGGGTATAAGGTGGTGAAGGGAATGGGGCACGATTCATTAGAGCTGCTGAAGGGTTTCAGAACAATTTCTTCTGAGGTCAAACTGTTGATCTTTCGATTAATTGGGGATCATGATGTACTACTAGGTGCCACTCATGATCGTTCTATAATTAGTTAAATTATAGACGGCCAACATAAATCGAAAGTCTATTTAGTCACACGCACTATGAGTAATCCGAGGGATTTAAAACGAGTTGAAAATTGGATTTTCCGATCAAGAGAAATAAGTCGAATCTGAGTTAGTCAGAGGCGCAATGGAAGCTAAAAAATGGCTAAGTCTTTTGAAGGCTTTTTGGGCGAATTAAATGAGTTTAATTCGCGGCGGTTCGGGTTGGTTTTGGCCGGCCAAAGAGGGTGTTAAACCCTCTTTGGTGGCCGGCCAAATAGAGGAGAATAAACCAATTTAATTGGTTTAATTAATAAGATAAATCCAGCGCGATTTATTTTATAAATTATGGATAAATAAATTTGTATAAAGAAATTTATATAAATAAATTTGTAGAAATTTATTCCTTTTATGGAAGTTAAAATAATCCGTGAATTGGGTTTATTTTAATTTTATAAAATCAATTATGAATTGATTTTTCCATAATAAGAAAGTTTATAAATTTCTTATAAAATTTATTCCATAATTTAAAGAGAAGAAGAATTAGTTTTTATTATAAATTAGTTTATAATAAAGACTTGGTTTAAACGGAATTAATTCATAAGAATTTATAGGATAAATTTCTTATGATAAATAATTAGTTTTATTATAAAGTTAGTTATAATAAAATTCATAAGAGAATTTATAGGATAAATCTCTTATGATAACTAATTTGTTTTATTATAAATTGTTTATAATAAGACTAGGCTTAAAAGGAATAAACAATAAGAAAATTTATAAGATAAATTTCTTATAACTAATTCCGTTAATTCGGTTTAGAGGGAGACTTAGCAAAGGAGTTGCTACTATATAAAGGAACCAAAGGCTAGCCCTTATTCCATACAATTAAGAGATTAATGACTCCCTCTCTCTTTCTCTTAATCTCCTCTCCTCCACCTCTTCTTCCTCCCTTAGGGCCGGCGCACCCTAGCCTCTCTAGGGCCGGCGCCCAACCACAACACCAACAAGGGTGTTTGCCGTGAGGTTTCAAGAAGGAGAAGAACCCGAAGACGAAGAAGAAGAAGCGGATAGCGACTCCTCTCTTCTCGGAATTTGATTCCGTTATTTCATCGGTTAGTTTTTCCATTATTTCTCTTGTCCTTCTAGTTGTGCCTTCCGAGAATCTAGTAGTTCTCGTCGGCACAAAACTCGTGACTTTGTGAAGTCATCCCGAAGAGAACTCGGCGTGGACGCGAATAGAGGCGAAGCTTCCAAGGGACGCTACGGTTGGATCTCGTCCCTTACTTCGAGTTACGCGAGGTACTTGGTAAATTAGTTTACTTTTCGCAAACTTTTATTTCATGATTATGTCGATACACTATAAGGTTGCATGCTAGATACGAAGTTAAAATAATTTAGGAAATTATTTTATGCAAACTCTTCCGCTGCACGTAAAAATTTTAAATTTTACGAACTCGTATCCTTGTCGACATGCACCCGGTCCCAACATTGCGCACACGGTCGGGCAAGACTCACGGAGCGTGGGCCGCCACGCGTCCGACTGAGAGCTGATCCGCGGGATAGATGGGAGCGAATCCCGATTATAACACGTGTGGAGACGAGAGTCTGGACACTGATTCAGGTCGATTCTCAGGAGAATGGGCTGCCACGCATCCGATCGAAGACACTAAATCGAGTGGGGCGCGGAAGCTGGTCCGCTTATAACTTGCAGCGTGAGGCAAGAGTTTTACGCACACGGTCGGGCAAGACTCAGGGAGCATGGGTCGCCACGTGTCCGACTGAGTGACGATCCGCGGGACATATGGGAGCGGATCCCAAATTGTAACTCGTGCAGAGATGAGGGTCTGAACACTGATTCAGGCCGATTCTCAGGAGCGTGGGCCGCCACACGTCCCATCGGAGACACTGAATCGAGTGGGGCGCGGAAGCTGGTCCGCTTATAACTTGCTGCGCGAGGCAAGAGTTTTGAGCACACGGTCGGGCAAGACTCAGGGAGCGTGGGTCGCCACGCGTCCTACTAAGAGCCGATCCGCGGGATATATGGGAGCGGATCCCGATTTGTAACTCGTGCAAAGACGAGGGTCTGGACACTGATTCAGGCCGATTCTCAGGAGCATGGCCCACCACGCGTCCGATCGGAAACACTGAATCAACTGGCGCGCAGAAGCTGGTCCGTTTATAACTTGCTGGCGAGGCAAGAGTTTTACGCACACGGTCGGGCAAGACTCAGAGAGCGTGGGCCGCCACGCGTCCGACTGAGAGCCAATCCGTGGGATAGATGGGAGCAGATCCCGGTTATAACTCATGTAGAGACGAGAGTCTGGACACTGATTCAGGCTGATTCTCAGGAGCATGGGTCGCCACACGTCCGATCGGAGATACTGAATCGAGTGGGGCATGGAAGCTGGTTCACTTATAAATTGCTGGCGAGGCAAGAGTTTTGCGCACACGGTCGGGCAAGACTCAGGGAGCGTGGGCCGCCACGCGTCTGATTGAGAGCCGATCCCCGAGATAGATGGGAGTGGATCCCGGTTATAACTCGTGCAGAGACGAGAGTCTGGACACTGATTCAGGCTGATTCTTAGGAGAGTGGGCCACCACGCGTCCGATCGGAGACACTGAATCGAGTGGGGCGCGGAAGCTGGTCCGCTTATAACTTACTAGCGAGGCAAGAGTTTTGCGCACACGGTCGGGCAAGACTCAGGGAGCGTAGGCCGCCACGCGTCCGACTGAGAGCCGATCCACGGGATAGATGGGAGCGGATCCCGGTTATAACTTGTGCAGAGACGAGAGTCTGGACACTGATTCAGGCCGATTCTCAGGAGAGTGGGCCACCATGCGTCCGATCAGAGGCACTGAATCGAGTGGGGCTTGGAAGTTGGTCCACTTATAACTTGCTGGTGAGGCAAGAGTTTTGCGCACACGGTCGGGCAAGACTCAGGGAGCGTGGGTCGCCACACGTCCGACTGAGAGCCGATCCGCGAGATAGTAGCTCGTTCGGAGATAAGAATCTGGAGTACCTGCAAGTGGAGTGAGGACTATGTTTTTCCACTATCATGAGTGTTTTACATTTACATTACAACTTCTCATTCAGCAGCCCGGTATGGCTGAAGGTGAATTACACTCCAGGGTTGATCCAGCCTTTTTCCTTTCTCATTTTCTATGTAATAAGCCCCCGAGGCGAGCTTCTGAATAACTTGAAAGGTCCTCCCCACTGCGGCTCCAGCTTGCTTACATCTCCGACAGGCTTGATTCTCTTCCAGACCAAGTCCCCCACTTGGAACGTCCTCGGCAGTACGTTTCGATCATACTTCTGTTTCATCCTCTGCCGATACGCGAACATCCGAGCGGCTGCTTTGTCTCGGATTTCGTCAACCAGGTCCAGCTCCAGCCGCCTCCTTTCCGAGTTATCCTCGTCATAGACCGCCCGTCTATCCGATTCACATCCGACCTCGACCGAAATCACCGCTTCGCTCCTGTAGACTAGCTGGAAAGGTGTGCACCTCGTGGCTTCTTTGTGGGTAGTCCGCAAGGCCCACAGAATGCTCGGGAGCTCATCTACCCACGTTCCGCCAACATGATCCATCTTAGTCTTTAATCCTTTAAGGATCTCTTGGTTGACCACTTCTGCCTGGTCATTGCTCTGGGGATAGGCTACCGAGGTGAAGGCTTGCTTGATACCATACTTCGCGCACCACTCTAGCTTGTATCCTTCAACCTTGGAACTGCCTTCCGTTGTCCGAGACAATTTTGTGCGGGATTCAATATCGGCACAATATGTCCCGCCACAGGAACTTTATCATTGCTTGCTCGGTGATACGCGCTAGGGCCTCCGCCTCTATTCATTTGGAGAAGTAGTCGACGGCCACCAGCAAATATTTCTTCTGGGCAGCGGTAGTCGGGAATAGACTCACGATGTCCATGCCCCACTGATCAAAAGGGCAGGAGGCCGCCGATGCTTTCATTGTCTCTGTGGGTCGATGTGGTAAGCAGTGATGCTTTTGGCAAGATATGCAGGTGGCGACCAGCTCGTTGGCGTCTTTCTGCAAGGTTGGCTAATAATAGCTTGACATTAATGCCTTCTGAGCCGTCGCGCGAGCTCCTGCGTGGTTTCCACAGATCCCCAAGTGAATTTCTCGCAGCACATAGTCTGCATCTTCATCGCCCAGGCACTTGAGTAGGGGTCGGGAGAACGCTCTTTTGTATAACGTGTCACCGACCGTGGTGTACCAAGCTGCATGTTTCTTGGGCCACCGAGCTTCTTCTCGGTCGGCCGGCAAGACTCCCTTTGTGAGGTAGGTGATGATTGGGGGCCGCCAGTCAAATTCCAACTCCAAGTCAGCTTACCTTTCTATCTGCATGACCAGCAGCGCCGGGCCGCCTGGTTGGGGGAGCACCTAAGTACCGACTGAGCTGGCTAACTTAGCCAATTCATCTGCCTTGAAGTTATGCTCCCTTGGAATCTTCCGCACTTACACTTCTTGGAACTCGACCTTCAGCTTCTCATAGGCCTCGATGAAGGTCAGAAGCCGGCCACTATTGACCTCAAATCGCCCAGTCACTTGCTATGTGACTAGTTGGGAGTCGGAATAAAGCATTACCCGGGTCGCCCCCACATGCTTGGCAGCCTGTAATCCGGATATGAGGGCCTCGTATTCGGCCTCGTTATTCGTGACCCGATACTCCAGTCTAACGGATAAGTGCATCTGCTCTCCCTTCGGAGAGATCATCAGGATACCAATCTCGCTACCCGACCGGGCCGTCGAGCCGTCTATATATATCTGCCACGCTTCCGCAACCTCGTCCGAATGCAGCTTGCTTAAAAAATCCGTGAGGGACTGAGCCTTGATAGCGAGCCGAGGCTGGTACTGAATGTCATACTCGCTCAGCTCGGTGGTCCATTTGATCAGCAGCCCGAACGCTTCAGGATTAGAGGCCACTCGACCCAAATTGTTGTTCATCAGCACCATGATGGGGTGTGCCAAGAAGTAAGGTCGGAGCCTCCGAGCACCCAACAATAACACGTACATCAATCTCTCGAGTGTTGTATATCGGCACTCGGCTCCCTTTAGTAGATGAGCAAAGAAATACATGGGATGCTGCTCGGTTGCCTCCTGCTTGACTAAGACCATGGTAACTGAGTCAGCTGATGCGACTAGATAGACATACACGACTTCCTCGACCTCTGGTTTGGCTAGCACGGGCAACTCAGAGAGGTAGGCCTTTAATTCTTCAAACGCCTTGTCATAGTCAGCGTCCCACTGGAATTTAGCGACCTTGCGGAGGGTTTTGAAGAAAGGCAACCCTCGCTCAGCCGATCGGGAGATGAACCGGGAAAAAGTTGTGATTCGCCCAGTGAGCCGCTGCGCTTCCCGGAGATTTCGGGGCGGGGACATTTCCAGCAAAGCTTTAACCTTGCTGGGATTGGCTTCGATACCCCGCTCGGTCACTATGTACCTCAAGAATTTTTCACTCCGGGCGCCGAAGAGACACTTGGCCGGATTCAATTTGAGTCCATATCTGTGGAGTGTTTGGCACGTCTCCTCGACATCAACTATCAAGCCTCCCGCTCGGGTGGACTTGATGAGTATGTCGTCCACAAACACTTCAACATTTCTTCCGATCAGGGATCGGAAGACTTTATTCATCATGCGCTGGTAGGTGGCTCCAGCGTTCTTCAGCCCGAACGGCATGACGGTATAATAGTAGGTACCGTCCGCCGTAATGAAGTTGACCTTCTCCTGGTCCTCAGCGGCCAGGGGTACTTGATGATACCCCTGGTAAGCATCCAGCATGGAGATGAACTCGCTGACAGCCGTCAAGTCCACCATCTGATCAATCCGAGGTAGGGGATAACAGTCCTTCGGGCAGGCTCTGTTGAGATCTCGGCTCGGGCTTCCTCTCGATCTAGAAGGAGTTGCACCTCCTCCTTATCTTCATGCAACTCGGACCAAGGGGAGGCTTGAACCATGTTGCAATCAAAGAAGGGGTTCGGAGCCTTACGACTCTCTACCTGGACGTCGTCCACGTAGCATCTCCGGGCCCCTCTTTGGTTGCCCTTGACTTCTCCCACCTTGTCACCGACTGGGAACTTAACCTTTAGGTAAAAGGTGGAGGCGACGACCCGAAATTCATTGAGGGTCGGTCGGCCCAAAATGGCGTTGTAGGACGAAGGAGCGTCCACCACCAAGAAGGTGGATCATCGAGTCCTCTTCAGTGGCTCCTCGCCTAAGGAGATGGCCAGTCGGATCTGATTGATAGGCTGCACCTGGTTCCCCGTGAAACCAAACAACAGGGTACTTATATGGCCAAGACGACAATGCCACGTATAGGAGTCTATTTGATTATCTATTCGAGCACGTTTGTTGCTAACTTCGATATTGAAAACGTCACTGGATAAATCTATCGTGTAGATACCATTGCATAAAGTTCCAGTCCCATAAAGAACACCATTTAAAATTATGTAACAACAATTGTTACTAAAAGTTAAATGATATCCCTTTTCATTCAAGCATGAAATAGATACAATGTTCTTTATTAACGAAGGAACAAAATAACAATTATCCAATTCTAAGACAAGTGCAGCAGAGAGCTTTAGCAAATATGTTCCGATGGAAACAGCAGCAATCATTGCTCCATTTCCAACTCGCAAATTCGCTTCTCCCTTGACGAGTCTTCTTCTATTCCTTAGCCCCTTTATGTCATTACATATATGTAAGCTACACCCAGTATCCAGTACCCAGGTGTACGAGGAAATAGAGTGACATTCAATAACGAAGATACCTGAAGAAGATGGGGCATCGGATGTCTTCTTCTTCAAGGACTCAAGATAAACCTTGCAGTTTCTTCGCTAGTGACCCTCCTTGCCACAGTGACGGCAAGTGCCTTTTGGTGTCTTTTCAATCCTTTTGTCCTTAGTTAACTTATTGGAGCGCAAATTCAGAGAAGACATGATCAGGTGATTATCCTAGAAATACAAATTGAGTTTATGTGATAAGAATAATAAAGAATGCATCAATATACATTCATTAAATCCTATTTATTTTTCGAATCGAATAACCCTTTTTATCAATTCGGGAGATCGTAGGAACATCTCCAAATAGGTTGATATCCAACCACAGATAAGAACAACCATGGCTGTCGCCATCAAGTTATTCTTAGCTATGAAGGTAGGTAATTATACCGATTACATATTACATATATGTAACTATCACATTATGCTATCAACTAATTGAATGTTTGCATAAATCATTGGGTTGTTAACTCATTAACAAGTATGCAACAATATACATAGCACCCAACTGCACCTCTCTTTACATCGACCTTGGCTGTGGCACAACAAATCGATGCTCCAAGCTTAAGGCTGACCCATTAATCAAGAAATAGTTTTAATATGGTTGGAGCTCATTCAACCGTTTAGTCAGGCTTGGATGTGTCCAACAACCAAAACTAAGGATTGACCTCTGACTCCAACTATATTAATCATAAACTAATTCCATGGTTTGAACATGTTGAGGTTCAAGCCGGGCATGGATGTGTTCATCAACCCAAACGAGAAACAAAACTCCGGTTCTAACCATATTAATGGAAGGTGTTGGCCTTAATATTTTGTAAGGGGTTTTGGGTCTCATCCTTTTCTTTCTAAGCACATTCATGACATATAATTATGTCATGTACTAACGATTTCCTTAATAAAGTATGTATGTGACTTAATTTATCAAGTCTCATTAATTGAATTAGGAACCGGATTTCCTAATTCTAATTTCATACTTTATTTAAGGAATTGCTTTGGGAAATAATTTCCTAAATTGTCATAATCAATTTCGGAAATAATATGTTTAAGACTTTGATTTCTCTAAATCAAATCTTATTAAATTAAGAGACAGATTCCCTTAATTCAACCACATATTATTTTCATGAAAATCTTATTTAAGAAAACTCTATAGGAAACCATTTTCCTAATTAATTTTGAGATAACAATATGTAAGAGCATCACCTCTTAAATCAAACAAGAAAATTATCGTTTGAGAATCACCTCAAAATTTTCAAGATTTGATTACATATTTTATTTATGGATTTATTAATTTTAATAAATTATTTTCTTTGGGTGGCTCCCCGAGGCTCAGATACCCAAAAAAAAGGAATTTGTTGTAAATCTAATTTGGTCCGCTCCCCAAGGCGTAACCAAATTAAACATGACAATTTTATTCAAAATAGGAAATTAAACTACAACAACTAACTTTAAATTGGATGGCTCCCCAAGGCTCAATCCAAAATAAAGAATTTTGTTAATAATTTAAAACCAATTCGAATTTAATTGTCAATTAATGATCCATAAATTTGTCTAGACTTTCTTGAAAGAAAGTGCCCAAAATTGCGAGATTTCATAATAGGTTTTCAGAATAATTGTAAGTTTCTGGTACAAAGAAAACTTACATATTTCCAAAATTGGAAAATTTCCAAAATAAGAAATTTCTAAAATTGGAAAGTTTCCAAAAATGGGAAGTTTTCACAATTATCATAAAATTTCAGAAACTAGGATATTTCAAAAGTTTGCGAAATTTCATGAGGATTTCCAAACTTTGAAATTCCTAAATCTAAAATTTATCATAATTGGAAAGTTTCCATAATTGGAAAAGTTTCCAAAATTGAGATCATGACAAAGTTTTCCGCAAAATAATTATATGATTATGTCGAACACTAACCTCGCTCTGATACCACTGTTGGGACCGGGTGCATGTTGACATGGATGCGGGTTCGTAATTTTAAAATTTAATTACGTGCAGCGGAAGATTTAGCATAAGTAATTTCTCAAATTATTTAACCACACATCTAGAATGCAACCTTATGTTGTGTAGACATGATCATATATTTAAATTTTTGCAGAAACGTAAACTAATTTACTTGTTACCTCGCGTAACTCGAAGAAAGGGACGAGATCCAACCGTAAGCGTCCCTTGGAAGCTCCACCTCTATTCGCGTCCACGCCGAGTTTTCTTTGGGATGACTTCGCAAAGCCACGAGTTTCGTGCCGACAAGAACTACTAGATTCTCCAAAGGCACGACAAGAATACCAAGAGAGAGATGGGAAGATTAACCACCAAATGAAGAACGGAATCAAAATTCCGGGAAGAAGGAAGGAGTTGCGCCCGCTTCTTCTTCTTCTTCGGCAGCTGCTTGGTGGATGAAGCTCACGGCAACAAAGAGTTCCTCCTTTTAGGGCCGGCGGCACTAGAGGAGGGAGAGGGAGAGAAGGAGAGAGAGAGAGGGCTTATTTCTTGATCTCTTAGATTAATTTCCAAGCCTTGTCTTGGTGCCTTTATATAGTAGCCTCTCAATCGCCTAGTCTCCTTTTTATGGAATAAATTTTCATCAGAAATTTATCATATAAATTTTTCTATGAATTATTCCATCATGCCAAGTTTTATCATAATTTAATTTATAATAAAAACAACCATATCTCCCTTTTCTTATGGAAAGAAATTTCTTTATATAAATTTCTTTATCATGGTAAATCAATCCATTATTGATTTTATAAAATAAAATAAATCAATCCATGGTTCATTTTAATTTCCATGAAAAATAAATCTCTTTATATAAATTTCTTTATCCATAATTTTATAAAACAAACCACGCTCGGTTTATTTTATAATTTGAACCAAAATTTGGTTTTCCCCTTTTGATGTGGTCGGCCATACAAAGAGGGTAGGGACCCTCTATGGCCGGCCAAACCCAAACCAAAATCATACAAATTAAACTCATTTAATTCGTCCAATAAGTCTTCAAAAGACTTAGTCATTTTATGCTTCCGATGCGTCTCTGAAAAATTCAGATTCGACTTATCTCTCTTGATCGGTAAATCCAATTTTCAACTCGTTTTAAATCCCTCGGATCACTCGTAGTGCGTGTGACTAAATAAGCTTCTGATTTATTTTGGCCGTCTATAATCAACCAATTATAGGCTTTCGATTGGTAAATATTGTTGTATATAATGAGATTAATCTTAGGAATCACTAATTGTACATATGAATGAAATTATACTTTTAATCATGATATTGTTATCTCAGAGTGAGACAGTGAGACGATCCTAAAACACAATAGAATACTAAAAGGACTCTGATCTTAGTGATCTTGAGATGGAATATTGACTTCAAAGTACGACCAATACATGACCAATTTTTTGATAAGTAAAAACCGTAGGTGACCTAATTAACATCTGTAGGTATGTTGAAATCTAAACTAGACACTTGTGTTGTCATGACCAAGATTGCAAATATCTCACTTGGTTAGCCGACCAGATTGAATATTCTTACTTGCATATGCCCGTTAGCAATCATGAACTATGTTGTTGGTTGGCTACACACATGTCAATTGTCATGAGTTCATTGTCACTTGGCTAACCATGTATAGCACGAGTCATCATGGATCTTTGCTCTCTTGTGCAATGAATGGTATAGGGTGCATGACACCGAGGGAGGAAGAGAGTAAGTAAGGCAGTAAATGAACCGAATATTCATAAATAAATTTGATATTCAATTTGGTAAGAGCTTGTTTATATTCGTTCAACAAACTTGAACAACTCATTAAAGTAAACAAATAATCTTGAACACATTGTTGGAGTTACAGGAAGAGAAAGAGGGCAACCCATCCTCTTCATCTTCCAACCCTTTCAAATCCTCCATTAATGGAGGTAGAGGAAGAGTTTTCTTCCTCTTATAAATTGGGCGTCCAACTTCAATCCAGGGAAGGTGAAGAAGTTAGAGCATTGTTCTTAAGGATTTGGTTTGTGGCTGAAAGAGAAATCGGTCCGCTCTGTGATCGTTCTCTTGATAACAAGAAGAAGAAAGAGGAGAAGATCATCTAATCCAATCACTATAAGTCTGATTTTATATGCGAATAAGTTTCATGTTTAAAGATCTAATACATATATGTGTAGCTCGTTAATGTTCGTAAATAATTTTATAAATCATGTTCATTAATAAAACTCTTATGAACATACTAAAGAAAGAAAGAAAAACATTTAAATTCAACAAATAAATTTGAAATATTTAACTCAATAATAAATCAAATAAGTAAAAATTTCAAATAATAAAACAAGTTTGAATTAAGAGCTCGATAAAATCTAACCGAATCAAACTCGAGCTCATAAAAAATAAATTAAGTCAAGCTTGAACAATCATTTCAATGATCTAGCTCATTCTAGACTTAGCTTAGCTTAACTCAATTATTTTATCAGACAAAATTTAAGTACTCCAAACCTTAGTTTTGCTTAGCTTAGCTTAGTTTGACTTATTTACGGCTCTAAGAGCAAGCAATAAAACCGTAGTGTGAGCGGAAGCTCATATAAAGAGTTCATGTGACGCCAACAGAATTTCCCTTGTGTAGGGCACTAACTACTACTTGAAGAATGTATAAAGCACAATTCTCACCAATTGCACATGATTATGATCAAATTTGAGTGAATTGAAGGGAACTTGCATGAAGGGAAGCCCCTTAATATTTGATTTCTCCGTTTCATTACTGTAATTGAGATTTAATCCCAAAAGAGTGGTATGTTTCGATTGCCACAGACACGAAACTTCATCCTTCAATCTCAGGAACGTACCTAGCTCGATCAATCTATTCATGATATTTATTGTTTACTTTGTGGATTGATGGTGTTTAATTAAGGGCATCCTTGGCCTGATCAGTGCCAGTAAATAGTACTGTTCTACTCCTCTGTGATGCTGTCAAGGTTCGACTTCCAATGGTGACTTGGCGCAGCTCCCGGAGATTCACTCGCCGTCCTCCTCTGAGGAGACTTGTTCTTCCTCGGGCTCCCTTCTGCCTTGGTATTGTCATGCCCCTTCTTCCTGGCTTTCCTTAAACATTGGAAAGGTCTCCTAAGGGAGAGAAACAATGAGCCGTCGGAGAAGAGGTTCTTCTTGCGCCTGCTCGCCGGAGATGGATCCGCGGCTGACGGAGCCGCTTGGTGGAGAGGCGCTGCGCGGTCCGAGTTCCTGCTCCGGTAATGCCGGCGGAGCTTGCGGACGGTGCTGACGGGGACGACGTAGAACTTGTGGCCGAGAGGGAGCAGAGCGTCGGGGGAGAGCACGGCCCACGGATGGTGGAAGACGTCCGGGTGGGTCACGCAGCACTTGGGATGCTTGGACATGATGTCGGCGGCCAGCACCGGCCTATCGTGCAACTCCACGCGGCCGCCGGCGTAGATGATCTTGACGAAACTGGTAGTGGCGGCGGCGGTGGCGGTGACATGGAAGAGATGAAGAACCATTGTTTTGAAGAAGGTAGGAGAAGATCTGGGTTACGTTTAAATAAGCAGGGTGCATTCTTGTTTTCTTCTTCATGGTTGCCTCAGCTCTTTTGTTGCTTGACAGCTTCAATGGGAGCTGCTTTGGCATTGGGACTGTCAAGCTTCCAAAGATTTTGGATTGATGGTGCTTCCAAAGCATCATTAATCATTATATTATCATTTTGTTAATACTGTTCTTTAAGTCTTTCCGGTTATAATTTACCATTTATCAGGGCTACACAAAGGAATCGAGTCTAGTAGAGTCGAGCTAGAGATGGAAATAAGCCAAGTCGGGTCAAGTTTTTATCTCAATAGGCTAGGTCTATATAGTAATGAAATAATCTGAACCTGACCTGCGATCTATTATAGGCTTTGTTCTTGACCTAAATCTAGCTTGTTCAACAGTCTGGCCTAATCTGTGACCTGAACACTTTATACAGATTAACAGACTAAAACATTAAACAGACTGAAAATTAAACTTTTATCAGGCCAGCTTGTATGATATATATACATATGTATCTAATATTAACAGACCCAGACCAGCCTGTCAGGTTTAATAGTCTTTACATTGAGTCTGGTCCTAACCTGATAAAAAAATTAAGTTTTGAAGTAAGTCTGAGTATTATCGTATTTTTAAATAGGCCAAACTAAATACAAACTAGGTCATAAGCTCCTAACAGACCACTTGACATATGTTCACCTCTAAGTCAAACTTAGTTATGCTAAATTTGTTCATTTACTCATCGAGTCGAGCCAACTTTTTATCCAACAATGTGTGACATAGACCATTGCGATTTGCGATTGTAAGATTGGCAAAATTGAGGTACATACCTCTTCAACTTGGAATATTTTAACTATTTAGTCGGCTAAAATAAACTTTTAGTAGACTAAATCTGTTCGAGAATTTTAATTGAACTCATGATCGAACTCAATCATTAAGTATAACCTATAGCACTTGTTTAATTCAACGGGATAAAATTTATACCTTTATTTATCTACCAATGAAAAATATTTTTAATTACAACTTGGTCCAGTGAACTCAAATAATTATTATTGTATATAATAAATTTTATCTATACTTTTTGAAAGGCCTCGAGTTGACTAAATTAAAACCATTGTAGTTAATTAAATACTTATTTAATCAACTACTCAAATTAAAATATAATGCTTTTAATTATCTAGCTAGTTGACTTAATTATTTTTTAATTTTTATTACTAAGATGATGACTCAATGATGATGACAAAAACGATTCTTTCATTTTCAATATCTCTATTAATCCATCCCAGGATGTTGAGTCAATGATGGAGGCAAGAATGGTAGCTTGCTAGGGCTAAAATATCATCCGAATTGATCTCCGGGTTAAAAAAATCCTATTTTTTGATTTAAAGTTTTAAAATAAATGATATAAACAGGTAAAATAGTGATGCAAACAGGTTTAAATCAACTTAAAATTTTACTGGGCCTCCTGGCTACCGCCCGGGTAAGCTCCGCCCTGGATGATGAGACTATCAAATAAGTATATATTATTTTTGTTGAGTAATGATACGTACAGTGAAAGTGAATATTTCAGTGAAAATTTTGATCATCAATCGACGGCACGCCCAACGTCCGATTGCTGATCAAACACTATCGGCGGCCTCTGGCCGCCTTCCCGAACCAAACTATACCCTGGGGGGTACGGTGAACTCGTCGGGGATCACCGCAATTGCGATCTCGCATTATTCACCGTCGATTTCAATGGGTTCACCGTTGTCGCTGATCCTGACGGATTTACCGTCCTCCTAAGGTATAGTTTGATTCAAGACGATGATCGGAAACCGTCGATAGTGTCCGATCGACGATCAAACGTCGGACGTGCTGTCGAATGACGATTAAAATTTTCATTGAACATTCATTTTTACTGTGCTCATCATTTCTCATTTTTACTTCTACCATGCAAGTACAAACTTATTTTTTGCCTTCCAATGCAACCCTAAACAATCGACCAGCAACCCTACGACCAAACCACGTGAAAAAGGGTTGTGAAAACATTGACGCATCCATTTTCCACGAGTGTACGTGGTTGAACTCGAATACAATAATAATGAGATGAAACTTTAGATTAATTGTTGAATGATAGAAGCTTCAACAATTATTGACAGCCATTTTCCTCTTTTTTTTTTTCCTTTGAACAATTATTTTGTCGGCAGCTATAAATTACTTTATTTATGCAGTGAAGGGCCTGAAGGCCAGGCCTGAAACATGCGCTACCATGAGCTAGCAAGCTGTTGCCATGCCATGCCATGCCTTGTAAAGTCAAACTTGGCTTAATTTGATAGTTGGCCACCACCAACCAATTGATCAAAAAAATATATATATGTGATGGCGGGTGCCTGATCATTTTCATGCAAGGGATCTATTAGGGTAAAATATCACGAGTCATCTATCTATATTTTATTATTATAAGATCGTTGATATTGAACCATATGATATTTGCTCCAAATATTCTAAAAAAGCATAATAATAGATGATGGTCACCATGCCAACTCTGTCTTATATTTAAAACTTTGCAGTTGATGGACTTGGTGATAATGAGGGCATGGTCTAGTGGTAATATGTTTCCTTAATTTTTTAAATGTCTAAAGATTAAGTTTCAGTTTCGATAAATTAATAAATAATTTTTTTAATGGAAATTAATCTAAGAATACAGGTCTGATTATGAGATTTTCAATATTGTTATAGTCTAGTAGGTGCTATATGTTAAAAAAATCAATTCAATTTCAAAAATATTATATTGAAAATATATATTATTACTATAATAATTTTAACCACTTAATATGAATTAAAATGAATTAGTATAATAGACATTTAATTGCTACTATCATATTGTATTAACCACTTAATAGTAATCACTAATCAACCAATTTATTATTACCATAATAATTTTAAATTCATTCAAGTGATTTTAATTAAGTTTAAATAATTTTATTTGAGTTTGTAACAAATATTTTTAATATAAAACTATTTTATGTATGAAATAACGATATTTGTATATAAAAGATATAATAAAACTACTATTTTATTTTTTAAAAAAAAATATTTTTTTACGATTTTAATAATTAAGGTCGTTTTCCCATTTTTCCAATAATAATAGACTTAAATGCCTAAAACCCACACCGAATTGCTTCAAGTCGGTTCGCGCACGAAGCGTAAGGCGCGGCGGCGTAACTCGGGACAGCTGGCCGCGGCCTTCGTCTAATAATTTTAATTCCACAACGTAGACATCTCAACGGATCTAAGCGATCGCACGCACACGCTGCAGCGTGTCCTTAGTAAGGTGAATTCCTGGCCGTTCGATCACCATCGAACGCTGATGCCAAACGAGGTGGGCCCCACCACGTCCTTCTTCCCTTCTACTTCTCCTTAGTCCTTCCTCTCCTCGTCCTCCTCCTCGCGGTCTCGCCTTTCTTCTTCAACGCTAACCCTACCACCAACTGCGAGCTCGAGGTGTCGGCGACTGAGTCACCAAGAAGAGGGTAATGGAGGATCGTGTGTACCCTTCGTCGAAGCCCATCCCGCCTCCTCCTCAGGCCGCGAACGGGGGGCCGCCGTCGTTCCCGCCGACCAAGGGACAGGCGTACGGCACCACGCTTCCCACCTACCGCCCCCAGCCCCGCAAGGCTCCGCCTCCCCGGCGCCGTAGGCGGGGCTGCTGCTGCTCCTGTTGCCTGTGGTTCACGCTCATCCTCATCGTCCTCCTTTTCCTCGCCGCCGTTGCCGCGGGCGTATTCTACCTCATCTACCGCCCCCACCGCCCTGTATTTGACGTCTCCGGCCTCCGCCTCGCAGCGTTCAATGTCTCCGCCTCCGGGCAGCTCACCTCCCGGCTCAGCCTCAACGTCACCGCCCGCAACCCCAACCCCAAACTCGTCTACCTCTACGACACCGCTTCCGTTTCCGTCCTCTCCGATGGGGTGGACATCGGCGACGGCTCCTTCCCCTCCTTCGTCCAGGACGCGAAGAACACGACCCTCCTTTCCGCCGCGCTAACCTCGAGTCAGACGCTGGACGCCACGGCGGCGTCGGATCTGAGGAAGAGGACGACCCTCCCACTAGAAATTAATGTGAGCACCAAGGTGGGGGTTAAGATCGGGAGCCTGAAGACGAAGAAGTTAGGGATCCGGGTGCGCTGCTCCGGAGTCAACGTAGCAGTGCCGACGAGGAAGGGCACACCGGCGACGGCCTCCACCTCGAACGCCGCCTGCAAGGTCAAGCTCCACCTCAAGATCTGGAAGCTGACCATCTCTTAAAATCGAATGTCCTCTCTCACTCTCCTCACTTCTCATACTGCGACAATTTACACCGCCAAGGATTGAATGGGTAAGAAATCAAAGGATGATTTGTAAAATTAAGCAGAAATCAAACGATTATAGTTTGTCTCGTATTTGTTTTGCTGTTTTTGTATTTTGGAAAAATATTGTAAGGTTTTGTGTAATAATGATTGATTTAATTTTGATTAAATTTGAGAAGCAGGAGTTTTATCATTTCGGGTGTTTGAATTATTCGAGCCTCTAGTTCTTTCGGACCCGAAGGAAGCGGGGAAGTCAAATCAGTGTGAACTAATATGGCTCTGTGACAGCTGGAAGACGTACTGACAGCTGGAAAATGTTTTATTTTTTTAATAATAAAGTTAAGAAGATATTAGAAAAATTGAACATAATTTAATTTATATATATATATACACACACACATTAGCCTAATCATTTTTTTGATATTTTTTTATTTTATCAATAATGGTGTGGATATTTTTGTTTTATTTTGTTTTGTCTATAATTTTGTAAATTTATCATTGTTCACACAATATAATTTTTTTCTTCAAAATCCCACGTTGCCTAGAGTTTCTACCGAGTTGCCCTATAAATTCCTTTACCACCACCGCCAACAGGATAAATATTACTTGAAAATATTCTTTATGCATAATTGTGTGCATATGTGAATTTTAAATATTTTTATTATTTTTATAATACGGTAAGTGTGTGTTATCCTTATTATAATAGATATCTTCATTTAATTGTAATAAAGTGTTTTAATTTTAATAAAAATGATTATTTGAAAGATAGATACACTCATTTAATTGTTTAGCTGTATTAAGTGTTTTGAAAGATAGATACATTGATTTAATTATAGTAGGTTGATTATCATATTAATTATATTTCGGTTGTCCGTTCATTGACTTAATTACAGTAGGATCATTCTTAACAACTAATTTTAAATCACTCTTGACCATTTTACAACAAATTAAACCCTGAAACATATATTTTAAGCATCAACAAACTCACACAAATATTTCGCATCAGAATAAATAAACACTACAGCTAATATTTCGTTTTCAAAAGAAAAAACAAAGAAGATAATAATTAACATATACGAAACTGAATTTGCATCTACTAGTTAGAACAATAACTAAGATTGACCATACGAAATCATATCATTAAAACTCCGATTTATTTAGCAGGAAAAGTACATATAAAGTTGTATAGATGAGATGCAATGTTTTCACTTTGTTATGCATATTGATGATGATTGCATACGCTACACATATTCGTTTGGGTCTCAAGAATTTTTAACAAGATGTTGATCCAGAGTTATCAAGTTTTTCTTGGCCAGGTTTTCGATTGAATCTGCAATCACTCGGGCACTCGACTTCATGTATCCACCTGAAATAGCACCAGTTAGCAGGGGAGAATGCATTATATTGGCCGCATTACAATAAGTGGCGATTCTTGAGAATTTGAGATTCTGACTATATATAGATCTTGTAACATTACGCCAGTGATCCAAAAGTAGAAGAAAATATATCTTGCTCACCTGAAGTGAGCATGAGAAGAGGTATATTTCTTTCTCTAGCAAACCTGAAAACCTTCTCATCTCTAGTCACCACGCCGTCCGGACTAACCTGGATAGGCACAAAATCAGACCATGTTTCAGATAACTTCTCCCGAATGCCTGATGACACTCTTTTACTTCTGGCCATCTAATTTTTAGTCCCCTTCTGTTTTCTCAATTGTAACGCTTGAGTTTTTTTTAGATCCCTCAGTATTGTCCGACTCCAATGATCTTTAAGGTTCAATATTTGTATGAATCTGAAAAGGGGGATTAAAATCAACAACTAAATACACAAACCATAGCTTACCTTCAATCTGCCCAAAGGATCACCATCAAGGACATCAGTGCCAGCATTATACACCACCAGTTCAGGATTGAAGTTGTTTCTTGCAACCTGAGGCAAATGCAATGTATAATAAACGTCAAATGAAAAATTGAGTATTTTTTGAATTAATTTTGATACCTTATGCCTAGAGTTTGCAAAAAGTATTTCAAGAAGTTCGATTGACAACTTTTAGGCTTTTTATAATGGACAATTGCCCTTGAAGTTATAAAAAAAATCCAAGAATCCTCTCCATATCCCCCTCGAACTTCAATATTGTTCCAATTCCACCCCGGCCAGAAAGCATGCTTCTATTGCATTTGACCGAATATTTGATAACTTTTCAGAGTAGCTTTTCGAGCGAGAGAAAATTGAAGATGTGAAATTCAGGAATGAGAGCGCAAAAATTAACTACAAAATGCTTAACGATTAAAAGAGTGCAGGATTTTAGAGACCAACATCCCAATCTATGAAAGTGATAAACGAAAAAACACCAATGTCAAATGGAAAAGAAAATTTATATGGCTAGAATAGAAAATTTCAACAACTTAGAAGGAAGCATCCAAGTGCTCATACACAACTATGTGTTGGGGCAATCGACCCAAGTATGATCGGGAAGATCATGGTTTTGATGTGTATGTGTCAATATGGTTTAAGTTAGGATGTTATGTTGTTTTGATATGTGTGAATAAGTCTTGCAGGACTTGTGAGTCACACATGAAGGACACATCCGAGGGACGAGAGCCGAGGGAAGAGGACTCTAAGGGCAAGCTGGGGGAAGTGGACTTCAAAGGGCATATGTGAAGGATGACATGGAGGCAAGCCGAGGGCTTGCATGCGCATCTGAGGGACGACAGCCGGTGGAAGAGGACTTCAAGGGGCGAGCCAAGGGAGTGTACTTGAAGGCATACGTGAAGGAGGGTCTTCGGAGTGAGGGAGAGTGAATATGTAAGCTGGGTAGTCGACTGGGAATGGATCAGTCGACTGCTAGCAGGGAACTCAAACTCACTGAAAGATCAGTCGACTGATCAACCCGAAAAACTAGCCGTTGGGCTAGCTGCTGCGGTGGGATCAGTCGACTACCCTGGGGGCAGTCGACTAGTATCGGGCTGGACAGCTTAAGGAGCTGTCCTTTACTCTATTTAAAGGGAGACTTTTGAGCAGGTCAAGGTTGCAGTTCTAGAGAGTAGAATCAGGTCCTAAGTGCTCAAAATCTCCAACTCTTTCTCTCATTCTCATTTCAAATTTGTAAAGAGGAAGAGTGACATTTGTGAAGGTTTCTCCACCTTGAAGGAGGCATTCATAGTGGAGCTTGCGCATGGTGTGTGGATCCTTGGATTAGTCACCTCTCTGAGGTGGATACCAAGTAAAATCTGGGGGTTAGCATTGTTTTTACTGTTTTCATTGATTTTGTTTGTGTTTAACTAACAATCTTTATAGACGAAATCGAAAGAAGCTATTAACCCCCCCCCCTAGCTTGACGCCCGATCCTAACAAGTGGTATCAGAGCCGGTTCGTTTCGGAAGAACTCACCATCGACCGGAGCATCAAAAATGGCGTTTCAAGAGGGTTATAGCACCGCGAGGCCACCTTTCTTCGACGGCAACGATTTCGCGTATTGGAAAGGTAGGATGAAGTATTATCTTATGAATGATATTGAAAATTGGTGTAGCATTGTAGATGGATTCGATACACCCGTGAATGAAAGAAGAGAGCCTCTACCCATAAGAAGCTGGACAAAAGAAATGATGAAGAAGACACAAGCTAATGCGAAGGCTACAACGACTCTTCAATGTGGACTCTCAAAAGAACAATTGAACAAGGTGGGACCGTTCAAAACCGCCAAGGAGCTTTGGGAGAAGCTCATTGAGCTTAATGAAGGATCGAATGAGTCAAGGAGGGCCAAGAAGGATCTCTTGGTGGCACAACTCCAATCACTCACAATGAAGGCCAATGAAACGGTAAGTCAATTACATGGAAGGGTCAAGGAGATCATCAACGAACTCCATGTCATAGGTGAGAAGGTGGAAAATAGGGATCTTGTGAGGTATGTACTTCAATCCTTCCCTAGAATCACTTTATGGGCTTCAATGGTTGATGCCTATTAAGTTTCTAGGGACCTTTCTTTGGTAAAATTAGATGATTTATTTTGTGAATTAGATGCCTATAAAGTTTCTATAGGCTTCAATGGTTGATGCCTATAAATTGCATGAACAAGCTAACATATCTACTAAAGAGAAGGGTGTAGCTTTTGTTGTAGAGAAAGAAAGAAAGAAAAGAAAAAGGTGGTCTACTCATCATCATCCGATTCGGAAGAATCGAGTGCCTCCATGGATAGCGACCAAGAGGCATACATGGTAAGAAAATGAGAAAAACCTTTAAAAGTTTTTCTAACAAACGTATGGTAGGAAAAGTTCAAGGAGTAAGGGCAAGACAAAAGAGGTTATTTGCAACAATTGCCATAAAGAAGGGCACATGAAGAATGAGTGTCCACAATTGAAGAAAAGAGAAGAAAAGGAGAAGGAGGAGAACAAGAAGGGTGAGAAGAAGAAATCAAAGGAAAAAGGAAAGAAGGTCACAAGTCTAAAGGCCACTTGGGATGATTCATCATCATCATCGGAGGAAGAAGATCATGTGTCACACTTTGCATTGATGGGAGTAGACAACTTAGAGTCATCCGAAGATGAAGGGGAAGGCTCATCATCGAAATCGGATGTCTCGGTAAGTGAGGTATACAACTTACCCACTTCTACTCTTGTAAAAATCATTTCTAGTACTAATGATGACTTGGCTAAGGCTAGAAAGAAAGTTAAGGAGTTGAAGAATGAAATTTGCATGCTAAAGTTAGAATCCATGAAAATTAAGGACAATGTGCATGTTTCCTCTTCTATTTCAAATGACTCATCTCTAGAAAAGGAAAATAAGGAGCTAAGGGAAAAGGTAGAAAGTCTTACCAAGGCCCTTGGAAATTTCAAATTGGCTTTAGAAATCTCGACATGATAATCAATAGTCAAAGAGCCGTGTATAATAAGGCCGGGATAGGGTATAGACCCAAAACCAAAGAAGTGGCATTTGTTTCTCTTATGGGTAGGAAGGGTGCCCCTAGGAAGCAAGGTGTTAGAGGAAATGTAAAGAAGCCATGGGTACCTAAGAAATACTTAAATGATGTTTGTGGATCTAGCGTTTGGGTACCAAAAGCTTGTGTTTTCCGTGTTGTTTAGGTAAAGGTGAAGGAAGGCTCAAAAATGTGGATAGTGGATAGCGGGTGTTCAAGGCATATGACCGGAGATGTAAGCAAATTCTCCACCATTAGCTATCTAAGAAAAGGAACGGTGTCCTTCGGAAATAGTGGAAAACTCAAAATAATAGGTAGGGGCACCATTGATGTATCTCCTACAATCACAACTCATAAAGTACTTCTAATTAAGGATATGGAATTTAATTTGCTTAGTGTGAGTCAACTATGTGATGCCGGATATAGGGTTGAGTTCCATGCAAGAAAATATTTAATTAGACAAAATGGCTCCGATCATGTTAGAAGGATATAGGGAATCAAATCTTTATTATCTTAATCTATCTTATGCTTCTAACATTTCTCCTAAGTGCCTCATATCCAAAGAAGAAGAAGGTTGACTATGACATTGAAGACTTGGGCACATCAACATGAAGAACATAGCAAGAGTGGCCAAGATGGAATTGGTGAAGGGATTACCAATGATCAAATATGAAAAGAACAAGATATATGATGCATGCCAAGAGGATAAGCAATCTAGGTCATCACATAAAGGTAAAATCCTCACTAGTACTTCCTTACCTCTAGAATTATTGCATTTAGATTTATTTGATTGTCATAGTACTCCCTCATTAGTAGGTAATAAATATTGCTTGGTAATTATAGATGATTTCTCTAGATATACTTGGGTTTATTTTATGAGACATAAGGATGATACCCTAGAAATACTCATAGGATTTAGTAAGCGAGTTGAAAATGAGAAATATCTCAAAATCAACCAAATTAGAAGTGATCATGGTAGAGAGTTTGAAAATTCAAACTTCTCACATTTTTGTCTAGAGAATGGGTATAAGCATGAATTTTTATGTCCAAGAACCTCACGACAAAATAGTGTAGTAGAAAGAAGAAGTAGGGCTTTACAAGAAGTGGCTAGGGCAACGCTTAATGCTTACTCATTACCTATCTACTTTTAGGCGGAAGCGGTAAATATCGCTTGTTACATCCAAAACCGAATCTTGATTCATAGGTTTTTAGGGAAAACACCTTTTGAGTTGTGGAATGGAAGAATTCCACAAATTCACTATTTTAGGGTTTTTGGGTGTAAGGTCTATATTTTGAACACTAAGGATGATTTGAGAAAATTTGAGTCTAAGGCGGATGAGGGGATCTTGGTTGGATACTCATTCACTAGTAGAGGATATAGAGTGTATAACAAAAGGACTAGAGTAATTGAGGAGTCATCCAATGTGGATTTTGATGAGTCTACAAGCACTTACCCTAGAAAATCCTCTATTGACAAGGATATAGAAGAAAATCAAACCCCTACCCAAGAAATTCAAGACTTACATTTAGGGGGCATTGATCAAGGGGAAGTGAGAAGTGCATTGGAGGATGATAATCATATAGTAAATGAGCCCATAACCTCTAAGACACTAAGACAACATCAAGATCATCCCATTGACCAAATAGTTGGAGATGTGATCCAAGGGGCAAGGACTAGGTCCTACTTTAGGGATCATGCTAGTCAAATTGCCTTGATTTCACAACTAGAGCCAAAATCAATTGATGAAACCTTAGGTGATGTGGAATGAATTTTAGCCATGCAAGAAGAGTTGAATCAATTTGAAAGGAGTGAAGTGTGGGAGTTAATTCCTAGACCCAATGATAGAACTATTGTCACCACAAGATGGGTCTTTAGGAACAAATTGGATGATCAAGGGAAGATTACTAGGAACAAAGCTAGGTTAGTAGCAAGGGGGTTTAATCAAGTTGAAGACCTTGATTATGATGAAACATATGCTCCCGTAGCTAAATTAGAGTCCATTCAGATTTTATTAGCATATGCCGCTCACATGAGTTTCAAACTTCATCAAATGGATGTGAAGTCGACATTTCTTAATGGGGTCATTAAGGAGGAAGTGTATGTAGAGCAACCACCCGGATTTGAAAACACCAACTACCCTAGTCATGTTTACAAACTAAGAAAAGCCTTATATGGATTGAAACAAGCTCCCCGGGCTTAGTATGAAAGGCTTTCATCTTTCTTAGTATCCAAGGGTTTTAGAAGAGGTACAATTGATCCAACTTTATTTCTAAAATCTAAGGATAAGGACATCTTTGTGGCTCAAGTATATATTGATGACATCATTTTTGGGTCAACAAATAGTGAATTTCTCCATGAATTTATCAAATGCATGGAAGATGAGTTTGAAATGAGTCTTGTTGGGAATTAACCTTCTTCTTAGGATTACAAGTTAAACAAACAAATGAAGGGACTCATGTTTATCAAACAAAATATGCTAGGGAAATCATAAAGAAATTTGGATTAGAAAATGCTAAGGTAGCATCTACCCTCATTGGAACAAATGTAAAGATGGATAGTGATCTTGAAGGGAAGGTAATAGATCCAAAACAATATAGGAGCATGATTGGTAGCTTGTTGTACCTAACTGCTAGTAGACCGATATATTATTTGCGGTGGGTATGTGTGCAAGGTATCAATCATGTGCCAAAGAGTCTCACCTAGTGGTAGTAAAGAGGATCTTAAGGTATATTAAGGGTAATCTTAATGTCAGTCTTTGGTATCCTAGAACTCCAAACATTGAACTATTTGGATACACCGACTCGGATTATGCGGGTTGCAAATTAGATAGAAAGAGTACTAGTGGTGGATGTCAATTTATTGGATCATCTTTAGTTAGTTGGAGTAGAAGGAAACAACCATGTGTTGCCTTATCAACAACCGAGGCCGAATATGTAGCAATGGGTGGTTGTGTCTCAATTACTTTGGATCATGCATACCTTAGAAGATTATGAACTTCATTACTCCAAGGTCAAGGTTTTATGTGACAATGTAAGTACTATTAATTTGACTAAAAATCCGGTGCATCATTCTATAACAAAACACATTAAAGTAAAGCATCACTTCATTAGGGATCATGTGGCAAGGGGTGACATAGAATTGCATTATGTTGAATCAAAGTCTAACCTTGCCGACATATTTACCAAGCCTCTTCCCGAAGCGGAGTTTACATCTTTAAGAAAGGGACTTGGTATGTGTTTTGTAGAAGTATAGGAGTGGCCTTGGAGTAATGCAATAGGAAGGTGATGCATGAACCATTAGGATGATACAAATGATTCACTTATGCTTATGGCATATTGATAGGTTATTAGATGTATCACTTTATTAAAAATAGACCAACTATGGGGAAAGCAAATATTTAATTAATGGACATTTTGCCCAAAGATCATAGTTGAATATTTTAAATAATTTGAAAATATTTCTGTGTTTGTTGCTATGACATAAGTTTAGAAAACACATGATTTCAAAACTAGGATGAAACTTTAGTACAAAGTTAGAGTTTTTCAAAGATTTTGAACTTTGGTCAAAAAGACAAACTTGTTTGAATTTTTCATGAAGTTATATTTTTCTCTGCTAGAGTATATCATATGAAACTTGTTTGCAAACTTTCGTAATTTTTAGGATTTTCTGGAATTTATGGGGTGTTTCTGAAATTCTGCCCAGAATTTGAAAAATTCAGACCGCAGTGTATCAGTCGACAGGCCACTGGGCCAGTCGACTGATACTTCTGATTTCAGAATCTGGGAGTTTTTCAGAAGAATGAAAGTTCTCTTCTTTGATGCCATTGGTTATTGTTGCTTCGGGCAATCCTTTTGATGGTGCCAAAGGGGGAGAATTGAGAGGTTTAAGTTAGGTTTGTAACTTAACTTATGGTTTATGAAAATTAAAAATTGAGAGAGGGCATAGGTTAATGGGGAGATTGTCTCTTGTTTTACTATGTCTATTATTTTCAGTTGCTTGCTGTTGCTTTTACCTAACTTAAACATATTGCCACACATCAAAAAGGGGGAGATTGTTAGGGCAATCGGCCCAAATATGATCGGGAAGATCATGGTTTTGATGTGTGTGTGTCAATATGGTTTAAGTTAGGATGTTTGTTGTTTTGATATGTGTGAATAGGTCTTGCAGGACTTGGTGAGTCACACATAAAGGACATATCAGAGGAACGAGAGCCAAGGGAAGAGGACTTCAAGGGCAAGCTGGGGGAAGTGGACTTCAAAGGGCATACATGAAGGATGGCATGGAGGCAAGTCGAGGGCTTGCGTGCGCATCTGAGGGACGACAGCCGGTGGAAGAGGACTTCAAGGGGCGAGCCAAGGGAGTGTACTTGAAGGCATACGTGAGGATCTTCGGAGTGAGGGAGAGTGAATATGTAAGCTGGGCAGTCGACTGGGAATGGATCAGTCGATTGCCAGCAGGGAACTCAAACTTACAGAAAGATCAGTCGACTGGTCCAGGACCGGTCGACTGATTAATCCGAAAAACTAGCCGTTGGCTAGCTGCTGCGGTGGGATCAGTCGACTGCCTTGGGGGCAGTCGACTGGTATCGGACTGGACAGCTTAAGGAGTTGTCCTTTACTCTATTTAAAGGGAGATTTTTGAGCATGTCAAGGTTGCGGTTCTAGAGAGTAGAATCAGGTCCTAAGTGCTCAAAATCTCCAACTCTTTCTCTCATTCTCATTTCAAATTTGTAAAGAGGAAGAGTGTCATTTGTGAAGGTTTCTCCACCTTGAAGGAGGCATTCATAGTGGAGCTTGCGCGTGGTGTGTGGATCCTTGGATTAGTCACATCTCTGAGGTAGATACCAAGTAAAATCTGGGGGTTAGCATTGTTTTTACTGTTTTCATTGATTTTATTTGTGTTTAGCTAACAATCTTTGTAGACGAAATCTAGCTTGACGCCCGATCCTAACACTATGTCCAGGACCAATTAAACAAGAGTCACATAATTATCTTGATCAGCTACATGGAAATAGGAAGCTTATACTGGAATACATGATTCAATTAACTAACATGCAATATATAATCTTGATTAATTAACCATTACTCAATGCTGCAGATATCAAATGACACTGTTCAAAAGTGACTAAAATCAAGCAACACATAAGTTTTACCTCAAGAGCTTCATCTAGCTTATCCAGATATTCCTTTGTTCTAGTACCACTCTGTAAATATCAAACCATCAAAAAGAAAAAACATTTCTTAGCAATGTGATAGGTAAAATTTATAGTGGCAGAAAAGTACAGAAAAGGAAATTCAGAACTTACGATTAATTCAACTTTATGATCAATGTATCTCCTAGCCGCATAATCCTGTTAGTGAAACTAGACAACTATAAGAAAAAATGTAGAAGCACCAATATGCTTCTAGTCAAGACACATTATAACAGTTGTGATAAGAATAGATGGCCTCCAGGCCCCATTTTAACAAAAAAAAAGAAAGGGTAATGATTCGAATAGATAAGTTGGAGCTTATGCACAGTGAAGAAGCGCATAAAAGTAATCCGGCAGTCAATCACCCGGTTTTCCATGGGGATGTGGCGCCGCCAGTAGGTAGTAATATAGATAAGGGAAGGTTCAGTGTCTACTTCCATGCCAGTCTTGGTGCCAGGCCAAAAACAAGATAGTCATAATACCGCCCGTGTCTTGTGCCGATGTGAGGTGGTCCGAAGAAGGAAGAATTGGTTACGCATTCCTAGGATATCTGCTTCGTCGATCAACCATTGTTGATCCTTTACTTCAATTATTACCTCCTCACACCAACCCCCTCAGCGCCCAATGTAATCCTACCAATACTTTCACTCGTTGCTGATTTCCCCACACATCATAAGCCTCACATGATTCAACTGTTCAAACTGGTGTCAAAATCTCCACGTTGATTTTAATCTCAACATGCTAGTGGAAAAGTACATGATGAGCATTTTTGTGACCATTGAATGAATTTCAATCCTCTAGCAGGGGATTTCTTGAATATGGCAATTTGTTGGAAGCTTATGGTGGGAGAAAACAATGCCTATAATTAGTTGTTACTAGTGGGCCAGTGGCCGCCACATGGATATTTGTTAATTGTGTGAATGCACAATAATGTAAAGTGAAATTGAAAGGCCCGACTAGGGGTACACCTAGTGCAAAGACATTGGCTAGCATTTATATTCACAGGCTAAGCAAACAGTTAATCAAATAATTAAATGCATAAACTCATGTCCCAAAGTCCAAGTTGACTACATGTTCACATCATTGTCGTAAAAGTCGGCCTAGGTGCCCGCCTAGGCGCTAGGCGGCACCCTACCGTGGTGCCGCCTAATGCCGCCTAGTACCGACTAGGCGCCGACTAGGCGCTAGGCGGTAGTCCTCCGCCCGACTACCGCCTAGCGATTTTTACAACCTTGGTTCACATCCAAGTTCATTTCTTTAGTAATTATCTTAGACCTAAGCAAGTGTAATGATCTCGACCATGTGAATAGGGAATGTTAGCCAAAGCTCAGACTGACCCAATAGATAATCAAATCATTATTTGCAACAAGTAGTGTCTTGGTAACATATACAAACTTAAGATGAGGTAGGTAAATAGAAATACTCACATATGGATAAATAACAGCATTGAACATGTCCAAAATATAGACCCTTCCTACAAGTGATGGAAAAAAAATTGACAAAAGGACAAATTAAGCACTTGAACATACGCTCAATGGAAGAAACACATACTATCTTTTGAGAAGTCTATTTCATGGCCATTTCCTTGGTGGGCATCAAGATCAATAATCATCACTCTGCAATGTTTAGCAGAAATACCAAAAACATTATTTTCTCTGTTGCAAATGTACATCTCAAGAAAGTCACAGATGAACTATCTGCAAACAAGCCTCCCACCTAGTAATATTCAAACGAACGAAGGCAAAGTGAATGCAAAGAGAAATATCAGCATATGCACAAAAGCCGCCTCCTTTTTCTGCTGAACAATGATGGAAACCACCACCAATATTGATAGCCCAACCTCGCTCTTTAGCAAGTTTCGCTGCTACAATGGAACCTCCAACCTGTGTATATGTAAATTGGAGCATGTTTCCTTGTATATGATGATAAAGCAGGACACGTTTAGTAACGCTAACCTGCATGCGAAATGGGTGAAGCACCTTTTTCTGCAAGATGCAGTTAGGCAGCATTGCAACAGGGGCCAGCTGGGATGGATTAAATTAATTATTAAAACCATTAAATGTTGAGTAAGTTCTAACCTCTGTCAACTTTCTTTGTAAGCATGATTAACAAAACAAACCTTTACTATAAAACTTTTAAAAAACACTGTTGAAAGAGAGAATGATATCCACTATAAAGACTCGGGTTAGGTTATATATGATCCTTATTAATGTATTTCAAAGAACCAAACTAACTTAGACTTGTTCATAACAATTTAACACAGATTTGACAAAACTGAAAATAGTAAATGAAATTTTACATGAACGAAACAATTATTAGAACAGCCAGACCAGCAAGACGGTTCATTATTTAAAATGCTGTGTACAAATTGTGAAAAAGCACTAATATATTCTACATGGAATGCTTAGTTCCCCACTATTAAGGCACTACCCTTCTTGTAAACGAATTTACTTGCGGTGCTGAATTGATTTAATTTACTAAAATTGAAGTCACCGTGAAGGCGGTTTGCATGACAATTTCCAAGGAAGATTCAAGATAGTTGCAGTTCTTTACTTTCCTGATATGTTCCATTTGTAAATAGTGAACAAGAAAATCATTCTTAGCTCTAATAACTAAAAAAGTACAATTTGATAACTAGGATTATGAAGCTTCATTGGTTGTATTCTTATCAGCAACTGTAGAATAAGTTTGCCCACAATATTAAGAGGTTCATAGCACAAAGAGAGTTTGGCGTATAAGTTGGCACCGGCATTTAAAGATGGTTGAAATTATCATTTCCTAGGACGATAATTCTAGACAAATGAAAAAAAAAAATTTACCTCAGTAATAGTGGCAACAGTCAAACTACTTGTTAGACTGCTCAAATACGTTTCTGAGTGCACCTGATTGTAGGTACATTAGTACATGTACTCAAAGAAGGCAAATGCTGATATATATCTTCTGTATTGTAATAAAGCGTACCACCAATAGGTCTTCTTCTGAAGCTTCTAGTGGTTCTACAGTTTGATTCATGACTAAGTAACCCTCTTTAACTAAGAATTGGCAAATTCGGCCCCATTTAGAAGAATCAAACGGATGCCTGCATTAAATTAATTAAAATTGTAACAACTGAGAATTATTACACATTAATTTGCTAGGAAGAAAGAAACTCTTCAATGAAGAACAAGATGGTCCTTTGCATCCTTCAACCTCACTCGCATCCTTTAGATCCTGTAGCTTGAAAATAAGATATGCAAAGAGGAATAAAGGAGAAAGATGGGAAGTTGCTTCTTTTTCTGTTTATTTGGAGAGAAACTAGGAGAAAGGAAAGGAAAAAAAGGGTGCAATTTCTCTGTTCTATTTCTCACAAACATCTTGGTCAGTGACTTACATAGGGATCTCAATGCGAAAACATCACATACACGCAGCGGAAAATAGGATCCCTTGAGTGATTCATGCAAAAAACTAGTACGGAATTTCTATCTACGAGTTATACCTTTGATGTGTGCCCTTTGGTTATCCCGCTAATCCTTTGGTTCGCCGGATCTCTTGCGCGTTCAGAATGTCCATGCCTCTACTAGTATCCACATGAACACGGTCTACGCCTCAGAGAAGAACCATTTTAATTGTGCTAGCAACTTGGAATGGTTCACAAAACACCAAAAACCTCAAATGAAAGTTTCGGCCAAGAGCGAGAGGAGGAAGATGATGGATGAAAAACACTTCTTCTTGTCTTGCACATGTCTAAATTCAAAAATATGCAAGAGGAGAGCTTTTATATTCATCTCATGAATATGAAGGGTTTTTGCCTCTTGAGCTTTCATCATCTTAATGCTAATAAAAATCAATGAATATCAAACCTCTTGGTATCTCTTTTGACTTTTAATATTCTATTCATCTAATGAATAAAAAGCCCCTTGGTCTTCCTCTCCAATAATATTTCAATAAACCTTTTAATGAATATTATCCATAATAAATGGTTGAGTCTAATCTAAATGGGTCTAACTCAGATTAGACTCAATTCCTCAATCCAATTGGACTCACTTGAGTCTAACTCAAATTATCCAATTTCGGATCACATTTTAGTCAAACTAAAATCAACTATCTCCAAGATATCGTGTCTTTTGTGTGTGACCCAATAAATTCTCATAACATTGGCAATGTATCTAAACCATTTTAAATACATAAACAATGAGCGACATTTAGCAATGCATCATTGCTACCCAAGTGACGAGATAGTCGAGATCAGACGTAACCTTTCTGTGACTATTATAATGTATGACTTTGTCCAATCCTCGATATCTAGATTGATCAATAAGGCATAGACTATGTCATCCTCTAATCAATCTTTGTGTTTCTTGATCCCCAAGTAGACTCACTCAACCAAATGAGCTCAATATCTCATATTGACTCATTTGAGCATGGTCATGTATTTTAGTAGTCCTACTCGATCAAGGGTTCCACAGATATCACTCCCGTCATATGGGAGGGATAGATATCATCTACATCACTCACATCCTTTCGCATAATTTGTTACATATCCAGTAATCACCTTTATAGTCCACCCTGTTACGGGTGACGTTTGACGATACCAAAATACATAACTCCTTATGTAGAGAACCGTAGTGGTTTCAGGTCTAAGGACTATTCATATCAATAGTCACTATGAGAAAGTTTACGACACTCATATAATGATCCATGAAATTTTCTTATAGTGGGTCAATTCAGTATATATTCTCTAATATATATACCCATGTATCAACGTGATATCTCATATTAATAACTTATGAGATCAAGTCATTAATTGGCCTACATACTAGTCTCAACACATTAATATTGCCCTTGAATATTAATGCTTGACTAGGAATAGTTAAGAGTAGTGTTCTCTACATCATCTCACTATCAATTCAACTAACTGATATATGTAGATTAAAACCTACAACTCAAGGGCATAATTATACTTATTCATTTGGCACACATATGAAGTAAATATAGTAATCAAAATTATGCCTTTATTAATAAGATATGATACAAATAGTTCCCTAGTCAATTATCACATAATTGGCTCTGGGACTAATACTAACAACTTATATTGCAAGATTCAGCCTCGAGTTAAAGTTAGAAGCCATAAATGGCAAGCCTATTCCTATATCTTTCCTACAACTTGTTCCCTCATATTTGCATACAAAGACGTTTAAGATACCATTTGGAGTTCCTAGAACGTAGCTGAAGAACCAGAGAGGTTTCCTACACACTGTACCTACATGATCAAAATATCCCAAAACCTTGACCTTTTGAAAATTTTAAAGACTCTATCATGCACAAAATTCAACTTTTGCATTGTCTAAAGACAGGAGTTGTAGAACAGTCATAAGTTTAACAAGGTAAAAAATAAAATCCAAGAGATGGACAATAGTCTATTGACTCTATTCCTACATCATTCCTACTATTTGTTCCCTCATATTCTTATATAAAGTAGCATGTTGGAGTTCCTAGAATGTAGTCCATGAACCTGAGAGGTTTCCTACACAAAATACCTACATGATTGAAACCCACATATTTCAGCATTTGAAAATTTTAACAGTTTGTCTAGCATAATATTCAACTTTTACATGGTCTGAATGGCAAGCAACAAAGATTTCCTTATGTCTACTATATTACAGTCATAGTTTTAACAAGGTAAAAAATAAATCGAAGAGATGGGCGATGTTATAACTTTCTTCTTTAGTGATGGCATTTCTTGTCGATATTATTCTAAAATCTCAAGCACATGTACAACACCTTAAGATCATTCATAGGTAGTATCTCAAATAACACCTGCTCATGCATAGTGAAGGTTTCCAATCGCATGAATGAGGAACATTATGGTACAAAGCCAACCGATGGAAGTCAGGTAAAGATGAGCCTGCTTTTTAACGAGTCTTCACTTTGCACCAATTGGACACAGCATACAGCTAGTAGGTCTGTCCATGTCATTAATAAAGAAAATCGTGGTCTAGCTAGAGAAGTATTCATGTGGCAAACAAAGAAGGAAAAGGGAGACAAACTTCTTAGAATCATGTTTGATAAGACCGTTATCCTTTTACAAATATATCTTCATTATTTTATGAGACTAATGATTGAGTATGTCAGAATATATAAACAAGATTAGTTCCCTGGTCTCCTTTTACTTCGCGACTTGATCTTGTACGGAAATTTTGACTTTTTGATGGAAGGTTCCGTAAATTGTATTATGCCATTAGACAATGTAGTCGATCATTATATAGAGAAATGTAAAAAATATACCTTTATTTCCCTCTTCAATCCATTGAGGGAGTGTTCTAATATACAGGTCTGGGCACATATGAACGCCACTACACATTCCATTGTGCTATGATTAATTGATGTAGTTTTCTCTTCCTAATACGACAGCTGTATTTTCCTCTCAACTAAGAATACAAAAAAATAATTATTTTTAATTAAAAAACTAGTAAATTCTTTACATAAAAAATACGTCCAGAACATTTTACAAAAAAACCCTAAATTTGGTCACGTAACAAATTTTCGTGGAATTACAAGTTCAAATAATCACCTACAATGTCGAAAATATTAACCCCATTCACTGGCAAGAGCTTAAACGTATAGCAAAACCAATAATCAAATCCTGTTGTGGTAGCTTTTCAACTTCGATTCTAAGATGGTCTGAAGGAGACGTTCGTCCTAACCCCTAAAACCCAGCTTTCTCTAACAAAGGTGAACACCAATTAGCATTCAGATTCCGAAAGGGCTGGAAAACGTACAAGGAGAGTTGTAATTTGCTTACAGTTTGTCGATTCCAAAAAACGCGATGTTGTAGGAAGACGAGTAGACAAGTGGCACCTGAGACGCGCACCAATTTGTATAAGCAAACACAGAAGAGGAGGAAGCCACGGGAAGGAAGCTAGCAGGGGATGGAGACCTTTGAGGCGGGCACGTCCAAGTAGAGCTTGCTGGCGAGGATCCGGCTGTTCCGCAGACTCTCGGCGGCCATTGATGGGCTGGCGGAAGCGCCGGGATAAGAGGGGGAGGTGAGCGGCATCGCTGGCGCAGAGGAACGCGAATCAAAACGAGGAGACGGCAGGGAGAAGGAAATGGGTGGCTTATTGGATCAAAACCTCGGAGAAGAATCTGGCGAGGACGCGAGTCGACTCGAAGACGGCGCAACAAACTAGGTTAGCACCGCTGACACTGTTACTGGGCCCGCCCGTCCGCTCTCCCAGTTAAATAAATTTGATATTTGATTTAATAAAAATTTATTTATATTAATTTAACACATCAATTAAATAAATAAATTTAAATAATTCATTAAATTAAAATTCATTAATTGAATAACATTTGTAAATAATCTTCATCATTACTTTCAAGAATAATATTCATCAATAAAGTTTATATCAAAAATATTTCAAAATAAACCTATAAATTTATATTATCAATTTTAATAATCAATCAAATAAATTTAAAATATAAAATTTCAAATAATTAACTAAGTTTAAATTGTAAATTCGATAATATCTAAATTTAAATCTAATTAAATTAATCTCAAACTAATAAAAAAATTAAGCCAAGCAACTTTAATAATTATTTCAATGGCTTCTAAACTCGGCTTGATTAATTTATCAAATAAATTTAAATATTATAAAATGTAATTTAATTTGACTTACTTCTTTGTAACCCTAATCAACTCTTGACAATTGCCCAGACTGTTTGATAGGAGTCGACTCAGTTCACAAGTTGAATGGGGCAAAGATGACTTAGCCCGATCAAAAATCATGTCTACGCAAGGTTCAGGTACAATTTCGTTAACATGATGATAATTCAAAAAGGCGAAACGCTAGTCCTCAGCGCCCTTCCAGTCCACCCCAGGATCAATACGGAGGAGGTAAATCACGGTTATCACTGATGTGGTGAGGCGCCTGGGATCGAGAAAATTTAATGCCAACAAACCAAGATTTTATTCTCATGCGTAACTAGACCCGACCACGGGCCGGGTCCAGCCCGGACCCGGCCCGGAACCGGCCCGGGTCAACGGGCCGGTTGGCCCGTTGACCCGGTTCGCCGGGCCGAACCGGAACCGGCCCGGCAAGATGCCGGGCCGGTTCCGGTTCCGGGCGCCAGAACCCGTGAACCGGCGGTTCACGTGAGGTTCCAACGGCACTGAACCGGCGGTTAACCGCCGGTTCAGTGCCGTTTGAGTTTTTTTTTTTATTTTTTTTTGTTTTTTTTGGACGGATGAGATCATTTGACCGTTTTTTGATCAATGGCTAGGATTTAGTGACCGTTATGATCCGAACTCTATAAATAGGGAGCTCATTTCATCATTTTCACTCACAAAACTTCTCTTCTCTCAATCTCTCATTCTCAACTCTCTAACTCTCAACTTCTCTTCACGTTCTTCATCGACGTCGACGATAATGGAAGGAGGTCACGGAGGCGGACGCGGAGCTTCATCATCTCGATCTCGGAGGGGAAAAGAAATTGCATACGAGGATCCCAACCTTCAAATTCAATCCACCGATGATGAGATCGAGGCTCAGCCCCAATGCCCTCCGATCCCCGAAACGCAAGGAAGTATCGATGCGATTACTTCTAAGGTTCGGGATAATGCTCCTTTAAAATCGTCTATTTTTACTAAACATTTTGAGAAAGTCACACTTCCGTCGGGAGAAATGCGTGCAAAATGCAAGCATTGTAATACTTCCTACAAATTCCAAGCCGGCGGCGGCTATGGGTCGTTGAAACGACATGTAGAAACGAAGCACCCGACGGAATATGGGCTTGACCGATCTCAAACACAATTATCTAGATTTTCTAGCGGTAGTAGTACTGATTCTGGTTTATTTTTATATTCAGATAATAAATTAAGAGAATCATTAGCTAAATTTGTTTCCGTAGAACATCTTTCTTTTAGTTTTGGATCTAAATGCACATTTGAAGATTTTTGTAAAGAATCTCTTAATCCTGCTGCTAAACGTGTACCTAGGACTACACTAACACGTACAATTAAAAGATTAGTAAAACAAGGAAAAAAGAATTTAATAGAAGAATTTAGTAAATTAAATAATAAAGTTTCTTTATGTTCCGATATTTGGAGTGATCATTGGCAAACTCATTCTTATATGGGTATAACATGCCATTGGATTGATAACTCTTGGATCCTTCAAAAAAGATTATTAGCTTATAGAGTTTTTGATGAATCACACACTGCTCATAACATTGCACAATTATTACACATAGTTTTAGAAGAATATGGATTGACTCATCAAATTTTTTCAATATCATTAGACAATGCTAGTTCTAATACCGCTTCAATAGATGAATTAAAATTTATTTGTCAACCTGTCATTGGTGGTTTATTTTTTCATATTCGTTGTGTATGTCATATTTTAAATTTATGTGTTCAAGATGGATTAAAACTTTTACAAAATTATATTCAACCAATTAGAACCGCAATTTCATACTTATGGTCTCATCCATCTATGATGAAACAATGGGGTAGATTTTGTAAAGCTAATGGAATGCGACCAAAAAAATTTCCACGTGATGTTCCAACACGTTGGAATTCAACATATCAATTATTACAAGATTCTTTTCAATATAAAGATTTATTATGTTTATTTTTTGCACAAAATAGTAATACTAATATATATTTATTTTCACAACAATGGAATATTTGTAGTAGTATTTGTGAAATTTTAAAAGTTTTTAACGATGCAACTGAACAACTTTCAGGTGTTTATTATCCTACTGCTCATTTAATTTTAGTAAATTTCTGTAGTATAGTATTAATATTAAATGAACATGTAAATGATGAAGCTTTAACTTTATGTATAATAGCTATGAAAACTAAATGGGAAAAATATTTTTATTTAATTCCTGAAATTTATTTAATTGCATTTGCTTTAGATCCTAGATTTAAATTAGAAGTTTTACAAGAAATGCTAACTTTATATTATGACGCATTAATTCCTATTAAGGATTCTTCCTCTCCGGATCCAGCTAATATTGTATATAATATTAGAAATTATTTATATGATCTTTACAATCAATATTATGTTAAATATGAAACACAAACTAATATTTCTGAAACACAACAACCTACTACTACTAATATAAAACTTACAAAAGCCCAACTTTTATTAAAAGAACGGACGAAACGTCCACGAGGATCCTCAAGTTCCACACAGGAACTTGAGAATTATTTTACGACTTCTTTTGATTTTAATGAAGCAGATAGCGAAGACTTCGACATCTTGAAGTGGTGGTCACAGAAGGCTCAAAGTTTTCCCGTTCTCTCCGTGATCGCAAAAGAAATTCTAGCTTCTCCAGTGTCGACTGTTGCTGTGGAGCAGACGTTCAGTGCCGGCGGCAACATATTAGATGAACGACGATCAACTATGTCTCCCGACTCATTGGAAGCTCAAGCATTACTTGATGATTGGACCAAAGCCGAGAAGCGAATCCAAGGAATGCAACTTTCAGAAGACGAAGTCGAAGAATTTGATACCGAAGGAACAAATACAACGGGAATGGGAGGAAATGTAAGTGAGTGAGAAAGGGTAAAAATATAAAAATGTAAAAGGGTAAAAATGTAAAAGAACTACGTGGGCTTTGATTCCCCTATACCCTAAGGGGATACGTAGGCAACTTATATAAGTGCAAGCCCTTTTTTAATAAAATTTATTTTTTTTAATTTAATTTTTAATTTTTAATTTTTTTAATATAATAATCTTGAACCGTGACGAACCGTGGCGAACCGTGAACCGGCGGTTCCGAACCGTGAACCGTAATCGTCTTGGGCGGTTAAGGTTAAGGGTCGACCTCCCACGAACCGTCGAACCGGCGGTTCCGAACCGTCGAACCGACGATTCTAAACCGTGGTCGGGTCTGTGCGTAACTGACGATCCAACATGATGATAATTGCAAAACCAAAATGAGGATGGTAGGACCGTACGAGACTACGAGTATAGAATCCTGCTATTTAAGTTGACTTACTAATGAATAAAGTTAAATCAATCTAAGTTTATTTTATCCAAATTCATTTGATAAAGTAATTGAGCTATATCGAATCGAATTTAAAACACATGAAAACATTAAAATAGCTATTCAAATTTGATTTATTCCTTTTTATGAGTTAAATATAGCACATCTTTCAACCAAAGCTGCACCTACACATGGTGGCAATCTATATGGTGGTAAGAGACGGGATAGATTTCCCATTCGATTCCCGCGCATATAAAGTTTAGATCATCTATCTCAAAATTAATCAGTTATAAGATTTAAATTTCTGATATATATATATATATATAAATATAGTGCCGCATATTAGTTGATGTTATAAAATATATACATAAGTGGCAAACACAACTAAAATTTTTGGTTGGATAAAAGGTTTAGGCGTTACAACTTGCATGCTTATACCAAACACCATCCCTCAAAATTTGAAAGGTCTTTAAGTTTTTCATGGTCCTTCTAATAAAATATATATCATACGCCTTCATTTCTTATTTTATCAACCAAATTAACATCAACAAGTTGATCAATTGAGGTTGAAACTTTTTTACCCATAGTTCTTATTTGACCATAAGCACGCCCTCGGGATTATAATGTAGTGGTAGGGTGATTAGTTGTTATCTGAGATATTCACGGTTCCATCTCTAAATACGACGTATTTGTAAAAAAATTTCTTTCAAATGGGGTGCGAACCCTGAAACACTGGGTTTCTAGACAACCCACCATGAGCACTTCCCAATTTATCCTGGTGATCGATAAAAAATTTCTATGGAACTGAACCGATCATCCCAAATTCTTTTACTACTTGGTCCAATATTATATCTGACCATAAGCAGTTCCCGCTGGGCCCAAGACATGGCGTGTGGCCCAGGACATGGCGTGTTGGCAAGAGGCAAGAAGGGGCACATTAAGGCTGCGTTTGGTAGGGTGTAATCCATCCTGTAATGTAATCAAGATTACATTACATGTTGGATTCCTTTGTTTGGAATAACTTTAAAATTGTAATATAATGTAATCTCGATTACAAAAGAGGTTGATGATTTGTAATCTAGATTACAAAACAAAACCTTCGTAATCTGGATTACATTACAGCTTGTAAAGTCGTCGGTCAGGCGGCGACGGTCGTCGGACCGCCACCGGCCGACGACCGCCCGACGGCCGGCGATCGCCAGCGACCGGCGATCGCCAGCGACCGGCGACCGCCGGCGACCGGCGACCGACGACCGCCGACGACCGACGACCGGCGACGACCGGCGACCGTCGGCGATCGGCGACCGGCGACCGTCGGCGACCGGCGACCGCCGGCGACCGGCGACCGCCGGCGACCGGCGACCGCCGGCGACCGGCGACCGGCGACCGCCGGCGACCGGCGACCGCCGACGACCGGCGACCGCCGGCGACGGCCGGCGACCGCCGGCGACCGACGACCGCCGGCGACCGGCGACCGGCGACCGCAGGCGACCGGCGACCACCGGCGGGCGGCGGCGGCGGTCGCCGACCGGTCGATAGTCACCGGCCGACCGACGGCGGTCGTCGATCGTCAATCTTGATTACATTGCAAGATGGATTACCCCTCACCAAACAAAGGAATCCAATTTCTAATGGTTATCAAAGATTACATACAACTCATTATCAAACATAACAATGCAATCAAGATTACATTACATTATATTACAAACTTGATTATATTACAAACCCGATTACATTATCCCCTATCAAACGTAGCCTAAGTGTCGATGGTTTGATTCTCACATGCATATTTTGGACGCTTACGATGCTTGAAGACATGATGTGTTGGGTTAATAGGCTACGCAAGGCACTCTTCAAAAAATTGAAGGCTTGTTGGAGGCCCTATGTTAATTTTTAAATGAAACATAATTAGATGAGAAAAAAATATAAGATTCTAGAAAAAAAAACTATATATATATATATTGATCTCGACCCAGCTTGGATGTAACGTGGCTTGTCAGCCTGACACCCCGTCAGACGGAGATAGGGTCGGGGGGCCCAAGAGCCCGCCGAGCGCAAGGCCCAGGTGGGCGGTACGACTCGTTTCCTCTGAAGCCAGTAGGATACCAATCCCAACCGAGACGGCCGGTTCGTAACGGAATGCCTTCGAGTTAGGGGAACCTCGAGTCGAGAGGGTCGCGAGTCAGAGAAGCCCCAAGGCAGAAAGATACCAGGTCTTCGATTACCTCCTCCTGGGTCCAGCCGAGTCCGATTGGGTAGGTCAATCCAGGCTTATCCTACTTCGGGAAGCACCATTACAGGGGCAGCAGCCGTAGGACCCGGGAAGACTCTGAGCTGCCAGTTGACACTAGCATTCTGAGCCGCCAATCGGTGCTAGCACTCAAGGTTTTGTCGTGATCCACAGGAACACCCACTCCCTAACACAGGACTAGCAGAAGAAGTACGGGATCGACGCAAAGCTGACATCATTCAGGCCCGAATCGCGAGTATCTCGCTGACGCCATGCTCTACCTGCCATTCCTTGGCATCCCGTTCCGAGACCTCCTATGCCCGTGTCAGGCCGAGCGGTGCCTGATGACGCTAGCCCATAAGTTGACAACGTTCCTTTTCTTATTCCGGTATGTGACACAATACCCTGCCACCTTGGCTGTGCCTTACCCTGTCCTCGTATACGACAAAAAGTGACAGAGCGGGCAGAAGTTGTCAGCTCCCCCAGCTATATAAGCATCTCTGCTCCTCGTCCCCCAGGTACGCAGAATAGTGTTTTTACTACTGTTCCATTGCTTTTGCTCTTTCACTACCAGGACTGACTTGACCGTCGGAGTGTCTTGCTGGGGACTTTCCCCAGCGGGTTCGCTAATGGTCCTTTCTTTACAGATCGGAGCCAGCCTCTGCAGCTCGTGATTCTTGGGAGACTACGTGCTCTTGTGAGTCCATCTCACTTCGCGACAGGATTATATATATATATATATATATATATATATATATATATATATAATATATATATATATAATATATATATATATATATATAAATTTTTGATATTTTGAGTCCTACTTTAGGTAAGTTCTAATCATATATACTTTAAAAAGTTAATATATTATCAAATTTAATAGGTAACCTAAATACTTTGAAGACCTCTAAAATAGGAAGGTCGTAGGCAGCTATCTATGCTGCCTCCCCCGAAGACGACTCTGTGGCTATGGGCTAACTCACTTTCTGAATTTATTACATGGGTGAAATATAGGACCGGATGTCACGCCCTCGGAGAGGAGCTGCTGGTCCAATATACATCAGACAACATCTCCCCTGTACGACGAACAATTTAAAAAATTAATGCAAGCACCTACACAATATATATGATCTCTAGCCTTAAATAAAGACATAACGATCAATTCCAACCAGAGCAAATAAAAGAAATGCATCTATATCACTAAAATCTCAAACGACTTACCTGATCTGCCCTCCGAACAGTCACGCAGCAAAACATCACATAAAGTCTAACAGATGACTCAAAAATATAAATCACGCATCAATATAACACAATACAAGTCAATGACGTAAAAATAAATACTGTGTAAGGAATATGTTATAATAGAAAACATAAACAATGCAGAAAACCTAAAGTCAGAGCCGTCGGGACCTAGAACTAGCAACTGAGCTCCCCTAGCGTCCAATCAACTTGAAAACAAAAACGGAGTAATGGGTGGTGATTCCAAGTGGACTCTGCGGGTATAAAAATAGATATGCATGACAACATAAATAGTTGTACAAGCTATAAAGAAACAATATGATACAGTTTCAAGGAGATATCAGAATATGCATAGCTGAAAATATCGAATGAATGTACATACTGAAAATTGGCCTATCCTGATCATAAAAGGCTCTATCATATGAGCAGGTGCAGGGTCATCGAACCAAACACATAATATCTTCTGTATGTGCATGCCAAACACATAATATGAGCAGGTGCAGGCTCTGCGAGCGCTTCCCGATTTACCCTGGCGGCCGGTGGGAAATTTTCGTGTGGCCGGGCCGGTCGCCCAAGGTTGGTTGGAAAAATCTTGTTAATCATCAAACATATATAACAAACAAATGTAGTAATCACAATCAAATACACAATGCATCATATGCACATGATGCAATGACATGTGTCACTCCTGACGCCAATCAAGCTACCGAGACATGTCATATGTGTCAGCCGAGTAGGTAGAGCTATGACAATTGTACACATTCTGTCATCACTGCTCTTGAGTGACCGAGTGGACAGGATGCTGTCGGAGGACCGCCCTCCTACCCCAAGTCATATGGAGGAGCATCGCTCTCATCTCCTCTGATCACTGGAAAGAGGAGGATCTCTGCCTGCTACCACGCTCTGAAATCACTATCCATGAGCGTTCGAGCAGAGCAACACAGAGCAACTGCACACACCCAACGATATCCATTAACCTATGAGTGGTCGCATGTGCAAATTATGTAATAGCGATGGGCTCAGACCATGAGGGATGTCGATGATCGTCAGCATGCAACAGTGCAAGGATATGATGGCGCATGACTTTAACACATGCAACACCCATCAGGTCATCATACATAATTCAACCAAACATGCACAGGTCGAACACATGTATCATAACTTAATTATCATACATATAGGTACGCATGCAAGTATAACCAGAATCAATCAGTGCATATATAAAGTGACATGCTACTATATCTACGTACACATGCTCACATACATACTATACAGAATCAGATGTCAAATAACGAGACTGTATAGACAAAATTAGATAATATCAAAGATCAAACAATAAATATTAAGTAGGATAACAACGGTAGCAAATATAAGATAATAAAACTTACTGCAACAAACATAAGCAGGTCATGCATAAAGATAAAGTGCAACTAATGAAGACAAGCAGGAAGTACCCACCTCAAATGATGGTACTCATATCAGAAGAGAACCTCCAGTCCAATAATCCAGAAGCAACTCAATCAGTGTCATATATCAAAGGTCATATTTAAATAGCTATTACACAAATAGTAACTAGTTAACAAGTCCCTAAATTGTATTAGGGTTTACCTAATCATAGTATTTCATTTAATTACCACTAATTAAATGATTATCCCACGTTTGTTTGGAATTAGATTTCAAATTTAAGTTTAGTCTAAGTTTAATCCAAATCCAACCCACTAACACTAGATCCCAGTCCATAACTCATCCCATCAGCTAATCCAAATAGCATCCTACTCTAGCAAGGTGGCTCACGGTGAGGAAAAGAAAACCCAAGACCTACAACTCGTATCAAATATCCTTATGGAACAAGAGAGGTTGAACATAACGCAAATCAAGGAAAACATCACATGTTCAGAAACAGAACTAATCCAATTTAATGCAACCCTACTAGACAACCAGGTCCAAGACACAAAACAACTTCGAACAAAATTCCCCATTCATGGAACTCCCAGTAGCAAATGAAAAGGGAAGAACATCAACATGATCTCCTCCTAACTAGAATCCCTACCAGAGTCGGATCTATACAGAATTTGTCTCACGGCAGAGAAGAAACAAGACCTACACCATTTTATTTCAAAAACCAACATCCAAGCAGTAACGTTCTAGGAACACTTCCAATCCAGAATTCAAACCCAAATCAACTCCAAAAGAAATCAATCACAGTAACAAATCAGAATTCAGCTTAACTAGTAAGGTAGAAATCGACACTAGCACAATGAAAGAGCCAAGAAATAATACTTACGGTATAAATAAAAAAAACCAAAAACCTCTCGATTAGAACAAAACACATCAATAACAAGAACTCCACAACAAAACGAATTCAAAGCCTTCAATCAAAAACTAAGCTCAAAGATCTAACCTTATTAACACTCTTACCTGAGTTTATAGCTGGCCAGCAAATTCCAGACCCAATTCGGCACCACCAGCTCTCGCATAGCAAGATCAACTTTCCCCTAGGAATAATCCAGTTCGGCTCAAGCAGTGGTATCACCTAAGCAACAACATCCCCGATTCATCCAAAAAGGAGTCAAATCCCTACCTGGTAATGGTTGTGTCGGCATCACTTAACTCTAAGGGTGCGTCTGGTTAGGGGTTATCCTTGATAACCTTGGTTATCCATCCAAGGTTTTCAACAAAAATCTTGTTTGGTTTAGATAATTAGCGATTCCCAAATAATGCTCGATGCCCGACACGTCAGTAAAAGGGGCATGCAACCCGAAATCGAAAAACCTTAGGAAAGCAAGGTTTTTCTTGATTCCGGGGTTATGAAACTTATCTTTTCAAAATTATCCTCCAATATTTACCTTAATAAAAGAGACATTATTCGCAGGTGACCACCGGCAACGACCGACGACCGGCGATCGACTCCAGCGGCGACCGACGACCGACGATCGTCGCCGCCGGCGACCGACGACTGCTGACGACCGACGACCGGCAACAACGGTCGACGACCATTATTCGCGGCTGATGACCGGCAACGACGACCGGCGACCACCGTCGGCTGCCGGCGACCCGGCGACCGAGGGTACGAATATGTATATAATATCATTTTGCTTTTTATTTTAAATTTATAAGCATATAATATTATTATACTTAAATTTAATTAAAGAGTAATACGATAAAATATTATATTATGTCATAGACTATTACCTCCAAACAAATAAGATTTTATTTGATTACCTGAATTGAATCAAACAACTTCAGGTTATGTTTTATTCCCCATTATCTTGGTTATGTTATTACTTGGTAATCACATAACTAAGGTTATATCTGATAACTTGAACCAAATGTACCCTAAGGATACCGCCCGAACCTTGATCTGAAGCTCCCTGACGAGCTGTGGTGTGGAGGCTTGGGGTTGCACAAAGGAGAGACCAAAACGAGAAGGAGAAGTTGGCTAGGTTGATCGAGGCCAAGGGCGGTCGGCGAATTTGAGGAGGAAAACAGGTATTGGCGGTTTGCTTGGCTTCGAGCCAAGGGAAGGAGGGGGAAATGCAATTTAGCCCCAAACGAGCGTCGACTGGGTCTTTTACATTTAACCCCTTCCATCATAACATTTCTAATCCCTACCCTTCAAGTTCTTTAGTAATTTAGTCCCTCCTAGTTTAGGGTTTTTTTTGTATTTAGCCATTTAAACTTAAGGTTAGGGTAATCTAATCCTCCAAATCTCTTCCATAGTTTGTAAACCTTAATTCTTTTCCAGAAAAAGTTTCGAAAAATTTTCTGGATCGAGTCTGAAGTGTCGTATTTAACACCGGACCACTGGATAACAACTAAGCAAATAATATATATATACGTGGTACACGCTCATCATGGATAAGTTTATAGTGCGTTCTTATCTGGACGAAATTTAGCTATGAGAACTTTCCCTTGGTTGAGTTGGCAACAGCCGAGTAAGAAATACTTCAGCTTTCGATTGACTTTGGATAGCTTTTCGATATTGACTATTCATTCAATCGTGCTACCCATGTTGTTATGTTCAATGTCTAGATTTTACCATCATTGAAAACCATCATAATCATCTAGACATCAAATAAATAAAATGGCAAGTAACATAACAATATACTTAAAACATTTGTTATATATATCATTATCAACTTTCTCCTCAATGGCATTGATAATTTTAATCAAGGGAAAGAAGATAATGGAAACAAAATTAAGAGAATTGAATTTAGACATGGCATAGTAAAAATGAAAAGGCACTTGATTGCATAGTCGGAAAAGGATTAGGAAGTTAAATACAACCTATTTTTTCCCCGACACTTATTTAATGGTTATTAAATAGCAATTCATGATTTTTCATTTAAAGAAAAAAATTAAGTTTTTTTTTTCAAATAACAATCAATTATGGCATTTTAATTTGTTTATAAATGCATTAAGCTTGTTGACAATATCAACTAAAATTGATGAGCCATGGACGCGTAGCACTTAATAAACGTCAGGTTAGCTCAACTAAATTTCAACTACTTTGTCATTTTGGTTAGGTGAATGGCCAGATCTCATCTTAATATATATATTTAAATAATATAGAAAATAAAAAATATGGTAAGTATTTTTTTTAAAAATGAGATGAAATAATTTTTCAAAAATAAATATTATTAAAAAATACCGATTCAACTTTGTTATAAATTTATAGATAAATTTTTTTATTAAACAAATATTTTATCAATATTATTTAAATTTAATCAAAATTATTTTAATATGCTTAAAATAATTATAATAATACTATTAAATAATTCTAATAGTTAATTAATAATTGTTAATAATAGTGAATGGGTTGCTTACAATATTTAGTTGTTATCAAATAACTATTATAATAATATAAGATAATTTTGATCATATTAAAGTAATTTAAATTAAGTTTAAATTATTTTAATTAAAATTATGTACAATTTTTTAATAAGTCAAAATAAGAGTATTATTAAAATTATTTATAATTTTTTCTTTTTAAAATGAATTTTGTTTAATTATTCTCATAATTAAGAAAATGATTTACAATGTTATACCACGGGCCGATGTAATTTCGTATTTTTAAAAAAAAAAATCAATTATTTTTTTAAAATTTTAAATTAGATTATCTATTTTTAAAATTTTTTAATTAATATATTTTATATATTAAATATTAAATTATATAGGCAATATAATATTGAAACTGTATTATTCTGCTCCTAAATTAAAATTTTAATAATTTTAAATTTTAATTTTAAATCATGAATGATAATGTCTTTTTTCTCCTATTTTACTAATGTAACTAAGAATCTGGTTACTTTACTAACAAACTCTTCTTTCTCACACCAATTTTTTTTAAAATTTATTATTAATTTTAATTTTAATTTTTAAATTTTAAAATTCAAAAATAAAATACAAACTTAAAGTATAAATTTAAAAGATAAATTTATAATTATAAATTTTAAAAAGAAAAATTTTAAATCTTAATCTAAAATTAAAATTTAAGAAAATGATTTATTAAATTTAAAAAGATAATTTTATAATTTTCAAAATTAAAAATTGAAGTTTTTATTAAACAAATTTTAATTTTAAACTGATATAAATTTTTATATATTCATTATTATATTTATAATACTGATATATATATATACTAGTATAATATATTCTTAGGTGATTATTTATAGTGGTACACATGTAGTAGCAAGTTACGATGGTCGCTATGTATATACTACACTTGATATATGAGTTATTTAAATAAAAGGTAACATCAATAGAGTTTTGCTACTGCTTTTAAAATTTTAATTTTGAAAATTTAAAATATATGAATTGATAAATTATATTTTAATTTGGATTAAGTACTGAATAAATTGTAATTATATATAAATTTATATAATTATAAATTATATTTATTTATATTAATTTAGTAATTCCGAATGTCACGTAAGTTTGCATGTAACCGAGAAGCTTCGACGGATTTGCTTCCATTTTCTGCGAAAGTGATGCGTTGCTTGGCTCCCAAGTTGCAGGCATGTCGGTTAACCGATGTTATTTATACGATAGATTTGGCATGAATCCAAATACTTGCAGGTTAATTCTCAGTTTGCACTTCCAGAGCTCTCTATTTGCTGCGATGGCAGGAAGAAATAAGCAAGACGATCACGGCAGCGAACCGCCGGGGCCGCCGCGCCCCGTCGACTCCCCCCGCCGCCGCACTTGGCTGTCCGTGTTTCCCCTGTTCTACCTCAGCGCCAGCGCCGCAATCTACGGCTACAGGGCGCGCGACGATCCCTGGAGTTTTGGCTTCGTACTGTTCTCCTACTCCGACCTTCTGGCTCTCTTCTACTGCCTCGGAAGGTTCGAGCGGGCGGCGGCGGGGGAGGGCACGGCGGAGCAGAGGCGGAGGCTGAAGGCGGTGATCTGGGCGCTGGCGGCGGCGCTCATGGTGGGGTTCAGCTTCAGGGTGTCGGCGGTCCTGCCGCCGGCTCTGGGGGCCCTCATTTGGCTGGTGGCCGCCGCTGTGACGGTGGGCGGATTTTGCGGCCTCGTCTTGTTCGATCGGCGCGACGACGAGAAGCCGTGATTGCTACTTCTCTTTAATTGTGTGAAAAATAAAGGATAGTGTAAAATGGATTTTTATTTGTTACACTGTTGTTGTACTACGGGATCCTATACTATCATCCAAAAATAATTATTTTTTATTTTCCTTTTAATCAAATCTTATAAAAATTATCTTTAAATCCCCATTTACATCTTAAACTTTGTTATCACTCGCCATATTAGAAAAAATTCTTTTCCATTTCTTACATGTAAAATTTTATTTACTTCAACTCCCTAATATATACCGATTTACGTAATTACCTTTATTATTTTTAAATATTTTGAGGGAGCTGCCAGTCTGACATAAATCGGACAGTACCTCCTCTGCACGACGGACAATCTGAATCCATTGTACATACATAATATGACCCTATGACCTCCATGACCTCCACACACATCTACACCGATAATATAGTAAATAAAGATTAATTTGAAGGTAAACAAACATCCATCACTACTAACAAAAATGTATCGACGCAGTCACTGCAAATCCAAACCAAAAACTCCAAAATATCCTCCGGGCAGACCAACACATAAATACATAAAACCATAACATGTTCGACAAGTTCACAAGACATATATCAAAGAAAAGTACATCTCAACCATAACCAAAGAAAATGAGGACAAAACAAAAATACTACGAAATCAGCGGGGTCGACTACTAGGGTCTCCTAGTGGCGTCATCATGAAAAGGGAAAACAAGCAAATGATTATGAGTCCAGGGGGACTCCACGGATATATAAATAGATAGATATGCATGGTGGTAAAAAGGTTATACAATAGCAACATAGAAGCAAACAGATATAGTCTCAAAGGGAAAATCAAAATATATGATCGATACACTACATGCAAGATATACCCACATCAAACTCACTTGCGGAATATGATGGTCACAAATCCCCGAACTTGAATTGTCACCAGACCATAAACAAACAAAATACCTCCTATATGTGCATGTCATCCAAATGCAGCAACATATATAGTTCAAACAAATGCAACAAACACAAATAATACAATTTATGCAATCATGCACATAATGCAATAACATGGTCATCCCTGATGTCAGTCAACCACCATCACG
>JAGFNQ010004968.1:134553-235190 GCA_024364735.1 Boesenbergia rotunda
GAAGGGGTCGCTGAGTTGACGGAGGGAAGATAGACGCCATAACCACCCTTATGGGGGCGACGATCCCCCGAGCGCGACGGACCCGGCGTGTCTTCAGGCCAGCTCGCTCCAGCAGGGTTGGGGGCAGCCTGGGTAGGCTGGGAGCGAGAGCCCGTTGAAGAATTCCTCGGGCGCCTCTGCAAAGGTTCCGGGTCGGGGGAGTCAGGGGAGGATAGGCCTGCCTCCGCCGGTTCCTCAATCCGAATGGAAGCACTGGCCTTCCGCTTGGAAGGTTGGGGCTTCTGTGGGGGAGGCGCCGCCTTCTGCTTGCCAGAATCTCTTGCTGGGGCAGAAGGTTTCGAAGAGCCGACCGGCTTCACAGAACCGGTTGCCGCTGGTTGGGAAGGAGCCGAAGGGGTGAACTCCGCATTCTCAGGAATCGTAGGCAGACCAGCCTGACGCAAACGCAGTTGTTCGGCCGCCCGGGCGTTTGCTTCATCGTCTGCCATGCCCATGGCCGCGTCGAGGGCAGCTTCCCACATCATCTTAGCTGCAAAATCGGAGGATATTGAGTTAGGGAAAAAAGAAGCGTGACAAGAAAAATTTGCTTACCGAAGGTGTCGGGTAGGGCGGCTGGCACTCGGCTTAGCCCAAATATGTACAGAACGGCGTCGTGGAGAAGTTTCATGCCGTCGAAGTGGAGACCCCCGAGTCGGGAGGCGGCCATGGTAAATAGGGGGTCGGACTTAAAATTTTTTAAGGGAGGTATAGGATACAGGTCTTCGACCCATCCGGTCGGGAACCCGGGGCTGGTCGGGGGGCCAATGAAGAAGAAATGGGTTTTCCAACCCTTATTCGAAGAAGGAATATTCTCCACTATGGATAGTTTAGCTCGGGCTTGGAGAAAGAAATTCCCGGCTTCCTGTTTCTTAGGGTAATAAAAGAAATAAAGAACCTCCGGTCGGAGGGGAACTCGGAAAAGAGTGAAAAGAACTATGAGATTACAAAGGATACGAATGGCGTTCGGAGAGAGCTGGAAGATAGGCACGTGGAAGAAGTTACAGAACGATACAATGAAAGGATGAAGAGGGTAACGCAGGCCAGACATATATTGGTCCCGAAAAAACACAAAGAAACCGGCCGGGGGTTTGTGTGGTCGGTCGGCCTTTGTAGGGACGGCGATGCGGTAGTCATCAGGGATGTCGTAGGCCAGCCGGAGGTCGGAGGCGGTCTCATCGTCAAGGGTGGACTCGACGGAAGTGTACCACGCAGGGGCGGCCATGAAACAGAAAGAAGGGAAGAAACTGACCGGTGATGGCGGAGAAAAGTAGGAAACCGGCGAGGAAGCACGGAGCTGACGGCGACTCGCGAAGATGGCAAGGAGCACTGAATTGAGGAGAAAACAGCGGAGAGCAAATGAGGGTTTCGGAAGAAAACGGAAGCCTATTTATAGTTAGGCTGAAGCAAGGACGACCGACGGATGGCGATCCACGTGTACGACGATCGCCTCATCACTGCTGTCGAGGCGTCCCATGATCAACCTCGAAAAGGGCTCACCGCAGGCGCTGACGTCGCCTGCTGCGGCGGCAGGGCGCACCGTCTGGTCGGCCAGCCAGAAGCTGCCGCGTGGCGGAAAGAATTACGCGCGTTAATGGCCATTAATAGCGCGTAATCATGGGGATAAATCGCATCCCGGTCGGCCAACCAGCGCGCGCCACGTGGCCCGGATCATTAAAGCGGATGTGAGGCCGTTATGGCGCCGGTCGCCTCGGGCGTGGCACATTCCTCTTTCAACTTAGAATGTCGCGTCTCCGTTAATTGATTGACTCAGGCTATCACGAGGAAATCGTCTTGGGGCACGTGGCGCTCCAGGTTTCTTGTGACCCAACGCAAACGATCACTCGGGCAAATATCATTAGCGTGCAACCAATAATTAGACAACACGGGGTAAGCCACTCTCCAACCACTAACAATACTCGTCCGGTCGGACACATTCACAACATACGGACGCGTGGCGGCCCACGCTCCCCCATTACTACTCGTCCGGTCGGACACATTCACAACATACGGACGCGTGGCGGCCCACGCTCCCCCATTACGCCTCGTCCGGCCGGACGCATTTACAATATACGGACGCGTGACGGCCCACGCTCCCCCGTTATTCCTCGTCCGGTCGGACGTCTTCACTAAACAAGATGGCACGTGGCGACCCACGTCCCTCTTGATCAACAGTCTTATTCCACCCCGGCGGTTCGTGCAATACACCGCACGGGTGCGCAGCTACCCACGCTCTGGTCAGCGGCAGGGAATTGTTTGCCCACTCAGATTTTATCAACATCAACTGTTGAGCATCATGTTAAGCCGGCCGGATACTAGACGGGCAAAAGCGGCCCGGCCGTAAAAAATGGTTATACACACAGTCCAGTCAGTCGGACTGATCGCCTCCTTCGACTAGACTCGAGGGGAAGGCTATTGATCCCGCCCTATCTTTGTCACCGTACGGACGGCCAACGCGGCAAAGCGACCTGGCCCACTTCGGAGTCCACGTCATTGTACGGGTAGCCAGCCTGACACACCCTAGCCGGTCCCAGCGTCTTTGCCGGCCGGCCAGACTTGAGGCGGCCGGTCGGACTCAAGGCGGCCGGTCGGATTCAAGGCGGCCGGACGGACTCAAGGTGGCCGGTCGGACTCAAGGCGGCCGGTCAGAACAAATGTAGTGGTTCAACCATCCGGTCAATCCCGACCGACCATAAGATGGTCATTATACCTCGTTTTATCAGAGTATTTCCGCCCGGACACTTAAGGGCCACATGCCTAATCGTCCGAGGGCATCCGCCCGGCAACCCGTCACGTACATAGTCCCCCAGGCTTACACGCCCGGCGCCCACTCAGGCACTCTCTCCCGGAACCACCCGGGAATAACGACAAAATTATATCTGTACCACCTGCAGACAACAGACTGTCACTACTCGAGTGGACTGACACTCTCTGGCACGCCGCCCTGTCGCGCCGTTGGTGCCAGGCGGCGCCAGGCGGCGGTTTGCAGAGACAGTCCTTTGTCCCCACATAAGACAAAGAGCATACGACAAGGAATGTGGGCTAACAGCCGACACAATCAGACCATATCCTCTGACCAGCTCAGAGAATCCTGATACAGGTCAGGCTTGGTCCCTCTTCTCGGCTATATAAGCCCCTCCCCTCCGCATTATCAGGTACGCGCGTACGACGTCTTTCTTCTACAGTGCTCCATTATTTCTTCTGTTCGTCGGAGTACTGACTTGACCGTCGGAGTGCCTTGCCGGGACCATTCCCGGCTAGGTTGCTAACGGTCATCTTCTCCAGCAGGTCTACTTCCATCCGGTCGAAGGCGCACCCGGCGGCATCCACTCACATCTACTCGGAGGACACCCCCCGCTCGTCGTCATTCTGCACGAAGGGCATCCAGTCAGCATCCACGCCATTCATCCCTACCCCGTCATCTGGTTGCGGCTCCACTCCGCTCGGCGACAGGATCAAGCAATATTAGTGAAAATATACCTAGTTATCGTAACTGATATAGAAAATGTAAATAACATTTAATGATATGTAAAATATCCAATATACAAACCTTTCAACCAAATCAATGTCTGAATTCAACTCTGAAAATGTAGTATCTGTGAACGAAACTGAAAAATAAGAAATATTTAGTGATGCATATAATAACAAATCATATAGTATAATAATTTGATTTTATAAATGAAAAGAAAAAAAATATAATGTACGACAAAAATGTCTCTACTCACCTGGGGTATCCTTAGGATCCTACATCTCCTGAGACTAAAAATGAGGAGGGGTGGACATCTGTGACATTGGCGATAGGGTTGCTGCAAAAGCTTGCATGTGATGCAAATAACTGGCCATGATGTTATTATTGTGCATAACTTCCAAATGGTTGAAATCTATTTACAGAAAGTCCAAGTCTTGTATTACATGGTTCCATAGCAAAGGAAGAAAATATTGAATCTAAATATTTTCATGCAGGAGAATCACAAGGATTACATATTATGCCTCCTTCATGTCCATGGTTTTGATGCCAGATCATATGACTTGTTGTTGCTGCTGATGTATACAAGCGTTGGAGTCAAGCAGTCAAAGGGAAGTAATATATGACTTTGTAGGGAATATTTTTCTTCTTCTTCCCAACCATGCGACTACTATGCTTGTAACAAGGATGATTACACATTTACTGTTGGTGCAGTTTGCACTAACGGTCAAACTCGGGTTTTGATGTATGACAAAGTGGTTAAAGTTAGGGTTGTGTGTGTTTAACCTCTTTACCAAGTGTGCAGGGTTGAAAGACTTAGGACCAGACACCAGGCTGAAGTCCAGGATGGTTGAGTCCTGGCGGGAAGTCCAGTTGGGTCCGCGGGACCTGACAACTGGCTGAAGACCAAGTTGGTTGAGACTTGGCAAGAAGACCAAGGTGGTTGAGCCTTGGCAGGAAGTCCTGGTAGGGTCAAGAAGTCAAGTAGAGCTGCACAATGGGTAAGTAAGGTAAGTCACTGGAGGAGCGACCCAGTGAGGACGAGTCCAATCTTGGACTTTAGGCGCGGTCCAACTTAGACCCATTTAGGTGATCTAAGTTGAGTCCTGGTTAGATCCTGGTCTGGGAGACAGGATCTAATTAACTTAGAATTGTATCTTATTTTAGTCCATATAAAATTGTGCTAGCCTTGTTTTGGACTAACCCTGGATGCAGGACCAAAGGAATATGTACCTGCAGCTCAGAGAGCCTCAAAGGAGTGAGGCCGTAGCTGAGCAGGGCGCCCCGGATGTGTCGGGCGCCCCAGAGTCAACCCAAAGTCAGCAGAGAGGTAAACGCCCCGACAGCCGCGCGCGTCGGGCGCCCCGCATGTCGCGGGCGCCCCCTGTGCCACCTCACTGCCAGCTGCCGAAGCTCGCCCTCGCGAAGCCAGAAGATGGGATTTTGACCGGTCAATCGGGCGCCCCGCGCGCGTCGGGCGCCCCAGTCAAAAGCAATCCCGAAGTAGACGAGATTAGCTTTGACCGGAGCATCGCCGGATCTACAGCCACGTGGGGGGCGCCCCGAGCATGTCGGGCGCCCCCTGCCCTATATAAAGAGGGCCTCGACCCTCTTCAAAGAACAACACTTTTTCCAAAGCTTTCAAGTTCTTCTACGCTCGCGCCTTGCTCCGGAAACGCTACACTTCGAGCCGACGACGTCCCGCTGCCCCGAAAAAGTCGACCTACTCCGGACGTCGGTAAAAAGAAGAATTTCTTTTAATACTTTATTGCACTTAATTACTTGAAAGTGTGGGGTTGTCACACTTTCAATTCATTTGTACTCGCCTACTCTATCGGGGTTGACCGATAGAGAGTTTTAGTGGATTGCCCAACGGAAAGGTCCGAGGGACCTGGGCCTTCGAGTAGGAGTCGCCGAAGGCTCAGAACGAAGTAAAAATCGTTCGTGTTTGTGTGTTCGTTTTTCGTCTATTTCATTTCCACTGTGCACGCTTTTTAAAGCACTCTGATTTAATTTTTTAAAAGTCACGTGATTCACCCCCCCTCTCACGTGCATCGATCCTACATTTACATTCCATCAATTCACTATCTTTGTTCTAATAAATCATGCAATTATTAATACAACAATGTATCTTCTCAGCTGGCAAACCCAAGTCTCTAATTAATTTTTTAGTATTGTATAAACTATCAATCATGCAGTTATTTGTTGGAAGCAACTCTAACATCAATTGACATATGTCATATAACATCGTTTTAAGAAATGATGTTCCATCTTCATATTCAATAATCTTGCAATAGTAGACAATTGAGAATTACAGAAGAAATACCTTCACTAGCCTTCAACATGTCGTATATTTTCTGAACTTCAGGAGTAGGTATTTGATCTACATTTGATTGATCAAATACATTCATCACATCATAAACCATTAATTGCATTGCATCAACAGGTCTATTTGATGCCTCTAGACCAATTGAGTTCGATGATGAAGTGACGGATGGTCCAACGAATTCAAATACATACGACTCTCCATGACAATACCAGTTGTAATAATCTGGAACAAACTCATACCAACAGATATGTGTTTTTACTGTATTCTCATCACGGAAAGCTATATTTCTACATCTACGTTGATTACATGGACACTTTAACTCGGCTCCATTCAAACAATGACACTTTACAAAATTAACAAATTCTTCAACTCTAGTAAAATAAAATCGCGGATAAATCTATTATCTAATCTATTATACATCCATGCTTTGTTCGTATACATTATATCCTAATAACAATAAACTATTCAATATTGATACTCATGCAAACATCTATATCAAAAAGATTCAACGTAACTATTTTAACAAATAACAAAATAGCTAAACTAACATGCAATTTGATTTTTCAACCACAAATAACAATATAAATTATCCAACTTTGTTTCCAATTAATCAAACAAAATTAATATCCTAACTTTGAAAAATTAATTAGGATACTACCAAATTAATCAAACACGAACAAATCAACACAACTTAATCAAATTAAGATCCTAAATTAGTAACCAATTATCAAACATAAATTAATCAAATAAAAATTATCCATCTAAATTAATGATAATTAATTAGAATACAAAATTATCCTAATTTATTATCCTAAATAATTAATTAAGAAAATTAATTAATTAACATAATTGATTGATTGATTGATTACCGACGACGACGACGACGACCGACGGTCGTAGGAGGTCGTGCGTGGCCACAGGAGGGGAGGAACTACCCTATTTGCTTCTCTTTTTTTTTTTTTTGATGAAAGACAAATTATATATTATCAAGAAAATATTACTACAAACATGTGTCCTAGGATAGCCACTTATTTCTGATAAAGTATCAGATCCAGATGGCTGTCCCCATATGTACATGCATTTGTACACTCATAGTACCATCCACAAAATCCGACCAATGTTGCCCATCAGCTCTCCGCTCTCCTCGGACCACTACCGCTAGGCCCGATGATGCTCAAGCTGGCCGCCTGCCCATCACCTATGCTATCATCAACCATCCAGTATCCATCTAGTATCGCCATCATCACTAGTCAGCTGCTCTCCTGGTATCATCCTCTATCAGTAGCTAAAGTAGCTCTATCAGACACTGATGTAGATCATCCTCTTTACTTGCTAGTGTATGTTGATCGCCATATAGCCTGTACTCGTCCATCCTGCGACCATGTCTCCCTCCATGATGCATGCCTAGCCAGAATGTGGCGGTAGGAACTCATTACTCGTCGACTATACTTTTAGCAAGAGGTCAGCAATCAATGAATTTGGCATATCTTTATCATAAGCCGTTTGCTACGGGCTAGGTAGGTCATTATGGTGGACCCACTCACCCTCTTGGGTTTTTTGGTAAAACCCAGCCCATAACGGATTTGCAATGTATTTATCGTGAATCATTTACTCCGAACTAGATAGGCCATTATGATAGACTATTCACCTCCCATACATATCAGTGTAAATCTAAGAAAGTATGTATCCTGTCTTTTTTGAAACTATGAGGTAGCATCCCTCACTGCACCATCTCCCTACACATCCTCACTGATCACGTTTTTTTTTTTTTTGACCCGGTCAAGGTGGCGAAGTCAAACTTGCAAAAGGATTTTTTTAAACGTATGCTACAGTAGCCCATTGGGTACAACGTCTCCTAGTCAAGGTGACCAGGTCAACACTGGTCAAAAGTATTTCTTTTCCTATGTTACAGTTCCCATTGGCTACATCGTGAGGTGACCAGGTCAAACTGGCCAAAAGGATTTTTTTTTTTAACAATTATAGAGAGAGTGAAAATGAAAGAGTGAAAATAAAATGAATGATATGACATTTTATATGTACACGTTCGATTATCGCTTGGACACCATCGAGCCGTCGCCCCGAATCAAACTATGCCCTGGGGGATACGGTGAATCCGTCAGAGATCGTTGTATGTAAAATGTCACGTCATTCACTTTATCTATCACTCTCCCATTTTTACTATCCCTATCATTTTTCTTTTTTTGTTTTTTTACCTATGCTACAGTGCCCCCATTGGGTACAACGTGTCCTGGTCCAGGTGACCAGGTCAACACTAGTCAAAAGAAATTTTTTTTTTACCCTATTTGCATGCAAAAGATAGGAGGAGAGGACCGCCAGAGGAGGAGATGTCGGGGACGATGGAGACACCGGGGGAAAACGCTATGAGCTCGCGACTGCGGAGGAGAGGGGAAACTGTAAAATAAAACCTAAAATAGTGACAGACAAGTAATTTCTGTCGCTAATAGCGTCGGAATTTAACTTTTCCGTCTCTATCAGCGTCGGCATTGACCTTTTCCGTTGTTATTTTATGGTATTTGACCTGTAATCATAAATTAGCGACGGATTTAATTTATCCGTCGTTATTTAGAGAATTTTTTGTAATGTACTATCTCTTTTATGCTGGTTTAGCTTTAAAAGATATATCCACAACAAGACAAATATAAAGAAAATAGTCAGGATTCTTAGGTTATCGAGCAAATGGTACATCCAGATCTAATTCAATCCCTTGAATACGTACTAGTGTGGATTTACTTTGTTCTTGCCTTCTATAAGTTGTTTCTAAAACTCTATAAGCGGAATCGGCTTCCTCGGTTCCATCTAGTTCTTCGTCGAAGATTTCGAGAAATAGTATCTAATGGCAAGCTTCAGCGTCATGTAATTTCCTGCATCATTTGATAGTTTCACAGAGGAGTCAAACTAATTACAGCCTAACAAAAAAAAACTAATTACAGCCTACCAATGTGTAAACTGTTTGTCATAATCTCAAATATCGGCAATTGATTGATAAACAATTATATAATTTTTTGTCAGTTATCAAGATCCTTAGAATGGTTCTATGACTACTAAATTGTACAATGATAACCAAATACAGATATGCTTTGATGAAGGAAAAGAAATGGATTTATAGGAAACAGTGTTTCAATTATCAAGGGTCAGTTCATCTTCTAAATCGTCAAGGTTTCAATCAATATTCTGAACATATAATCTCACAGGAAGTCTGTCTGATCACAAATGTGTGTTAATAAGATAAGAATTATCTTTCAAAAACAATCAAAATATTCTGGCATTATTCATTATTTCATACTAGAAGCCTAACATATACAAAGAAGCTTTCTTACCATGAAGATATCGCATCATCGTATAAATTATAACATAACATAAATTACTAAAATGTAACTTGGACTTTACTGCTTAATAGGAAATTCATGTATAATATTAAAAGGATCGCTAGCATAAGAATCTTAAACTTGACAAACAGCAAGTTATTCCTGGTCGGTAAGTTGCATGTAATGCAAACTAAACATAAGAATGAGAAGAGAATGAAACATCTACACCATGCTATGCAAACTATAAAATAAAAGTGTCGAGTTTACTAGCAAGATCGATACGCTCAACCGACATAGAACAAGCAGCAATTTCGGACAGACGAATTTGTTATTTAGTCGACGCATAGATCTCAAGCATGGAGGAATAGAGATCTAATCTAGGGGTAGATAAAAAGGAGGATACGGGTTACGTGCCAGCCATCGCCGGCGGTGGAGGCAGCAGTGTGGTGACCTCTGATTCGCTCTCGGCCAACTGAGGGCCGGGGTGTTACGCCAGGGTTTGCTAGTGCTGGCAAGAACGACGACTGAACAACTAGGTCTCTATAGCATTGGCCATGGCTTATGACCTTGCACTATGGACCATTGAGGCAACCGACGAGAGAGCTAACTCTCCATTTCCTCGGCCGAACAAGGACGGCATTCTAGCAACCAAATTCAGCCGAGCAAGCGTCGCCAGCGCCGTCAAAGGTACAAATAGTTTTGACGTAGTGCAACTACACAAAACAAACCCAAGAAAATTCCATGCGAATTGATGGTCGTTTAGACAATCAAATGCGACGAATGAATAATCAGGGATATATTTACATAAAGAAATTTGATTACCATCGGCTCTTCCATTTATATTATAGCATTACTTTGCCAAAACGGAAGACAACCGCAAATAGCACACGAAGGAAGCCCAAAACGGTTTTGAAGGGGGAAATGTGGCTAAGTACAAGTTATAAAAGCCGGTTTATGTTTCCAAAACGCAGCTTCATGTGCTAAGTTTGTCCGAGATAGAAAAAGGCTGGTTCCAGAATTTCCCTATTCGTCATCCTCATCCTCTTCCTGGTTTAATACAAGACAAAAGCTTATGATTCATTGCAGTTTAATTCGAATTTTCATTTGGAAAGATTTTAATAACAAGTTTTTGAATTATCACAAACCTCCTCGCTTCCCTCACCATCCTCGGACTTGGATTTGTCAGACTGATCTTCATCAACGATAACGACAGGGCAACTACCTCCCTCGGCCTATTTGATCATTATGGATTAGTTGATTGAATATTGAATTCATACAAAAGTTAAATAGAAAGGCATACTTGCTTCTTGTTGTATGTTGTTAATTTCTTAGTGTACTCTGTCTTCAATTTTGCAGCCTTGTCAACAAAGGGAGCCTTATCCTGTATTGCATTTTAGATCGAAGTTAATTGAAACACTAACTCATATCAAATGAGTGAAAACGGATTGCTAAGAACTACTTACGCCTTCCGACATTGACTTCCACTTATCACCGCCAGCTTTGCCGACCTATCGACATCAAAATTAATTGATTCTGTATCACTTTTTTGAAAAGGAAAAGATAGAAATAATAGCGTATGGATCGTACACAGCAGAAACACGGATCTTACCACAGAGACAGATTTATTGTTAGGGTGCTGTTCTTTGAAGGTTTTCCTGAACCCTTCCCTTTCAATCCAAACATGAATCAGCACAAGGAATACAAACCTCTAAAAAACCAATAAAACAGGTGAACTCACATGAAGACAAAGAAGGCGCTAGGGGGCCTCTTAGGCTTGTTAGGATCCTTCTTGGCCTTGGTCATCTTCGGCGTCTTACTCGCACGCTCCGATCCCTTCCGAACAGCAAGCCTTCAGGAGTTTAAAAAACAAAACAAAAATATCATATCACACATCCCGGGAGCTACGGATCAGTGCTAATCGTAAACACTAAAAGCCAAATATTCAGGAGGAAGCATTCTCACTTGCTGTCGGCTTTCTTCGGGGCATCAGCCTTCGTTTTCCCCTGTTTCATGGCGAGACCTAGAACAAAGCCCGATCAGATCAACCAGCTAATTCATAAAACACGAGCGAGAAGATGAGAGGAGAACCATACCTCCAAAAGGATTCGAAGTGATGACCGATCGTGAAGAAGCAGGATGAGGCTGTGCTAGGTAGACTTGGGAAAGAAGAAGCGTTAATAAAGGCCTACCGGCGAAACGGATCGCGTTAAAACTGGGAAACGCGATCTGACGGATGAGATGATGCCGGCATCGTACACATCAGCGATCCATGTGATCGCCGCCGATTGGCATCCAAGATAATTTGATAGCGGTGGTAGCCGTTGGACCGTTTTGCAATGAAATTCGGCTTGGAGCGTGGTTAAAATTGAACAGTAAATATCAAATTACAAATTATAAATTTTCAAAATTTGAAATTACAAATATCATACATCACGTGAAACATGTGCGAGCTGCCGACCAAAATGATGCCTTGTATCTGGGTTCAGTCAACCGTCTACTCGTTTTGGACCTCTAGATCAGCAAGTCTTCTTCGGTCCAGACCACACGGCAAGAAGCTCCCCGTAACGCGGAAACACAGCTTTTGGGCATTAAATAAAGTTTATTCTCTAAAATAAAACGAATAATATTAATTTTCGTCAAGGGAAATGTATACATATATTAATTATTTCCATAACTCAACAAATAGTTACACCAAAATAAATGAAAGAATTGTCCTTTCTTTTAAAATTATATAATTCTTAAGAAAAAGAAGAAAAAAATTATTTCTACCATCGCACTAGAAGATTGACTGTTCCGAACCATTTTTGGGTTGTATCTCGAAGCAAAGTATCGTTGAACTCACAGAACATATTGGCCCAGTTGGTTGGTTCGATCGCCTCAAAACCTAGGCCGGGTACTCGGTCCCGCGAGCCTAGGCTTGTTGATTGCTTCCAATCGGGCACGTAGGTTGACACTCGCCTTCGAAACTTGATCTTGAACTCGTTCCAAACTTGGTACTTGTAGTGGTTGACTCTGGCTTCAGTGAGTGCCAAAAATTTCGTCTCGAGATCATCTTTTAGCCCAAAATGGTGGATCGAGTTGATCAGCGAGTGGTTGATGGCGTCGAGTCGCACAAACGACTTGTGTCGTTTCTCAGTTTGGCGGCGACAAGTGTATCCTTGGGTCACGCCGGCTTCAGGGTGCCTACGGTGCCCTGATGGTCCGAACTCGAGACATCGAATGGCGACTTGACCGACTTCCGGCGGGACGAGGAGGAGTGAGTTTATCAAGGACCGGTTGGGTCTGTCAAAATCGACCCAAGCCGGAGCAAAGACAAATTCATCCACGTCGATGAAGGCCATCCAGTCGCATTGGTTCTGATTCGAGACTGCACAATGGGAGAAACCCGCCTCCTGGGTCTTGGGCCAGGGCCAGGACCGAACCACCACGTCGAACCCGACCGAACCGAGGCGGCTCGCGACCGGCTCGAGCTCGTCCTCGCTCGCATTGTCGTAGAGGAAAAAACGGTCGACGCCGACGGCGGCGTGGTATGCCACCCACTCGGGGAGGAACTTGGCGGCGTTGAACACCATCGTGCAGGCGCAGACCACCACGCGGCCGCGGGATGGCGGCCGCTCCTGGAGCGACGAGCTCCGGTACTCCGCCACCGTGGCGATCGGCGCCGACTCTGGCGCGACGGCTAGGGAAACGCGCAGCGGTTGGAGAAGAGGCACGGGGGGATGGGGACAGCGGAAGACCTCCTGGGAGGACGACGTGGCGGGCGTCGAAGCGAGAGCGGGGCCTCCGGATGCAGGAATGAAGACGCACTTGATGTCAGCGGCGGGGCGGACGGAGTCTTTACGGCGGTTGATGCCCTTAGCAAAGACGATGACATCGTCGTCGGTGGAGAAGGATTCATAAGCCAATGACATCGACCACCGGATCATCTCCCGAGGAGCGAAATCGAAGTCGTGGCCGGCAGCGGCGGAGTCGGCGGAGAGGCGAGGAGCATAGAAGGGTCTGATACGGCGGAGGCGGCGAGGCAGGGCGCATCGGAAGGCGGAGGAACCAGCGGGACGGGCGGGGGAGGCGGCGCCGGTATGGAAGAGGCAGAAAAGTCTTCCATCGGCGGAGGAGAAGGAAGAGGAGGAATCGGGAGGAAGGAGGAGAAGGACTTCCCAATCAGGAAGGAGGATGGCATCGAGGGGCGACGGCGGGGAACCGAGGAGCTCACGGGCGGCGAGGGATGTATGAGGGCGGCGGAGGGCGGCGGAGTTGAGGGCGGCGGAAGGGAGGAATTCTCGGGTGATGTGGAAGAATATGGAGCCCGAGAAGAAGAGAAAGACGGCGATAAAGAGCAGCGAGATCGCCGGCTTCCGCCGCATAGTTCGATTTGGGAGCCGTGGAGGAGAAGGGAAGGATTTAACAACAAAGGAACGGGCGTCGTGGGAGACGCGATCGAGGTGAGACGAAGCTTTATATTATTTTGTCCCCCGTGGGTGACCAAGAGAACTTGGGAATGGGTCCCACGCATTCGGTGCTAGTGTATCGGTGTACAGTTTCGTGGAAGCACTCAGCCGGTGCCAAACGCTAGCTCTCGAAAATTAAAGGTCGACGGTTTTACTATTCATTTGTCGCAACTCTTATCCGCCTTGTAATTTGTCCCAAAGGGTGGGTACCACAATTTGGCCTGCCATATGAGACGAAAGTATGGACGTGGGTCTGCAATCGACATTAGTTTAGGGCAACGAAAAGCTAATAATCATTAATTAAGGAACATCTATTGGTTATGAATAATAAATTTTTTTTATTAATTATTTTACTAAGTTAGAAAGAGCTTTTAAAAAATACAATGAAGAAACTAAATATTCATTTCTTTTAATTTTAAATATAGTTCCAATTCAATGCACCAAATGTACCGCATTGTGATTGCATCTCTCTTGTATTGATTTTATTTTTTGAATAATAATTGGGAAAGTGAAAATGATTGAGTGAAAATTATAGTAAATGACGTGGTATCTTGTATGCACGATCTCCGATAGGTTCACCGTGCCTCTCAGGGTATAGTTTGATTCAGGACTGCAGCCGAAGACCGTCGATGGTGTCCAAGCGATAATTGAACATGTACATATAAAGTTTAACATCATGTTATATCATGGCACATCATTCACTATGATTTTCACTCTCTCTATCGTTGCTTTTATTTTTTTACTCAATATCATTCTTTTATTTTTCAATCGAAAAAATGTATTTTAAAAAAAAATAAGAAATATTTGTTTCATTTTTTTCAAATTTGAATTTTCAATTGACATATGGCATGTAGGCCTTATAATTTTACCGTGATAAATGTAAGAATTATAAAATATAATTCTTAATATTGGAATAAGCCAAATTAGTAAATTAAAAGAAGGCAACTCCATCTCATTAAAATTGAGAATAGAACAATTGTCCTTCCAAATATACAATATACACAATACATGCATAATTTATGCTAAATTGATCGGTTTAATGCCAAATTGGCAATTATCGAGCTTATATTTAAAGAAGGCGTTTAGAATAAAAATTCAAATGACGCGCTAGTATTTTTTTTTACTTTTATTCTAACATTATCATAAAATTTACGTTCTTAATTATTATGGTCGAATTTAATTATACATTAATAAAATATTATTTATCAACTTAATGAAAATATTTAAACTTGATTAAAATGTTTCAACTCGATTTAAATCAAATCAATATGGTTGGAGCAGGCATAACATAGCTGATAGAACAGTTTTGAAGTGTTATTAGCTAAGTTGAAAATAATTTTAACGATTTTAAAAATGTTAATAAAATTACTTTAATATAATTAAAAAATTATGAGGAGTAATTTAATTAAATTCAGTTTGTTTGTTATAACATGTTCTAGAAATATTTATATCTTAATTGTTATATAGCATCTATGATGTATCTCCTGTAATAATGTACGTCAAAAGAAAAATATGACTCGGAGTTATAGTGCAATTGAAGAGTAATTAGTAATCATTTTAAATATTCTTGATTTAATCTAGTTGTAACGTATTTTATAAGAATTTTTTTTAAATAGGATACGAACTGATTTATCCATACAACTGATGAAAAATTTTCATGAGACCGAACAAATCACTCAAAATTCTAAATTATCCAACCTTATTAATTTGTTGATTGGTTGTTTGAAAAAAAAAATGTTGAAATATGAATATTTTAAGATAAAAAATACAGCAAAAATTAAAAGGATTCGTTTTTTATTATTATTAAAGTAATGCTCCATCCCACCTCAATTCAATTTTATTTTTTTACGTTATTACGTAATTCTAACCATTGTAATTATATATTTACTACATAATAATATTAATTAAAAATGGAATGTTTATACTTCGACGATTAAAATTCATAATTATTTAAAATAATATTAATTAATATTTCATTAGTTCATATGGTAACAATTATATATTGGAATTGATAAAATATAATATTAAATTAAAAATAAAATATATATTTTATAATAGCTATCCATTCGTATCTATTATTTTTGTGATATCGTTCAATGATAAATGTTTAGAATAACGACAGTCATCGAAAATTAAAATTTGACAGAAAATTTTATCATCTGTAAACTCCTATTTAGATATTAGTTTTTATTAAGGTCTAAGGGTAAAAAAATTGATAAAGTAGTCATTCCCATATATTAATAACAATATCTGAGCTAATAACTCATTGATTTATATATATTAATTTTGGAATGAATTAATAGATGCTAAAATGAGCAAATCATTTGTTTAAAAAATACCACCTATTTAGATATTTGTCCCTTAGATCTCTCCAATTTATTTCCCTCTTAATAACAATGGGCAGCTTGAGAGGCTGTTACGGTGACAGTTACATATTTTCTTGAATACTTACGTATTATAATAACCTCGTAGGCTTGAATACTTATTTTAAAATATATTGAGATGGAATGCAATATCGTTTTAATAATAAATAAAATAAGTATTATAATCACCTTTTCCCACGAGAGGTACAGAATTTCAGAATTATAAATAAAATAAAAATTATTTTGACCTTTTCAATAAGCATTTTGTACTGTTTATTAAAAAAAATATATATGCTAAGGCTTTCCACTGTTTTTTATTAACGGGATCATCTCAAATCTCCTCCTCCGGTTTCGCTGAATTAAATTTCCTCCTCCGAAGTAATCACGACGTACGAGTAAACAAGGGTAGAGAAAAGAGGTCTGTCTTCCTATTTTCTACTGCGACCTCCTTCCTTCGTCCGTTCACCGTTGGAACGCTCGCTTCTCTCCTCTTTCGTCCCCACTGCTCTCTCTTCCATCCTCTTCTCTTTGCGACTTGCGAGTGACCACAAAGAGCAGCCGTATCCCTAATACGCCCTAAACCCTGAAATTTTCATTTTGAGCTTCGCCCTCCGCCTTCCGGAAGAGAGTAGCGATCGGAAAGTTCACCTTTTTTCGCCTCAATTTGCAATTTGAGACCTGATAAAGGTTTCTAGATCTTGGGGTAAGCCACTGAGTCTACATCTTTCTTCTCCATATGTTCCTCTGTAGACTCGGTGGCTTGGTAAAGCACCACCACCACAACCACCACCACCATCGAGGTGTTCGACGATATTCGTCAATGAATCCAGTGCCGCTCTTTTACACGGGTTCCACAAAGTCGGACGAGCACGTCGAGCTCCCGAGGAGGCTACATAGATCAGAGAGGAAGCCGCTCGTGACGGGCATAACCGAGCTCAAAAGGACAAAGAGGGCCGAGAGGAAAACGAAGCAAGATGTGCGCGAGATCACGCTGCGGCCGCCCGACAATGGCCTTCTGGTCAGGAGTTTGGTTCCGGTGGCGCACGAGGTTCATCGCTCGTGGCAGGTGCTCTTCAAATGCGCTTCCAGGGTTTTGGAGCAAGTAGCTGTTCATGTCTGCAGGTATTCTGTAAATAAAGATGAGAGCTTTGGTTCTATCAAGTTTATATTTGCTTTCAAGGTTGTTAACACGCTTGTAAATCGATCGCAATGCTGCAGAGTGTGCGGAGAAGTTCACGTAGGAGGAGCTCCTCATCTGATACGCACTTGCGATGTTGCCGGAAGCATGCCCAGCAAAGAACACAGTTGGGTAAGAGGAAGGACCGATCATGTTCTTCCTTCGGTGGAGTCGTTCCATCTGTATGACCGATTGGGGAGGGCTGTCTCGCACGAGGAACGTCTAATGGTTGACAGAATTCCCGCCGTTGTAGAGCTATGCATCCAAGCAGGCGTGGATGTTCCAGAATATCCAACAAAGAGAAGGATCTACCCTGTTTACAATGTTGCAGGAAAGTTGATTGATTTCGAAAGGAAGTTTCCTCGCGATTATTCTAACGGAAAAGACATACAAACACATGGTTTTTGGGAGAAGAAGAAGAACAACAACCAAAAGGAACGCGAATCAGAGTCATTTGTATTTGCAGATGATGCACAAGGTTCGTCCTTCTTATGTGTTTGTCGAAATGCCTCCATAGTTTGGATCGCCGCATTGGCCATTTGCATATCAAATTCAGCATTCTGCTGTCTCATTGATTTTCTTGTGGTATTTCAGAGATTGCCATTCAAGGCATGGAAGCATGGGAGAGGCTGCAGTCCGGCGTTTCAGAGCTGATGACGAAGTACCCGGCTCAAACATGCGGGTTCTGCTCGGAAGTCCAAGTGGGAACGAAAGGCCACCGGGCGCGGATCTGCCAAGCTTACAAGCACCAGATGCGAGACGGACAACACGCGTGGCAGGAGGCGACGGTGGACGATCTCGTGCCGCCGGTTTACGTCTGGCATGTTCCCGATCCCCGCAGCAGCACGCCGCTCGTGGACGAGCTGAAGAGGTACCTCGGAAAGTTGCCAGCTGCGGTGGAGCTGTTTGCGCAGGCTGGTGCCGGCGTCGGCGAGGCTTATAGAGGGATGATGAGAGAGGACGTGTGTGTGCCGGAATTGGACGAAGAGAGATTAGTAGTCTGAAACTTTCATTTTAATCTGGTTTAATTAAATTAAAATATTTTAATTTGGCTCCGATCTTTCTCAACAAACTGATAAATATAAGAGCTATGATACCGAAAATAAAAATGAAAGAGTAAAAAGTATAGTGAATGATGTGACATGATATGACATTTTATATATATACGTCCGATTATCGCTTGGACACTATCAGCAGTTTTCGACCGTCATCCCGAATCAAAGTATACCCTGAGAGGCACAGTAAACCCGTCAAAAATCACTATATACAAGATGTCACGTCATTTATTATGTTTTTCACTCTTTCATTTTCACTTTCCTTATTATTTTTCTAAATATAATTATACTCACCCTTTAGAGACGGAGCTCTACGTACACGAGAAGCTAGCAAAAAGTAATAAGAACAGATTAATCATTTCACATAACCACCTTCGTCAAAAACACAACCTGAATTAATTTCAGAAAAGATCGTCAGCTCGAAAAACTAATGACGGAAACACACTTGTTCCAGCAATCGAACATTGCATCAGTTGAATACACAAAAGGACGTGGAAGTATTTTTCGAGTCTTACACGTCTCTTTATTTGCTAAAGATTGCAGCAAAATAAAGACGCTGATCCACCGCATACGCAATCTGGATCCTAATGCGATGCCTGCATCAAATGCAATTTCTGAGAAATTAATATAAATGCATTATTAATCAACTAGACGAGTTGAAATCACGAGATTAGCATACCATAATCCAAGCCTTCATGTAAGCTTATGCAGTAGTATCACTAGACGATAACGAACACAATCGTTTATTATAGTAGATACAACTCAGCACTCACTTGCATCATCTCCTATTCCATTATACAGATTTCTGAATGTTCTATTAATCGTTAACTATTTATAATCCTGATATAATTTCTGAGTTGGTGGATGGAGAAGCATTTTCTCCATGATATAGTGTAATTTACTATGAATATTGTGGTTTGTGGAAGTTGTTTGAGTAATCTCGATTCACAGATATGGTAAAAGAAAAAACTTCAACAAACTCAACTTTTACAGCAAGCAAAGTTCAACCATTTCAAAAACCAAGTCAAGCTTCAGACTTTTTTTTTCCCAAACATGATCATGTTTTCTCCAGCTCTGGCAACAAGAATATGCATATGATGATTCTTCCTAAAGAGCATTCTCTACATCAACCCTTCCATCTCTTATTCTGAACTGCTAGTTTATTATAACTCTAAATGGATTTACTTCGCCATCACTGGGTCGAAGCCAAAAAACAAACCTAGGAGGCTAGGACAAATTATAAAATGTTAATGGACAAATGGTGACATTTTTCTCAACAGCAGCAGTAATTTGCATAAATATGGAACCAAAATTATATGTATGTCATGGTGTGTCGATTAGTAACCAAAATTGACAAATCATCTAAAACAGAACTAAAGATAGTTGCATTTATGCCAAAGAAAACCAATAGCATTATAGAAAAAGATTTTTGTTTTCTGTATGGAAACCAAAAACCTAACAAACAACCATAGGCAAATAACACAATAACAATGACATTTGCATTTCTCACTAACTGCAACACATACCAAGATGTTCCAAGGGTGTGAGCATATAAAGTACAAAAAGGAACAAGATACATACACAAACAAAAGGGAAATTGTAGATGAATTAAGACATGCTTGTACTATAATACCTTGTCTTCAGGCACATGATCATGCGAGTGATCACCATGCCCTTCCCAAGGATGACGCCAACCCTGAATAGGTGTTTGTACAACAGTTATATTGAGATGACCAAAGTATAAGATGATATTCATAGTAAGGTAATTTACCAAGAGTACTGGCCCATCTTGCTTGGCCCTGTAAAGAATCCAAAACCTGCAAAGGGATGTATATTCACATGGATCTTCATGGTCATGCATGAAAAAAATGAAAGAATTATTTATTTATTTTTAAAAAAAGAGAGAATTCAAAAGACATTTTCCCAATCTCAAATGCATTTATAACTTGTATGGCCAAGTACACTTGCAATGTGATGCAATGGGGATGTCACAGGGACTCATATATCTAGTAAAACAATTCAGTATTTGGCACATTGTAGTTAGCTCCCTTGCTTAGTGTGATGCTTTCCATAAGTAATGGATAGTTTTGCCTAACATCTACATAGGGTAGCTGGTGTAAAAAAAATTAATGTGATGCTCAGTCCATGAATCCATCTTCTCCCTCATTTCCCTCTCTTCTCCTTTTTCCCTTCCCTTTATCCCACTACCCTGTTCCTCATTCTGTAAGAACTGTGTTTGCGTTTTTATGTTAATGTAATAATATTCTTCCTCTTTCAACGTCTGTCCCCTTTCATATCCTCTTCTCTTCCCTTTCTCCTTCTATCTTATTCTCTAACTTCTGTCCTATATCACTATGCCTTTGTAAAGATGGGCATCAATGCTATAAATGAAATAATTTTACAGCTGCCAAAAAATGAAATATTTTCCTTCTATTCGTGGCTCATGAAAATATCTATTGCATAAAAAAGCATAAGTTAGCCAGTAAATTTCAACAGTAAACTTCCGCATTGAACCATTTGTATATATATATAAAAGTATCTAGTCAATAAACTAGCGCGCTCAATCGAGATGTAATGTTTAGTAAAACTCAACATCACACTAAGAAAAGAAAAGAAGAAATGACACTCTTAAATCTTAATATAAATAACTAGTCATGCTTAAGATGAAATTGGAGAAAATGACTTATTAGGAACTAGAAAAGGTGGCATGTTTAAGGAATGCACATAAAAAAATGGCTCTTAAATCATGTGTGGTGAATAATAAAAAAATGAAACACTGCTTCTCCTTATAGCATATTAGTATTTACAGACAAAGTGAGACAAGACTATCCTGCCACTTGCTACCGCGAACAAAAATTAATCATTGATATCACTAAGATATTAGACAAGCATACCAACTTTTGGGGCTATCAAAATTTTAATTTCAACTGCAAAATGTGCATTATTATTATTTCTTAATGTTTGCAAGAGAATTAAGCGGAAATGGTGAAAATGTGTAAAGCTGACTTCACAGAATTTCAACAATAGATCTCTAGATTGCCTGAGTAATTTCAACTGATTTAAATATGTTCGGCTGCAAGTGTGGAATGATCTCCCTATTTTGCCTAACACAGATCAAATGTACTTTTCCAAAATCAATCAGTAATCAGAGAAAAATTGGCCAAAGAAATGGTGTATCAATCTGAAACCACGCTTGCACGATGTTAATTGTACATTCTGACAAATTCAAACGCAAAAAAACTCATGGATCCAAGTCATGATAGATAGGATGCCACAAACATAACCCGAATCAATCCAGCGATTTGGGGAATAATTTAGCTATCTGTATGTAAAATAAATAAATTCTCGAATTTCTTTGTTTGAGAGGCAAAAAAATCAAGACTCCGATCCCCGTGTCTTTGACGACTTGTAAATAAAAATATATAGTCTCTTCAATCGGGATTCGTGATCGAGTATTCCATCGACCTCAACTCGAAAACCGGCAACGAAATCTATCAATTTAGCAAGGAAAGAGCGCCACTACAGATCTCAACCAACTTCGAATGGGCGACAGACAGAGGAGACGAGAGGAGGAGATGGGACAGGAGTTAGGTTAGGGCTTAGATTACCACATAACGGCGCAGAGGCCCTTCCCGGTGACGGTGTGCCATCGTTTTGGGTGGTGGATGGTGAAACCCTTGTAGGTGGTGCTCCCGCCGTGCCCTCCGCCGCCGCCCATCACTTCCCCGTCTTCCAATCTGATCTACTGCTGCGAGTTCTATGGTTCAAGGGGTGGAGTCGTTGTGTTCGGATAAAATTAAAAAATTAAAGATGTTAATTACAAAAATACTTTAATGGGAAAGTATTAATTTTTTTTATTAATGTTAAAATACTTTTAATATTTTTTTATTTTATCATCAAAATACCTTGACATAAATTAAAAAGACAATACATTTTAACGATAAAATAAAAATATGTAAGACATTTAAAAAAATAAAATACCCTAATTTGTCAACCATCTTTTCAAATTTTGATGATTAACAAGGTTTTTTCAACTAACCTCGGGCGATCGGTCAGGCCACAAAGGTTCACGCTCGCAGTAGGTGATCTAGAAGTTTCCCATCGGTCGATAGGGTAAATCGGGAAGCGCTCGCAGTAGGCGATCTAGAAGCCCAGCGTCCCAGGGTTCACGCTCTATTTGGAGGAAACCATCTTTTCAAATTTTAATAATCTATAATGTATTCAAATAAGGAAAATGAGATGCTACGTGAAAATTTTCAAAAAAAAACTTAGTAAATGATGTGATATTTTATATGTAATAATCTCCGACGGGTTAATCGTACCCCCTAGGGTATAGTTTGATTTGGGACGTTGGTGTCTGAGCGATAATTGGACATGTACATGTAAAATGTCATGTCATTCAACAAAGCTCTTTAATAAATATATCATCTTTTTTAAAGAGTAATGATACACACAATAAAAGCGAATGTCTCAGTGAAAATTTTGACCATCAATCGGCAGCACGTTCGACTTCTGATCGGATCAATACTATCGCCGAATCAACTATATCTGTACGGTGAACCATCGGATGGCAATTCGATCCGCATTATCACCGTCGATTTCACGGTTCCAGTTCCCGATCCTGACGGTCACCGTCTCCAAAATATTTGATTCAACAACGATCAGAGAGTATATAAGATCGAATATTGAACATAAAAAATAAAAATCACCAGACATATTTAACTCCGTATCATTTCTCTCTTTTTTAATTCATCAATTCAGCCACATTTCCAAATACATTTGCTAAAAAAAATTAAAACGATCATAAAAGAAGATAATATGATCTGGAAATGAATATGAGATGATATAACAATAATTCTATAAAAAAAAATACAAATCTAGTTTTTTGTTATCTTTACCAAATAAAAAAATATAGTACATAATTATCAAAAAGGTGGGTTCGTTAAACTCTTGAAATTCCATTACATATTCATATAATTAGTGATAAAGTATTTTCCATTATTTTAGTTGAAATTATAGTTTTGATCAAATTAGTCATTAGCATAGTTTTCTATATGTACGATTCGGACCATTAATCAGATTGTCAAAATTACATTGGAGTTATCTAAATTAAATTACAAGTCTAACATTAATAAAAAAAACAGAGCAGCCTAATATACCCAGCTCTCATAGATGGGTTCACAAAAAAGATTTAACCATATTAAATATATCATATATAGTTTTATTCTATATTAAAATAGACTATTTTCGCTTTTCGAATTCATGACATTTAGGTCTTATGACAATAATTTTATGATGTCAAATTTCAAGTCTACAATAAAAAAATTGAGGTTACACAACGATCTTAAATGAAAATTTAAAACTAAATAAGTGAGAACACAAAGCCTTTGTGCATGTTTATGTAAGGATTGCCACTATGTTCATGTAAGGACTACTCCTTGAATCTCTAGATGAATAATTCCTTGAAGAATAAAATTTTTTCTATTCAGAGAAGTCAACTTTCATCTCAGGGCCAACATTAAGAAGTGTGAAGTGTTGGGAAACCAATTGTACAATACTGTTCCGATGGGAAAGAGTCATCGACTCTGAAACAAGGCCAAAAATATAGCAACATCTCGTAAACAACAGGAATAATCCCAGGACATAATGACTGGCATTTCGTTGAGTAGAATTTTGGAATTAGATACACCAGAAGTCAAATCTGTATATGCATACGATTATAATTCCTTTTTTCAGCCAAAAGTGTTGGCTAAGCTATTGACGGAGCAAGCTACCGAACTATTTGCAAAATCATTTGAACGAGAATCAGAGTTACAGTTTCACATTGATAATGGCAGAAGCATTTTTCTCTTCATCTTCCTGTTTTTTCTTACTTGCTTTGTTACTTTGATGCACAAAAGCATAAGAAAAGTGAGAGAGATTAAGACCAAAGCAGCCTTCATGTACTGGAAAAACAAAGCAACCCCTGAGAAAATTACGGAAGCGAACATAGACAGCTCCCATACCACAAGTATCGTGTCCACCCTGTAGAAATGTTACACAGAGGTAAGCATGTAAAATGACTAAATTGCTTCTGCCGAATAAATAGCATAACTGAATCATCACTAAGTAAACAGGGTTATAGCGTCAAAGAAGTAGGAGAGGAAATCACATGGATCTGATTAAGATACGATACATTTTTTGCTAAAACTAAAAATATAGTTGCTACATCTGAGGATAAAGATAAAGGTAATTGAAGTAACTATAATATTTAAATTGCCAAATAGTTTCTTTGATGTAAAAAGTATTGGATAGGTCAAATCAACTCTAATTCTTGGAGTCGAGACCATTCTCGCATCGCATCACTTACAGTTAGAGAAATACAAACAAAAACTCACCTCACTAGCTAGTTCTCTAGATAGCTATCTACAAACTTTTTGGTCTCTTAACAGTCGTAGCATGTCTCTCGAGGAATCATCATGACTTCAGTAAGAAAACCGAGCTGAAAACCATCAAAAAATGGTTGAAATCCCTTGGCACAACAATAGAGGTTCCTTACAAGTGGGTAGCAGTTTGAACGTCCTTCAGCTGAACGACACTAACCCACAATTAGAGGTCCTGCCATATTTTGGTGCAAGCCAATCCTATTGGAGTGTGCTGTTGGATGACCATCAATTTGATAAGGTGGAGGAGACATGTCAATCCATGCCGATCTCTAATGTACATATGGTAATTATTTCTTTGTTTGTAGACATTTGCATGTTGTTCCCTAGTGAATGATGATGTCCTTTGGATGAAAAAGGATTAACTAGCCACTCACACATCCATTCGAAAAGGCCTTGGCTCGCGAGATCATTTGAGTCGTTTTGCTAATGGCATGGAGGTCTATAAGAACAAAATGTTCAATTACGATAATAAGGCAACAAACATTTTTGGACACAATAAATATTTCTTTTCAGTTTGCCCTTGCCATGTTGCTTCACACCTAAATTTCACAGTCAAGGGTCATTAAAATTTACAAATAGTATCAACCTAGTGAACCCGCAAACAGTATGAAATCGTCATCCATCTCATCCTTTGGGATGGGCATGAAGCTACAGACCAGATTACCAGTCATAGACCTTTGTTTGCTGCTGTTCTTGTCAGTAATGAGAGAATTGATAATAGTGAAACTCATGGTCCTTAAAAATCCACTCTTTCATCACCTACCAACTAAAAAAATTGATACATGTTGTATCACAGCAAGGAATATCATAGTCCTCAGCATTACTTTATTCTCTATTAGTCTAAACGTGGAGGAAAAAGATAAGGTCAATGATTTGAACTTGAAATTTTCACACTCTTGTCTCTGCCATCTCAAAAGAATTTTGATATGCTACTTTCTGAAGCCTGAACAACGACCATAAGTAATGTAGCTATGTAAAATTCCTTTCTCATACAATCTAGAACTTATAATCTGGTACAACATTACTACCACATGATTGGTCTTTTCAATTTGGTTTGACAGTTTACATTCTTGTTGCAAAACTAGATCTCACTATTGCAATTTGCATACTAAATGGATCTTGAGAATTCCATTCATGTTCCATATACACTTTGAGAAGAGTAATGTTTCCTAAGCATGTCACCAAAACGATTTAAATAAGTATGGCACACAAAAGAGACAAGTACATTACCAATTCGCTGAATAGAATGGCTAGATCATCTAATTCCCACTCCGATCCTAAAATTTAAACATAAATCGAAAGAACTATTTAGACCAAATCCAGCAACTCGATTCGCAATGCTAATAAAACATATCGGATCGATCTTTTATTTCTCGTCCAGAAGCAATTTTCCACAAGTGTACAAAACCGAGATAACAGAAAAACCCCTGGCAAGAACATCATGAAACAACTGTGAACAAAAATGGGGCATGATCAAATTACCAGGAGGAAGTGTTGGTGGCGGTGGAGGAGAAGAACGATAAGGTGGCCCACTCGTGCTTGGATCTCACCTGGTACTCCCTGAGCTGCTCCGCCAGATTCGATCGAGTTATCATCTTCCCGGATCCAACCAAAGCCAGCCTAAGAGGCTACCGCGTCGATTCCCACCAATCAAGCATCCGCGAATTCGAGCAAAAAATCGGCGACCAAATCCGTCTCCTTCAGCGGAAAACCTCCGGCGTGGATCAGATCGACGCTGATCCTTTGGACTTCTTGACGCCCAAGTAGCTAGCGATGCCCACCAAGCTCGACGAATGGAATGATCCACAAGGGTTTGCACCCCGTCGCGTGCGCTGACTCTATTCCTAAGTGTTATATTGTATTTTTTGTTGCTAAAGAAACGCTCCGGATAAACGAAAATACACTGCTTAGTAATACACTCAAAGGCATTTTTTATTTCTGAATATTCTAATATTATTATGAGCAATAATAGACCACGTAAAATTTTAATATGAAATTCAATTAATGATGTAATATTTTTTTGTACATATTCGATTATCGTTTGGGCACCGCTGGCGGCCTCCGGCCGCTATCCTAAACCAAATTATATCCTAGGAGGCAGGATGAACACGTCGAAGATCGCTGTAATTGAAATATCACGTCATTCTCGTTGAAATTTCATAAACTTTCACCATTTAGGATGAAACATTCATTCTATCGCTTCGTCTAGTATGACTCTTGTATTCCTCTCTGGTAATCCCGTTTTCATGATTTGCGCTGCTCCGATTTCACTCACCCCTGCTGCTAAAAAAACACTTTTGCTTTCTTTTCCCCTTGCTATTAAGATTCAATTCGCTCTCTTGTCTGCCCATGGATTCAACAGCAGTCTAATCCAAACTGTTGGTGTGACAATCTTAATCAAAGCAACTCTAATATTAATCAATTTTGTTCTAACATTGTACTCCAATGTTTATTACAAAATGATCTAATATTGCGTAATTTTAGCTAAAGCTCCTAAACACTAACCCTGCTTTAGGGATAAGAAATATTTACAGGGGAGATAGCTTAGTTAGTAACTAGAAAGGTTAAAAAAATTACAATCAGATTCACTAATCTTCGTTGTCATAATCCTCATCCTCATCTATCTGCATGGTTAATTGTACAAGTCTGGGTGGTTCTATGCCGATGTTGGCCACTCCATCAGGATGATGCCAAGCAGTTTGCTGATCTTGCTTAATCTTGATTGCGGTTGAAGTTGCAGGTCCCACCATGACTGAAGTCGAGATAGGAGAAGCAGTCTGTGGGTTATTCTCCTTGTCCACTCTCTCAGACTGTTCAGGCTGCCCGATCAGGGCCTCATCCTGATCCCCTAACATTATGTCGTCCTCGTCGTCATCTTCGCATTTCACGTACCGTTCCTCTCTATGCTTTGTTGGTGGCCGGCCTCTTCCTCGGCCTCTTCCTCTACCTCTGCCACGACCTCTAGGACTAACACTAGCATCCATCATAGCCTGTCACAAAATAGGGTTGTGCATCAGGAAAATGAGCAAGGCGGTTAACTTGGCATAGAAAACAAACTACTAGTGTGGTACCATTTTAGGGGACCTCAATTGAAGGTCCTCATTGCTTTCCATGTTATCCCCATGTGGCAGTGTCTTCCTGAGAATTTTGATAAAACAATCAGGACCTTTGTTGATGACTGCTAATAGTAACATTTTTGTTTTGATCTGTATTAATATCTACAATATATAGATTAAGTATTACCTTCTGCGACCGGTTCCCTTGTCATCTTCCGAAGTTTCCATGCCACCAAGGATGGGTACCTTGTTGACGACACCAGTTAAAAAATCATAAGCACTATAAGTCTTCACACATTGGTTTCTGTAACAAACACAATAAGACAATGAACTTAAGTTAGTCTTCCTATTGTAGAAAGTCACAAAAAACTTGAACCACTTTTCGAACATTATAGAGAAAGTAAAACTTTACCAAAGTTCTACTCTAGGTTTGAAAACAGCTGTTGGATTTGTATTAAGCAATTCAACCCAAAAGCAGTATTCCTCTTGGACAGTTGAACTCCCCAAGCATCTCAGTTTTTCCTTAATACTTTCAGTCTCAATCTTTCTATCAACCTCTTAATTCTTCTCAAATTGAAACAGGCAGGCCTATTGATCCTCAATTCAAGCTTTTGATAAAATAAATATTCATATGAAACCTAACCTTAATCTCAGTTCAAGTAGTTGTAAATAGATTTAAGGGTATACTCACAATTTTTAAACACGTTCAGCTATAATGATTTCGCAAGTAGGAACAGGTTACAACAAATTATAGATCTGGTTGGATCCACAGTATGGTTCAATATATCTTCATACAATATTTTCATATCTTTGATTCAATATATTGAACTTGCCCTTTTGAGATAATATAGCATTTCCATGATCTTTTTGAAAGTACTAAATCTTGAATATGCTATTTGGTGAAAGGTATTCTGTATTTATAACTTCTACTCGGTGATATGAACATAGTGTCCCTTTCAACCTTGCCCCTGAGGTTTCACTCTTGCCTTTGTTTTCAGAGAGGAAAGGCCTCATGGCATAGGGATGGAATTAGTCTAAATCGAACAGAGCATATTCATACAAGTCCAGCTCAGTCCAAAGATTACAGGGGGCTGATACTTCAAATTTGAAGAACCAGTATAAAACAATAACGCGCACGACACAGCCAACAAAAGCAAGAAGAATACATTCATTTGATATTGCCCACAGGGCATGTAACATTAGAAGACATGGATGACAAACTTTACTGTAGTCAGTAACATTATAGACAAGCTGAAACAAAAACATTCAAAATTAATTATTGAATAATAAATAGGCATATATGTGTATATTTAAGATCATTGTATTTAAAATAAGCACATATGAGAATGCATTCTTGTATGCCAAGACAGTGCATTATCCTCTTGATGTACTTTTGTAAAAATAATCGCCTGCTTCAGAAACTAAGCATACAACTAGCAATGAAATATTTACTGATAGTTAAAGGAAATGATCACAATTTACTAAATTTCAAACCAGGCCGCTGCCAATTCATTAAATAAAGAGTAAAAGTAAGTTATCTTACAGGTGTGAAGAATTCAATGTCTTGGCTCCCCTTTGGAGAGTGATTTCATATGTCCTGTCACAAAGATCTTGCAAGAACAACTCCAAAGCCTTTGCTGTAAAACAGCCAACAAACAATACATTAACCACTGCAGCTTTTCTCTCAAATTTTTGCATATAAAACTTTCATTACTTTTTACTCAATGTATTAAAAAAGAAAAAAAAAATCAGAATCTGATGTGAACAATCTCACTAAGTTCTATAGTTCTGACATGGTTAGTCTGCAAAAGATAAATTATGTATAATATAACAACCAAAAAATATAGGTAATCAAAGTAGAAGTGTAGATGCATTGCAAGGGATAGATACATATGTCAGCTTTTTTTCTTTAAGAAAAATTCAAAGATAAGTGAATAATTTACATGAATTCACCCCATGTAAAAGTCTCCCATGATGTTGCTTCTCATGGGGGCCATATGGATTGTCTTGAAAAGGTTCCATTAATATATTTTATTCAAACATATAAAGGTCAAGTTACTTAAATAATAAATAAATAAATCTTTAGGATTGAGAAGGCATTGTCCTTTCCTCCCTCCAAAAAAGGCACTCTAATGTCCTCGTCAGGTAGAGCATATTTCCAAAGATTTCATTGATTTGTAAGGCCTTATATTTTGAAATGGAAGTGTAGATGCATTGCAAGGGATAGATACATGTATCAGCTTTTTATCTTTTTTCCTTTAGAAAAATAGTCACTTATGAATTCACCCAATGTAAGTCTCCTATGGCGTTGCTTCTCACGAAGGCCATATAAATTAATTTGAAAAAGTTCCATTAATATACTTTACTCAAACATACAAAGGTCAAGATACTTATACCAAAATAAAAAATAAAAATCTTTAGGATTAAGAGGACATTGTCCTTTCCTCCCTCCTAAAATTGCATGGTTTGGACTCCAATGTTTTTCATCACCTTGTCAGGTAGAGCATATTTCCAAAGATTTCATTGACTTGGAAGGCCTTTCATTTTTGAAGACCTAATATCAATGCATTCAGTGATAAAAAAGCAGTCAGCTATCCACTATGGCAAACATTATTAAGAAATAATTTTTAATAGATTTTATCACGCAGTTCATTTTGGAGCTTGTAACTGTCAGTTATAGGCAAAATAAGGATCCGACTTCAGGAGTTAAAAGAGGGCAGTCAAAGATAAGGCACTGACAGAAAATTTATTGAACTTTAAAAATCCATGAGAGTTGTTATAACGAATGCGGATAGTGTCTTCCTGCCAAGTTTCTGTTATAAACCAACTGTGAACAATTACATGATTTACTTCTCACAAAGTGTTAATCAATTGATGAGATTCTAATTCTTCAGTGAATGGCAAATGATAGGTAAAGGGATTTTGAAGGAGAATATACTAATGTCAAACAAATGCATTAGGGTTATAAACTACACCAATTGGTTTTCTCAAAATCCTCATCAGTCAATTTGCCTTAAATAAACAAGATAGTTGATGGAAGAAATGACGACACTGACAAGAACTTGAAAATTAAAATAGTTCATCACATAAGCAAGAGTTGTTCAAAAGAGCAGCTAGTAAACAAACAATCAGGTCAAGTTAACACCTATTAGGAAGTATGAAAGCATGCTAACAAGATAAAATGCTAACAATAATAAAGAAATGACACAATGAAATTCAGAAATGCGCAGATACATACATACAAGAAGAGGCACAGCCAACGCAATCTTGCCAACATCTTCATCTGCCTGCATTATCTTTTTTATTCTCGACTGTAAAAACAAAACAATGTGATAACCATGAGTTTCAACTCATTGTACAAATATAACCTCGTAACTACTGCATTTAGTGTTAAACTGTTGCAAACATCCAAGAAGTGTGGTAGCTGTACAAGAATAAATACAAACTGATAACAAAAAGAAAAAAAAAAAAAAAGATAACCATTACAATACAATACTGCATTAGTGTTAAACTGTTGCAAGCATCCAAGAGTTGGTAGCTGTACAAGAATAAATACAAACTGATAACAAAGAGAATACCTTCCAAGATAGTTTCATTTGATTTGTTTAAGAAAACAAAATCAAAATCTATAAGTTCTTTTTCCCAAAGAATTAGTGAGGAACAAAAAATATATGTTATGATCTTGTGACACCACAAGAAATGATAATTAACTATAAGTGATCGGCATGGCTATCCAGTGAGGGATCTTTGCTGTGTTTGTATTTTGACATTTATATAAGGCAAACAAAGAAAGGAAACCATGTATAAATAGCAAGGTCAAGAAACCAAGAGTATCTCAAATACATGGGAACTGGTTTATCAAAGACATGTCAGTGGCCATCGGAAAAATAACGGTATGAACCGGTACAGACTCACAAAACAACATAACTATTTCATGAATGAAGAACGGGCTCATTAAAGTCGTATGAAAAGTAGTGGTGACTTTTAACTGTGTAATTGTCCTACTATGAAAGTCATGGATGTAAAGTTAAAAATATAAATAATAGACGTGCTGGCCTACCATAGATTTCCTCTATCAGAGTACCTTTTTTTTACTATTGTAATTTGTATAAATTGTTACAAGAGCGTGGCGTGGTGGCAAGCAGCTGGCCACTTCTCCCAAGCGGCGAGGATTCAATTCCCACACAAGGCGCACTTGTGGCAATCGAACTTCTGGTGTGCATGGGTGCCACGTCAGGAGCTGCCGCATTTCCTGGATTTACTTGGTAGGCGGAATGTGGGGCCGGACCGTCTACCCCAAGATTAGTCGGGTTGTATGATCTAGATACCTGATAAAAAAAAATGTTGCAAGACCTCCGAGGTAAGATTTCACTCCCTCTGCGTCAATGAAACCTAATCTGCAGAGAGGGAACCTCATATAGATGGCTTTGGGCTGATAGGTTTGGGGCAAAAAGCTCTCTGCGAAGTGCGACCCCAACCCTGCTCCATCGGTTCTGGGCTAAGGCTCTCCATGGAGGACCACTTCAACCCCTCTGTGTTCTTCTCAACCAGGCTGATGAGGGAGAGATCCTTGAAAGTGGATCTCTCCTCGCCAGTCCTGTTCGTAGCGTTAGACAAATTCTTTGACATGCAACGCCACAGCGACTAATTCACGAGCATCTGAACCAATCCAATGTTATATTTTCCGCTCTCCTAGCCTCTCCATGGAAAAATTAGATCCCTTATTGCAATTAACCAAGATCAAAGAAACAAAAAAATTTACTTATTCCAGAAAAAAAAGTCGATGGAGCTCAGATTTAAAACCGCAAACTTTCGTTAGGGTTTTCCTAAAGAGACCGCCACGAGGCATTCCTAGATCTCGTAGACGAACGGACTCCTCAATAACATCGGATCACAGATCCGCGTTGGAATAGTAAATACAAAAAGGAAATCATTCGATATTTTATATATTCGAAAATGAAAAAGGAAGAAATTACCGCCGGGAATCGGGTGCCTAGCTTCTTCCTCATCTCCTAGCTCCGCTTCTCATCCACCAACCACAACTCCTTCAGAAAATGACCAAATCAATCCAGATTCGCCAGGAGGACCGGGAGCATAATATGGATAAGATTTGAAACTATGAGATCGAGAGGAAAGGCGGGGAGAAAGAAGAATCCGGTTGCAGCCGCCTCTGACGGCGATCGATCACGCTAACGACTCATGATCGCCCCTCGTTTTCTTCTCCCTTCTTTCCAGTTTTCCTCTCGGATTGGAACAGAACGGGTACGGGATCCGTTATTGACCCGGTCCGCATCGTTGTTTAACCCTTTTGTTAAGATTGTTTTTATTATTCCCCTTAAACTTAGTTTATTTTGTTAAATGCCCTACATAAATTTCAAGGGGACTGAAGACTCAATTGCATGAAGTGAATATAGGTCGGATTCATTTTTATACTCATAAGAAAAACATAATTAATAAAATATTTTTATTTTTATTTTCCTACCACAATTGCGTTCCAATTCACATAAATTATTTTTAACAAATTAAATTTCAAAAAATTGACATTTTGTAAGATACTCATAAAGTCAAATTCCATCGCCACTAATCACCGCCGTACATCTTCAATATCCTATGGCAAAATCTTTGGACTTGATAGTAATTAAGGATCGGTCGAGGGCTATTTGTCGTTTCGGATAAATCGTAAGCCCGAACGAGACCTGGTCGCGCGCTGTCCATACGGATTTTTCTATGGCAAGAAGCGGTTTTGGTGATAACTCTCCTCGGGGCCGAAAGTAGGTATACGATCCGTAGAGGTCAACGAGCGGCAGTGAAGACCGAGGTAGGCAATGGAGAAGATGGCTGTCCTCTTTCGTTGTTTCTGGTCGTGTTTCTTCCTTGATTTCGACTTGAGCTGCAATTGGGATGGTCAAAAGTTGTGTGTGTGTGTGTGTGTTTTTTTTTCATTATCGAGGTTTCGAAATGGAAGAAAAAATGGAGAAACGATCCGGAATCGTTCGTTGTTTTCATGATTCAATCGTAGTTTCTCTTTGAATGGTAGAATTTGGTGTTTGACGCTAACTTTCCTATAGAGTTCGCTATTTTGACGCTGATCTTTGTCCATTGTTTCATTGAGATTTACCCCGAGTATTTTCAAGTACCAAGGAATAAGGATAGTATCATTGGTGGTTTCAAAATTGTTTTTTTTTCCCTTTCTGTTCCATGCGTGGATGAGAAGATGGATCGGTACCAAAAGGTAGAGAAACCGAGGGAAGAGACCCCGATTAATGAGAACGAGATCCGTATCACGTCTCAAGGGAGGATGCGCAACTATATCTCGTACGCCACCAGCTTGCTTCAGGTATACGTCATTTGAACTTTAAATCTGGTTTGAGCCTTTTAGGTTGGTATCTGGTTCTTTCTCCACTATATCGTTCTTCATAGTAGTAATACTCAACATTTTTTATTTTTGAAATTTTGGACTGTAGAACTGCTAGATGTTTGACAAATACCTATGAAAACTGTGGTAAATTTTAGTGAAGGAATTGTTGGGATTAATTACCCATGTGCTGCATACCTTCTCGGTGACATTCATGAGAGTTCTAATTGATTATGAATGAATACCAAGCATTTTAATATTTGTTTACTTTCATGTTACTCTGGAATGATCATGGAGTTCTTTTGTGAGTAATTCTATTTTTCTGTTTGAATACTAATAACAATCTTCTTTTCTTTAATTTCCACAACATTTACCTGTTGTCCTTTTGCATCCACATCAAGAAACGCATCAGACCCAAATCACATGCTTAATTCCCTATGGTTTGAAATACTTGACTGCTTCCACTTTTTCCCCTGATATGTCCAGGCAAAAACATTGCTGATTGGGTTGAATTAACATTTTTTTACCAACTAATGTTCTATTTCTCTACCAAATTAGTATTACTTGTTTAGCTATTTTGTTTTGTTTTTCCTTGTATTCATCTCACTCCTTTCATTTTTGAAGGAAAAAGGGTCAAATAAGATTGTCTTGAAGGCAATGGGAAGAGCTATTAACAAGACTGTTATGATCGTGGAACTGATTAAGGTACATCATAAGCTTTAAAGATAATTAAGTTTTCCTGACAAGTAAGTGCATTAGATTTTTCAATTATAATGATGATGGGAGTCCTTAAATTTCCTAGATAAACTAGACGCAAGTTACACAACTAATTAAATTTAACTATAATGATGATGCAGAGACGTATAGTTGGCCTTCATCAAAATACTGTAATTGGATCTACTGACACAACTGATACATGGGAACCATTGGAGGAAGGCCTACTGCCGTAAGAACCTAGCTTTTTTATTTCTTGTTCTTTTTTGGTGTAACAGATTGGATGATTGGAAGAACACTTAGTGAGCTTGGAAGTTGCAAAATCATGTTTATGTTTGTACATTAAAAATATCTCTTAGTTATTAACGATATTATTTGTTGGCTTCAGACTTATGTTTTATCACATCGATATTATTTGTAGGCTTGAGACTACTAGGCATGTCTCAGTAATCAGCATAACTTTGTCGAAGCAGGAGCTGGACAAATCATCTGTTGGGTAATTGACTACCTTCTCATAAGCTTACAAATTGATTTTGAAGTGATTTTTTTTGTTTTGTTTTTATGCTTGATTTATATTGATAAAGAACATTTAAGGCAATGAATTCATCATAGACCGTATTATAATTAAACAATCCTGATTACTATGTTTGCACGAATCTGTATTTCGTTGGATTTGTCTTAAGATTCACAGTCTAGGCATATTTTTAGTTAGTTATTAATCTAATTCTGCAATTATTTGGAACAAATTGAGCGGCTTTCTTACCTGTAATTCGCTTGACAATTAAATAGCCATATTAGGGGTTCTATCCTTTGAAGTTGGCTTCCACTGATAAAATAACAAGCTTTATATAGTTGTCCACTTAGCTTCAACTTTCTTCTTGGCCCATGTAATGAAACATTAATATTCCAATTTCGAGGATAAATTTTTTCTTGTCACTGCGACTCAAAAGATTGTTACTGTTAGAGAAATTGCCTTAAATTTTGTAAGGTCGACAGAGTAATTGTTCATTGGGATTTTTGATTCTTATTTATCAGAGATACTTTTCTCAGTTATGACTGCTGCTAAACTTCCCTCTCCAAGGTCTCTGAAGGAAGATTTAAGAATTACATAAAACTTTGCTTTGTATCTTCTTCCCATCCAAATTTGAAAGGATCAGGGATGAGAGTGTGTTCATACATATCTTTTTAAAGAATTTTTCTATCACCTGAAGTTTTGGTTCCTCAAACATATTGTCCACGAGGAATAATTTCGTAATTTTTGTAGGTATCAACCTCCTTTGCCTAGAGATCAGGTGAAACCCTTGGTTGAATTTGACTACGAAGGAGGTAAATGTGTGAAAGATGATCTTAACTCTATGCATTTTTAAGTAGTCATGCAATTTGTTTCTGATTTTATTTCTACGGTTACAGAAGGATCTCCTGTCAGTCAAGGCAGAGGTCGCGGTGGACGTGGCAGAGGGCGGGCTAGAGGTATTCTATAGATTACTCTTTTGAGCCATCTTCTCTCGAGTGAATGCTAAGATGCAGCTACTCGGTAAATTTAGGAAACGGCGGAACAGAATACTTCGATGATGGCAGCTGGGATGATAGAGTTGTTCATGGATACAGTAGAGGTGGCTATGACCGAGGCAGAGGCCGACGGTACTCCGGGCGAGGCAGGGGTGGATATGGTGGCCAGCCTGATTATCCCAGCGGCTACGCCTACAACGATGAAGTTCCCATAAACAATCAGGGAAGAGGTAAGTTTGTCAATGCGAAGTTGGAAGTTGAAATCAACTCAAGTTACTTCTTCGGTGCTAAACTTGTCGAAGGAGCTTGATTAATGGCACATTGTGTTTCATCTCAGGTGGTGGTCGTGGACAAGATCCAACTCGACGAAGGGGTCATAACTTGAAAAGGAACAATGTCAGGGCTTAACGGGTTGATCTCGCCCGCTATGTGTCTGCATTATGACTCGATCAATACCGGCTCTACATCAGAAGATTGTTCTGATGCAATGAACTTGACGATTCCAAAGTTTTAGTTAGATGCTAGGATTTTTGACCAGTGGTAGAGTAGTTCATTCTTTCATTTGTTGAAGAAATTTTTTGTTTATTTCAAGCGCTTAACCATGTGATTAGTAAGATTCAAGCAAAACAAAAAGTGATTTAATATGATGTTGCACAAAACCAAAATAATTCTTCGAATAATTAACCATGAAAAGCTAGCTAGGGGAAAAGAAAAGAAGGCCTTCTTCTTCAGTACGTACATGGAGGAGTTCCCGGAGGGAGGATGGGTCGGATGGGTCGAACTTGACATACTCTTTATCCAAGGCACTGAGCGAAGGGACCGAGACGTCGGGCTTCGATGAGATGGAATAGGAGGAGAAGGAGTCGTCGTCCTCGTCCACGTCGGAGGAGGGCGATCGACAAGGGAGACGAATTGGAGGCGGCGTTCTTCGAGTCATACTCGAGGAGGAGGGGGTGACGTCGTCGTCAAGCTGCATGCATGTCCTCGATGACCAACGTTAGAAGGACCGACTCCTCCGGTGGTCCATCTAGGTTTATAAATTCGAAAGGGATTAACTTAAATAATTATTATAATAATAAATAAAAAAATAATTATTATAATAATATCTTCTCTAATCTTTCAAAGATAATATATATTGAGTTAAAATTTTAAAAATAAAAAAATATTTTTTTTAAATTTAATCTTCCAAGAAATTTGAACCCTAGCTATATGTATGCTAAAACAAAAATTAGACTTACCATTAAATCCACTATAAATATACATTTGTAATGAAGTCAAATTATATATACTCTAAGAAAATAAAAATTATTATACTAAAAAATTAAAAAAATTTATAAAAAATAATATTATTAAAAATTTGTGGGGCTCTGATCCTCCCGGATCCTCATGTAAATTCGCCCCTGCTCCTCCTCTTCCACCGTGATCCTTAATTTGCTCCTCGATGACCTTCGAAAGGCGAGCCACCTCCTCCTCCACCTCGATCCCCTGCCCATCGCCCCCACGGGCTGGATCAGCTGGTTAAGACACTCGCACTTGAAATGGAGGCCGTGGGTTCGAGGGTCGACAGTATGAACGAGGGGTGGAACCTCAGCTGCTGTTTAAAAAAAAATCCCTCGCGTCTGGGTGTCTTAACCTGCCCAGCATTCACCGTGATTTATCTCCTCTGGATACTTATGGGGCAGAGACCAAGGGCCGCTGAGTTGGCGGTTCCAACCTTTTTGAAATCGATCCCCTGCCCATCGCTGAGACGAGCTTGATCAACTTCGTCACTGCTTTCCTCATTGCCGAGGGAAGGGTACGAAATAGGTTCATCATCTTCGGCATGTTGTTAGAAACTGCACCTCAAGGGACTTATTTATGCCTATCAAAACTATGATAAGGGCGACGGCAGACCACGTCTGATCTGATGAGTATATTTAAATAAATTTAAAAAATTTTAATTACTCTTTTGTATATAAAGATTTTTCTCTTTCTTACAGTAAAAATTTTTTTATCCTAAGAACGCGTTTGATAGGAAATAATCCATCCTGTAATATAATCAAGATTACATTCCAAATTGGATTCTTTTGTTTGGAATAATTTTAAAATTATAATGTAATGGAATCTTGATTACAAAAGTGGCTCAAGATTTGTAATCTCGATTACAAAACTAAACCAATGTAATCTGATTACATTACAGCTTGTAAAGTCATCGGCCGGACGGCGGTGGTCGCCGATCGGACGTCGATCGCCGGCCGGCGCCGGCCGGCCGCCGGTCGCTGACCGTTCGTCGACCGTCGATCGCCGGCCGTTCGCCGATTGCTGACCGTCGGTCGCCGGCCATTCGCCGGTTGCCGGCCGTCGGTCGGCAGCGACCGCTGGTCGACCAACGACGGTCGCCAACCATGGTCGTCGTCGTTGGTCGTCAGCCTCCAATCTTTGATTACATTACAGGATGGATTACCCTTCACTAAATGCAGCCTATAGTTATCAAAGATTACATACACCTCGTTATTAAACATAGTAATATAATCTTGATTACATTACATTATAAACTTGATTACATTATAGACTCGATTATATTATCCCTTATCAAACGCAGCCTAAGTGTAAAGTAGTGATAATTTATAAAAATTAATATCAAGATAATATTAAAAATGATCTAACGTGAGTTAGTCTTTAAAAACTAGCTCTAACGTGAAATTAATTTTTAAAGACCAACATTAACATGTTAAAGTTAGTCTTTAAATACCAACTTCAAAATAAAGTTGGTCTTTAAAAATCAACACGAGTACATTGGAGCTAGTTATCCTAGGTTTTAAAAATCAGCACCACTTTGGTGTTGATTTGCCACAAATCAGTACCACTTTAGTGTTGATTTGTTACAAACCAGTATCATTTTGGTGAAACCCATTGATTGACCTAGAGGGGTTTGGATTTCTAAAATTTTGGTTTTAGATAGAAGGGGTGATTGTCTAGAATGTATATAGACCTCTAAATGAACCCGTAGGACTTAGGGAGTGTTTGGGAGAGCTTTTACTTTTTGAAAAGTGATTCTTGTAGTGATTATCTTGAAGTTAGTAAGAAGCTAAAGTAAGTAGTGTTTGAAAATAGAAGCCAAAAGCTGATACAAGATAAAGTTTGAGTATTTGGGAGAATAATTACTTCCAAGCTTAATTTTTAATTGAATGACAATAATATCCTTAAACTATATAAATTAATTATTTTTTAATTATTTAAATATAATTTCGATACTATCAATAATTTGTTCACGTAATTATTATTATATTTTAAATAGTGATATAATTATTATTATATTTTAAATATAGTATTAAAATTAATTTTTTTATAATTTGAATATTTGAAAAATATATAAAATTAATAAAAAATAAAAAATAAAAAATAATATAATTTATATAAATATATATATATATATATATATATATATATAATTTTGAAAATGTACAATATGATTGAAATTTTATAAAAATATAAAATTTTATTTAAAAATAAATATTAGTACAATATAATTGAAATTTTAGATCAAGTGGCAATCAGGTAAAATTAAATCAAGTGGCAATCAGATAAAACGTTATATTATTTAAGGATATAAATATTATTTTTTAATGTTATATCATAAATAAAAAAGCAGAAGCAAGTAGAAGCATCAAATTCTTGCTTCTAACTTCTGAGCAAAAGTAACAGAAGCTAAAGCAGAATCTAGCCTTCCCAAACACTCAAAAGTGATTCTGTGTAGCCAAAATCTAAAAAGCAGATAGTAGAAGCTCTCCCAAACACTCCCTTATAATGGGTCCAATCAGGATCCTCTAGGTCCATCAATGAGTTTTATTGAAATTCATTGATTGACCTAGGGACTTAAATTTCTAAAATTTTGGAATGGGATGAAATAGTGAATGTCTAGAATGTATATATGGTGTTAAAATATAATTGTGATACTCTCACAAGAAGCTATGGTCGCATGCCAAATGACAAATCTTGGTGCTAGTCTTGCAAAACTAGTTTCATGTTGGAACTGATCTTTAAAGACCAGCTCCAACGTTGATATTGAATTTTAAAAATTAAAACTACTTTGGTGTTTATTTTTAAAAATTAACATTACTTTTAATATCATCTTAGTACTAATTTGTAGAAACCAATACCACTTTACATGTAGGAAAAAAAATCCTTGCATATAGTAAAAAGAAAAATTTTTACATATAGGAGAGGGATTAAAAAATTTTAAATTTACTTATATATACTGGCCAGATTAGACGTCGCCTACCGTCACCTTTATAAGGGTGTGTAGGTTATCAATTTTGTTATACCTATATATATATATATATCATAATAATTATAATTATAATCATAAATTATAAATATAATAAATTTAGAAATATTATTATTTGATTATCATGTTAAATATGATAAATTTTGATCAATTAAAATCAATTTAATATTAGAGCAACGATAGAGAGAGTGAAAATGGAAGAGTAAAAAACATAGTGAATGACATGACACTTTATATGTATACGTCCGATTATCGCTTGGATACCATCGGCGGCCTTCGGCCGCCGTTTCGAATCGAACTATACCCTGGGGGCACGGTGAACCCGTCTCATTTTTACTCTCCCTATCATTTTTCTTAAGATTATTATTATTATTATTTTCTTTTTTAATAATTCAGTACGTAGATTTCGCTCGGAGATAGGATTTACATTAATTATTTTACAATTTTTCTTTAACTTTAACTTTATTACATTAATAAAAATAAAGAAAAGAACGAAAACATTATGTATATGTTTATTTCAAAGGAACAGTTAGTTAATAACAAAGGACTATGTATATGTTTTTTAATAATTCATGTCTATATTTGTACAATTACATACTAAGTGATCCTGTCGCCGAGCGGGGTGGGGCCGCAACCGGATGACGGTGTAGGGATGGATGACGTGTGTGCTGACGGGCTGCCTTCGCTCAGAACGACGCAGCTAACGGGGGTGCCTTCCGATCGGACGGAAGCGGATTCTGCCTGGTACACCTTTGGCCAGATGGATGAGGAAACCGCCGAGTGGAACTTCCGAATGGAGGAAGAAGGATCTCTACCGGCGGGGACTGTTTGGCCGAACTGTCAATATTGCGGATGTAGGGGAAATCTCCGAGTGAAGTTCCTCCGAGGGGATCCTGTCGTCGAGGAGAACTTCGGCCGAATGACCTGAACCTGCTGAGGGAAAGGACCGTTAGCAACCTAGCCGGGAAGCGTCCCGGCAAGGCCCTCCGACGGTCAAGTCAGTACTCCGGTGAACAAGCAAAATAGAGGAGCACTGTAGATGAGAAGCTTCGCGCGCGTACCTGATAATGAGGAGGGGAGGGGCTTATATAGCCGGGGGAAAGGACCAAGTCTGACCTGTGTCAGGATTCTCTGACCTGGTCGAGGGATATTCCCTGACTGTCTGCCGGGTGTCAGGATTCTCTGACGGAGTCAGGGAATATTCTGTGATTGTGTCGACTTGTAGCCAGCATTCCTTGTCTTATACTGTTTGTCCTATGTGAGGACAGAGACAGGTTCTCGTACATCCCCGACCGGCGCCACCTGTCACCAACGGCCCGACAGGGCGGCGTGCCAGGGAGCGTCAGGTCACACGAGTGGTGACAGCCTGTTAACTGCAGCTGGTGCGGATGTTTTGTCGTTATCCTAGGGTGGTTTCGGGGGAGTGCCCGAGTGAGCGGCAGACGGGGATGCCCTGCTGGATGTCCGGTATGGACCTGAAGGATTACCGGGCGGATTCACCCGGATGATTAGGCGTGGGGCCTTTATATGGCCGGGCGGCAATACCCGGGCGAGGGGATGTAGAGACCGGGCGGAAGTACCCGGATAAGTGAGGCATAATAACCTTATGATGGCAGACCGGGATTGACTGGCCGGCTGAGCTCTGGCGTTTATTCTACCCGGGTGCTTGAGTCCGACCGGCTGGCAGGAAATCTAAGACCGGCTAGGGTGTTTATCAGGCCGGCTATCCGTACAATGACATGGACCCAGAAGTTGGCCAGGCTGTTTGCCACGCGGGCTGTCCGTATGGTGACAAAGATAGGGCGGGATCACTAAGCATACACATTTATAATAATAATCAAATCAGAATTATAATAACTTATATGGTAAAATTAGTAAGATTTAGATATAAATAAAAAATTATGTTAATATTAATGGCTCTTAGGGTAAAATTAGTGAGATTTAAGAATCTAAATTATTAATATTAACATTTTGTATGTCTTCCTCAATAGACTTTTTAGTTCAACAAACTTTTTACTACTGAATTTCTCTCCATCTATCTCCTCATAAGATATATTAATATATATAAATAATTGAGATATTGATTAAATTTGAGAATCAATTGAATGTATATTCAAAACACACATTTTATGGGTAAAATAGGATATTCAACCTATATGATTTCTTTGAGTCTCCTATGATAATCAAACTCAAAATTATTATTATTGATATATCCTTTTATGCAAATGATCCTGTCGACAAGCGAAGATCGGTTCTCGACCGGTTGACTCTGTCTGACCAAGATGACCCGGTCCGCTGTAACTCGGAGGTCGGGGTCGGGGTCGACTACGGCTCAGATCTCAAGCACTCAGGTCGGACCAAAATGGAGCTTACAAAGAAGTGGTGTGGTTGCAAAATAGCAGCGATCCCTTCTCTGAAGCTCAAAGGGGGGTTTATATAGGGAAGAGGAAACTCTTTCCTGTGTCAGGGCTGTCCAATCTCATTAAGAGAGGATCAGTTGACAGATTGTGATAGTGACAGCCGTATTAATGTTGTGAGACCGCCACAGCCGCCTGACACCCTGTCAAAGTTGTCTCTTCTGTTCCTCATTAACTCTTAGCGGCTCTATCAGGCAATGATTATGCCGGGGGATTGTCTTCTGAATATTTGATAAGAAAGGTGTATATGATAAGAAAGGCTCATAATTGCTCAGCCGTCCTCGTGTGATTGCGAGTATCTGGCTTCGGACAACAGACTTGGAGGGGTCGACCTTGGGTGACCGACCCCGAGTGCCCGACCCCGGGTGATCGACCCCGAGTGCCCGACCTCGGGTGATCGACCCCGAGTGCCCGACCTCGGGTGACTGACCCCGAGTATCCCAACCTCGGGTGACCCCTTGGCCTGGCCTGTTCACTACCGGTTTAGATAGGCAATCGAACCCGACCGAGCTCCTGATCCTTCTAAAAACCATACGCCCGGATCAGCAAATATGAGAATTGAAGGTTAGTTTGTGTGTATCTCGTTGTGCAGGGCAGATCTGGCTAACCAAGCTCGCAGATGGCCAAGTTCACGATCGCGAGCACACGACCGACCAAGTTTGTTGCCACGAGCTCACCGCCGGCCAAGCTCACGACAATCACTACAAAAAAATACAGGTTTACCGACAGAATTTACCGACGGAATTCCGTCGGAAATCATCGTTACCGACGGAACTGCGACGGGAAAACATAAGTCGGAAAAATTTCCGTCGAAAAATATATTTTCCGACGGAAACTAATTGTCCGTCGGTAAATATATTTTCCGACGGATAGATTCGGTCGGCATTTCCCGACGGAAATACTAATTCTGTCGAGAAATCCCGAGTATTTGTTAACGAAACCACCGACGGAACCGGGGATTCCGTCGGTGGATTCCGACGGAAACGCGGATTCCGTCGGTGACCGCCGACGGAATCACTGATTCCGTCGGAATCCACCGACGGAATCCCCCGTTCCGTCGGAATCCACCGACGGAATTGGCAATTCCGTCGGTGGATTCCGACGGAATCAGTGATTCCGTCGGGAAATATCTATTTACTAAGCAACGATACCACCGACGGAATTACCGACGGAATTAGGAATTCCGTCGGAGAATTCCGAGGTTTCCGACGGAATCAAAGATTCCGTCGGTAATTTCCACTATATTCCCCAAAATATTATCATACCCATTAAATTAATGCAATAACAATAATATAAATAATAAATTATGGTCAACATTAGTTATTATTTAATTATTATTAAAAATATTGTTGATAATATTAATTAAAAATATTATCAAGTAACAATATTTATTGTGACAGATTATTTACAATATTATAAAAATAAATATATTTTAAATTTTATCGCAAACTAAATTATACACATCGTAATATTAAAAAGCAAGGTATTCAAGATTATTTATCTTCTGTTTCTCTTTGAGCTGATGGAATTTATTTCCAACAGCAAGATACTCAAATTTTGAAATTTCTAATTGTTTAGAATACTTCCAATTCTAATTTGTAATTACGAATGTTTAAAAGACATATCAGGTAGATGTTATTCCATAATAGATCATAGAAAAACAAAAAATCTCACTTTATCTTTTAACATAAAATCCAAATAAAAAGATGACAACAAATAACACATATAAAGCCAGCAGTTTTGATCTACACCAACTTGGTACCAAGTTGGCACTTTCATATACATAAACGTATGTTACTTGGTACTTGAGACTCCCCATTCTCGATTCTCGATGGACTTTAGATTTGTCATAAGCCACTAGTCCTTCTGGTTGCAAGAAATATTGATTTCATTTGATGAAGATATGCTTGACATATTGCTACTTTCTAAGCCACTACCATTCTCTGGGTTCGTCTTGGAGCAAGAGTAGGGGACAACACTGGTCAACCTAGACATAAGCAGAAGAATTCTTAGGTAGACAAGAACTGTACAAGTTCTAATTTGTAAGTCTTCAAAGTCCAGAAAAGTCCAAGTAGCAAAGAGGAAGATGATAACTAGAGCTTGAAATAATAAAGAATTGAACTTACCACAAAAGCCAACCTCTCCTTGCGCTTTTCTAAAAATCGAGCTAGTGATGCCTTCCGACCTTGAGGAACAGCTGCAAATAAACAACCAGCATTATCTTATTAAAACTGCAAGCTAATAGTTAGTTTTGCAACATAGGAAAAGAATAATTGATATGCCAACATTGGTCTTGTTGATAACATTTGTCATGTAATAAATAAGTATACTCAGAATAGTGATGGGAATCATGAACCGATGAACCAGATTACCTGTTGGCATGGTAGTTCCTACAGTTTCTGAGCAAAAAGCAGCAGATAAAGTTTTGGAGGCCTCTTCCTGGCTTGTTGGAACCAACTGAACGGCACCTTTAGAATCTGCTGCATCACTATTCATTCTCAACCACATCCTGAGCTAGCAGCTGAATGTGATGTACCTGATGGCAAAACGAAGCATCGACATAGGGATTATGCTCCTGCCTCTTCGTCCTTGAATCAATTGATTCTGTGATTTTGATTGGAGCCACTAACGTGGCTGGTACAGGTGCATGGGCTGTTTGATTCATAACATTTGGAGTCATATTAGGTCCCTGTCTTGCTAAAGAATGAATCTCCTGTACCTGAAAGTTCAAAACACACATCGATATAGATTCATAAGCATGCCATCTCTTACTTCACACAAATTACATAAACACCAAGGAACATAAATATTAACCTTGTCTGATGAAACATAATCATACACATTCACATAACCATCATGAAAGATAGTTAGCTGGCCGGACAATTTAATGGGCCAGAAAATATTCCTAATGAACAAATCAATACCATAATGTCATCAAAATATGAAAAGCTAATGCTGAAAAGAACAGTAGAGAACTTGTACCAAAAACCTGAACATGTCTTACAAGTTACTAGGTTCACCTACAAAGTTACAGTGCCCAATTTGATCACCAAGAAATTGTTGCTTTGGAGAGGCAACTGTTACATCATGTGCATGTTGAATATTGGAGAAAGGACTGCTGCCAGTGCCAGGAAGGCCGTGGTCTGAGAAGGTGGAGATCATTCGGATTTCATTCGGATCAATATTAAAGATGAGTGGTTATTAAAAACATGTTTTCTAGGCTTCTCTTCTTGTGGAGTCTTGGGAAGAATGTACTGCGGTGTGGAAGAGACCATGATTGAGAAAGGCCACTTCACAGATGGGAGAGCTGAGGCTCCAAAATCAAAATACATAAGGCAATTAAATGACAATCAAAATCACTGATCAAATCCTGTAATACTTGATCATTTGTTAAAGGTTAACACAAATGATGCAGACAACTCACCATAAAACGAAAATGAGAGAGATATGTGGATTATCTAGCCAAATGCTCTCTTTTTCAACAATGATCAAAAGGAAATTGGCAACAATAGAGAAACAAGAGTACCAAGAGATCATAATTAGCGTGCAAAAAAATTCAAAAGAATACGACACCTTTAATAGAAAACAGGGTGATCTATCTTTGAGAAAATGGAAACAAACTACATCCATAAAAAATAAAAACATGCAAACATAACTAGAAAAAATATATGGGCTGGCTATCTTTGAGAAAATGGAAACAAACTACATCCATAGCTGTCCCGTTAACAAGACGCTAATCCACCAATAAAGTTAACCAAACATATAGATAATCAACTCCAATTAATCAGGACTACTCCCATAACTATTCTAGCTAAATATCTTTGCTGAACATGAAAATACTCCCATAAAACGAAGGAAATTGGCAGCAATAGAGAAACAAGAGTACCAAGAGATCATAATTAGCGTGCAAAAAAATTCAAAAGAATACGACACCTTTAATAGAAAACAGGGTGATCTATCTTTGAGAAAATGGAAACAAACTACATCCATAAAAAATAAAAACATGCAAACATAACTAGAAAAAATATATGGGCTGGCTATCTTTGAGAAAATGGAAACAAACTACATCCATAGCTGTCCCGTTAACAAGACGCTAATCCACCAATAAAGTTAACCAAACATATAGATAATCAACTCCAATTAATCAGGACTACTCCCATAACTATTCTAGCTAAATATCTTTGCTGAACATGAAAATACTTAAATCATTCCACGAAGTATCACAAAATCATGTCTTTAGCAAACCTAGGACACCAGCCTCCAAAATAATGTATAACAAGAATACAAGATTATATTTGTTAGATTCTTAGTATAAGGCAATTATTTTGGCAGGGCAATCAAATCTTCAGAAAATGGAAAGAAACTAAGAGACTAATATATAATCCACCAAACTTAAATAGAGAAACAACTACAATAGAAAAAACTCTTGTCGTATGTTACTTGTAACCAAGAGACTAATATATCCATAACCCGAGGATTCCGATGAAATCCCTCTCCATCGCTGTATCGGGTTGCAAAATAAACCTAGTCAGGCAAAAAAAAATTATATTAGAATGTAATTACTGAATAAATACAATTTATATGATTTTAATAAAACAAATGTTATAGTTTAACATACCTAAACAAATCTACTCGACACCGTCCATCGGGTCTTGAGTCTCTTGTGACTCAAAATTGTGCTGTGTTTGTGTAGGAGGGGTGAAAGTACCTATGACCGTCATCATACGATCCATCAAAGCTTTATGGTTGGCCTCTCTTCTCCGATCCTCCTCCGCTCTCCTCCGATCGTCCTCCGCACTCCTCCTATCCTCCTCCGCTCTCCTCTGATCCAACTCTGCTCTCCTCTGCTCCTCCTCCGCTCTCCTCTGCACCTCAGTAGCTATCCACTGATCCATCTTCTGATCCATGGAGGCAATTTGAGTGCGCAATTCTTCATTTTCATGTCGTAAAGACTGCACCTCAGAAGAAGAAGCAGAAGAAGAGGCACGACCCCTAGGCATCCTTAAACATTCGAATACAACTTTGGCTTGTGAGCCAAGCCCGTAGAGGGTGGAGTTTTTTGTCCGTCCACCGACAACATCATAATATATTTCATTCTGCTGGTCGGTGGACAAAGTCTGTGGCTCCCCTCCCTCTATCGATGGCTGAGATGCCTCGACCATTCTATTTGTAAATTGATCCTGTATGAAAAAGGATTATCAGATGCATATTTAAATTGTATACAATTATTAACGTTAATAAAGATAGAAACGATTAAATAGAAGTAGGATATTAATTATACGTGTATCGCCTGTGATCGAGAATCGACAAAGGTGTCATCCTTCTTCTTATGGGTCTTCAAAAATACTTCCATACAAGTGGGCTGGCGAGCAAGATCTCGTTCCTATATACACATATTTATTAGAACATAATTATATGAGTTAGGTAATTAATAAATATAAAATTTACATGCAATAAGATAGCTTTGAATTAAACTCACCAAGTCCATAGTATGCTCAACAATAGATTTAGATCCAGATGAATGCCGGGCTGTTCCGGTGCTCGGGCCACCTGGCTCTGTATTTCTGTTGGCTCGAGCCTTTTCAGCGTTTTCCTTCCATCTTTGTTCTGCCCAGGTGGCCGTCCATACACCCCAGGTCTCGGCATTAACATATGGAGGTCGCGCTTCCTTTTTCCTTAAATAATACATGTGGTCACGGTACAACTTGGCACAATATATATTCCATGTATTTTTAAATTCTGCCTCGTGTCCGTCCTCCCATGTATATTTTTTCTGCAATGCAAATTATTAAAATGAGTTTATAAAATTTTATAATAGTAAATATATTAAATATACTTACTACAAATTCATTATAGTAAAATGTCTTAGTCTCCTCATCTACATGTCTCCAAGTCAAACCAGCAGGGCACATTCTTTCTTTAAATTTGCCAGTGATATAGGATGACACTCGGTGGCCATTCGGAGTGAATCTGTATAAAAATTATTAAAAGATTCTAAATATATTATAACTAAAATCAGATATGAACATAATTACTATTATTAAAATATACTTACGATTCCCCAACAATTTTTAGAACCACATAGCCACGGAGTGGTGCCTGCTGTTGATCTGGCTGCTGCTCTTGTTGTGCCATAATAATATCTACAAAAACAAATTACAATAAATCATATTACAGTGTCGAGGCATTATAAACATTAATTAATCAATACTAGCATGATTAACAAAATTAATCAAAATTACAAGAAATAAAATTAATGCATAACTTACTTGATAAACAAAAAAACATGATATCGTATCATACTTAAGATCAAATTAATCAATAGTAGCAGCTTCTAAATCCTCATCACTAGACTCTGTTAGTTCAACAACTTCATCACTGCTAGACATATCTCCATTATCTATATCTTCGTAAGTCACGTTAATATCTACAAGTAATTGAGATGTAGATTCGAGTTGTGAATCAACTGAATATCTCTCAACAGAATCATTCTGAAATGCATCATGATTAACAACAGTGACGGTGTTCGGCATTTCTATGGTTGAGCGAGCCTTCATTCGACAAACAGACAACCATTGACTAGATCTTCGTCTCCTCGTAGGGTAATCAAGATAGAAAACTTGACCCGCTTGTACTCCAAAGATAAACGGTTCAAACTTATTAAACCTTTTGTTCCCGTGCACCTCAACTAAATTATAATTTGGATGTATTCGAGTACCTGTTCTTGGAGTCGGATCGTACCATGCACATTTGAACAACACACATCTTTTTAAAGGTAATGCAGGGTATTCAACCTCTATGATTTCGTCGAGTATTCCATAATAATCGAACTCAATGTTACTATTCTCCATAGATCCTTTGACGCATATACCAGAATTGTAGGTTAACCTGTTTGATTCTCGGTGTCTGACATGGAATTTTAGGCCATTAACATAGTAACCAGAGTAAACCGTTATTTTACGAAGAGGACCTGATGCAAGATTCAATATCCTATCATCTTCGACATTTGAAATTCTACGATCTTTCACCTATGAAAATAATGTTAACATAAATTAGAAGATTGAATAATAATTCTTAAAACTCAAAATTACATATATTAATGTAACTTACATATATTTGGAACCATAATGCAAATTCTGTCTCCAACTTTGCTGCTATTTCATTGGCACCAAAATATGGATTTTGCATATACAATTGTTGTTCGTATAAGCTGCCAAAGATGTATTAGATAATTATTCATTTTAAAATGCACATTTTAACATTTTAAAATGAATGTAAATTTTATTAGAGAATGTAACTTACTCTATATATGGTTTGACCTCATTACAGTTTAGAAGTATGTATGTCCTGACAGCATGGTATTCCTGTTCAGTTAACCATCTAGATGAAGCTCCACCAATTGCCTTGCCAGGATACTTGAAAATAGAAAGCATCGAAGGGTCGATCGGTCGAGCATCATCATAATTTCTTGGACATTTGCGATGTCTGGTTTTTACATGATCAGCAAAATAATATGAGCAAAAAGAGGAAGCTTCTTAAACAAGATAAGCATTACTTATTGACCCCTCAACCCTTGCTTTGTTACGAACATTATTTTTCAATTTCCTCAAAAATCGTTCAAATGGATACATCCATCTGTACTGAACAGGTCCAGCTATTTCAGCCTCGTATGGTAAATGGACTGGCAAATGTTCCATTGAATCAAAAAAGCTAGGAGGAAAAATTCTTTCTAGTTTACATAGTATAAGAGGAATGTCTGTTTTTAGCCGAACCATATCATCCATCATAATACACCTTGATGTCAGATCTTTAAAAAATAAACTCAATTCTGTGAGCGCTTCCCAAACATTTTGAGGAAGTAAGTCATGAAAAGCTACTGGAATAAGTCTTTGCATAAACACATGACAGTCATGACTTTTCATTCCAAACATCTTTAATCTGTTCATATCGACGCACCTACTCATATTAGAAGCATATCCATCAGGAAATTTTATTTCTTTCAACCAACTACATAATGCTTGTTTTCCATCTTTGTCCAATGTATAACAAGCCTTTGGATATCTGTTAGATGTTTCATCCTGATGCAATTCTGGTCTGTTAACTAGCTCTTTTAATTCTTCACGTGATTTTGCAGTGTCTTTAGTTTTTCCAGGGACGTTCATCACAGTGTTGAATATATTATCAAACACATTTTTTTCAACATGCATAACATCTAAATTATGTCGAATTAGCAGATACTTCCAATAGGGTAGATCCCAAAATATACTCCTTTTCTTCCATCCACACTTGCACATCCGGACAATGTACTTGTTTATGTCATCCGCACCAGGTTGAGAAACTGGAAGAAATCCATAACTGTCAATTTGACCAATAATATCTTCACCTGAAGCAATGACTGGAGGAGATTTGCTGACTATTACATTCTTTAGGAATTTTTTTTTATTTCGCCGAAAAGGGTGATCAATGGGTAAAAATTTACGGTGGTTATCGAACCAAGAAACTTTTCCACTGCAAGGTAATGAAAATGCATCAGAGTCCATCATGCAATGTAGGCATGCTAATTTTCCCGATGTACTCCATCCTGACAACATCGAATATGCTGGAAAATCACTGATTGTCCATAATAATACAGCATGTAATGTAAAATTAGTTTTGGTTGCAACATTATAAGTCAAGGACCCTACATTCCATAAATCACTCAACTCAGCAATCAAAGGTTGGAGGAAAATATCTATCTTCTCTTTAGGATTGCTTGGACCAGGAATCAGTATAGTAAGGAACATAAATTCATCTTTCATGCACATCCATGGTGGTAAATTATACGGTGTTAATATAACTGGCCAAGAAGAATATTGTTGTCCTGATTGACCAAATGGTTGAAATCCATCTGCAGAAAGTCCCAATCGCACATTCCGTGGTTCCATATTAAATGAAGGAAACACACTATCAAGATGTTTCCATGCAGGGGAATCACAGGGATGACACATTAGACCTCCCTCGTGTACATGCTCATGATGCCATATCATTTGACTAGCTGTAGCAGTAGATGTATATAAACGTTGAAGTCTTGCAGTCAATGGAAAGTAATACATACATTTCCAAGCAATCTTTTTCTTTTTCTTCCCGGGTATGCGAGTAAGAGGCTTATAACGAGGATGACCACATATTTTACATTCACTCAGTTCATTGTCTTCATTCCAAAATATCATGCAGTTATTGATACAACAATCAATCTTCTCAAATGGCAAACCTAAACCGTTGACCAATTTTTTGGTATTATAAAAGCTATCGGTCATTCTGTTATCAGCAGGAAGCAACTCAGACATCAATTGACATATGTCATCGTAGCATCTTTCTGAAAAATGATGTTCTGCTTTCAAATTTAATAATCTTGCAGTAGCTGAAAGTTGCGAATGACCAGATGGAATGCCTTCCCACAGTTCTCTTTCACTGGCATTTAACATTTCAGATAATTGTTAATATTCTTGTGTTGGTATATCATCTACATGAGAAAATTGAACAACATTGATTGCATCCTCAACCATTGTTTGCATTCCAATATTAGTTGTTGTATCAGGTGCAACAACATTTATATCAGATGTTGAACCAGCAGAAGGTCCAATTGGTTCGTACACATAAGGTTCTCCGTGACAGTACCAATTATAATAATTTGGCACAAATCCATTTCTACATATATGAACTCTTACAGTGTCCTCATCACGATAAGCTCTGTTTCTGCATTTTTTGTGATTACATGGACATCGTAATTCAGAACCATTCAAACATTCTGGATGACTTTTAGCAAAGTTCATAAAAGATTCCAGTTCAGAAACAAAATCATCTCTGATAAATCCCTTATCTAATCGGTTGTACATCCAAGCTTTGTTCATATACATTTTTGCCTAATAATGAGTAATTCAGTTGCAGGATGAGAATATCAAACAAATAAAATTAAATTAAACCTAAATCACAATTTTATATTAATTACATGTCATAAATAAACTATCAAGGTAACAACTATCAAGGAAACAAGTAAGATCAATCTATATAAACAGTGAAAACACGTACTAGTAAGAACAATCTAAGTAAGATCATTTCTAATAAATAACTAATTTACACCATATACTAATAACAAATTAAATTTACAATGATCTAACACATAATGTAAGCATTGCAACCAAAATACAAATAAAATAGATACCTTAAATCAAGTACAAGTCTAGAAGGGAAGCAGCAACTGCAGTAACCTATAAAAGTACAAACAAAATCTAATTAATAACAAATAATACAGTATTAAGGTAACAAAACGTGTCAATTGGGCAGGCCACAATTCGAATTGCTACAACGACAACCGAATTGGCACGCTAGATCCAAACGAGCACGCGCAACAGCCCAATTGAGCCAATCGCCTGCGGGCCCAGCCGACCCAATTGGGCCAGCCAGGCTAATTGGCCCAGCTAGCCGGCTGGCATATTGGGCCAGCCAGCCATGCTAATTAGCCAATTATAATTGGGCCAGCCAGCCCATGGCCGCAGGGGCACGCCGGCGTGCCCCCAGGGCCGCAGGGGCACACCGGCGTGCCCAGAGATGCCCCGGCGTGCCCCCAGGGCCGCCGGCGTGCCCCCAGGGCCGCCGGCGTGCCCCCAGGGCCGCAGGGGCACGCCGGCGTGCCCCAGGCCGTGCCACCTCGGCCACGCGCCTGGGCCACGCCGCCGAAGCTGTGAAGTCGCACGCCGCCAAGGCTGTGAACGCCGGAGACAAGGTGCGCGTGAAGGAAGAGGCACCGACGCGCGAGAGTGAAAATAGGGAGAAAAGCTTACCGACGAGCGAGCGGCGGCGGCGACGCGTGAAGGAAGAGGCACCGACGCGGAGACAAGGCGCGCGTGAGTGAAAATTAGGGCACGGGCGATTTTTAATTAGGCCGCCGAATTTTTTTTTTCGCGCGATTTTTTTTAGCCCCTTTCCGACGAATACTTCCGTCGGGAATCCCCGACGGAACAGTACTTCCGTCGGAAATTTCCGACGGAAGTACCGTTCCGTCGGGGATTCCCGACGGAAGTACTGTTCCGTCGGAAATTTCCGACGGCAGTACTGTTCCGTCGGAATTTTGTTTTTGCGCGATTTTTTAGCCCCTTTCCGACGGAACAGTACTTCCGTCGGGAATCCCCGACGGAACAGTACTTCCGTCGGAAATTCCTTTCGGGAAGGGCTGATGTAAAAAAAATTCCCCCAACAAAAGGGCTGATGAAAAAAAAAATTCCAACAAAAGTCATTTCCGACGGAATAGTAATTCCGTCGGAAATTACCGACGGAACAGTTATTCCGTCGGTAATTTCCGACTGAATTACTATTCCGTCGGAAATTTCCGACGGCATTACTATTCCGTCGGAATCCAATTATTCCGGCCGGATAGGGTTCATAATTTGCCGACGGGAAAAAATGGATTTACTGACGGAAAATTTATTCCGTCAGTAAATTCCGACGGAATACAAATTCTGTCACAAAAACACTGACGGAAAATAATTCCGTCGGTAATTCCGTCGGTAATCCTGAGTTTTCTTGTAGTGAATGGGCTAGGGCTGGCCAAACTCGCGAATGTGAGCCCACGACCATGAGCCGCCAAAGCTCGCAGCCGTGAGCACTAGCCGACCATGCTTGGGGCGACGAGCTCACGCCCGGCCAAGCTTGTGGCCGTGAGATCAGGGTCGATCAAGCTCGCATCCGCAAGCTCATAGCAGGAGGAGCTGGAGATCAGAAAGGAAGAGAAGGGAGAAGATCATACCATGATCAAGGAGGAGAGGACACCAGAGATGTTTGGAGAGATAGGAGAGAGCACCAAGGCCAGAGATATTGCCGGAGGGAGAGATCAAAAAATGCAAACAAGTAGAGAACATGAGTTCAAGGTGTTGCCCTAATTTTGTTCCCGACGGAAATTTAATATCTTTCTCTAATATTTAGAGACGAACATATAATTTCAATCGCTATTTAGAGACGGAATTTATATTTTCATCACTAATGATTCCGTATTAATTATATTATGATTTTATATTTTCATCTCTATTTTGAGAAGGCTCTTTAATTAAAGACAGAATTATTAACATGCCAAATATGGTAAAACAACAGAAAAAATAGAATGCAATTAAGTAGGATAATTAAAAAGTCTTCGCTTCAAATTTGTTCTGTTCCGGAGATGATAGACTCTATTTGAATACCCAGGGGTTCTCTCCCCGGACGGCTCTCTCTTGTTCAGGAGTGAAATCATTGTTGATGTCTAACAACACGCGGATCTCTTCCGGTTCCTTCCCTCTGATCATGTTGGCGACGGTTTCACAGATCAAATCGACCAATCCAGTAACGCTCAGGTAGTTTGCAGCCTGTTCGATCGATCCGTGACACAAAACCAAAACAAAGAAACAAACAAACAAAAAGGCGTTTTTAATTAGATATCTTCAAATAAAACAATAATTAATCATGAAAAGGGGGATAAATAGGTATCTTCTTCAGTACGTACAATGAGGATATCGTTGAGGGAGGATGGGTCGATCTTGACGAACTCTTTATCCCATTCGCTGAGCGCAGGGTCCGGGACGGGCTTCGATGAGATACAATAAGAGGAGAAGGAGGGGGAGGAGGTGGAGGAGGAGGAGGAGGCGGCGGCAGAGGAGGAGGAAGGCGACAATGGAGAAGAATTGGCGGCGACGTGCTTCCGGCAGTACTTGAGGATCTGGCTGAGCACCTTGGAGTGGACGAGAGGGAGGGGGATGACGCCGTCGGTGTCGATAGCGATGCCCTTGATGACATTCGATTGGAAGGCCACCTCCTCGTCCACCTCGAACTCTCGACCGTCGCTGGAAACGAGCTTTATCATCTTCGCCGTTGCCGAGGGAAGGATACGAAAATTAGGGATTCGACGCAGCTGCTGCGGCAGGATCGAACGCAAGTTCGAAGAAAGAAAAAGGCGATGCGATGGAGTAAGGTTTAGGTCGCAGGGTATTTATAGGCTAGGTCAGTAAAAAAAAATTAGTTGCGCGGATTTGGGGTTTAAGTTTTAATTAGGTTTAACGAGTTCAATTATTAATACAATACAATTTCAGTTAATTATTTAGCTATTTTCTTGAGGTGGAGAGAGGTTGATATATTTTTCCGATAATTTATTATAAATATTTTTTACATGATTATTACTAATAATATCTTATGTTCCTTAAATATAATCGCCAAAAAAAATTGAACTCGTTAAACCTGATTAAAATTTAAACCCCAAATCCGCCCAACTAATTTTTTTTTAAAAACCCAGTCCGATTTCTCATCGTTTCGCACCTATAAATACCTAACCTGCGACCCTTGCCATCGTCGCCTGTAGCCTTTTTCGCCTTTCTTTCGATCTCTGCTGCTGCCTTCCTTCGGCGAATATGGCGAAGATGATAAAGCTCGTTTCCAGCGACGGTCAAGAGTTCGAGGTGGAGAAGGAGGTGGCCTTCCAATCGAAGATCATCAAGGACATCGTCACCGACGCCGACGACGACGCCGACCACGTCATCCCCCTCACCGCGGTCAGCTCCAAGGTGCTGATCCAGGTCATCGAGTACTGCCGGAAGCACGCCTCTGTCGATTCTTTCCCATTGCCGCCCTCCTCCTCCTCCTCCGTCTCATTGGGTGCTTCCGACAGTCTTGGCGAGCGATTTCGCCTTATGTCATTGAAGCCCGTCTCGGACCTCAGGGCCTGGGACAACGAGTTCGCAAATCTCGACAATTCCTCTCTCTACCATCTCCTCATGGTACGTACTGAAGAAGAATGCATTTCCTTTATTCTGTTATTTGAAGATATCTGATTAAAACGGCATTTTTTGGTTTGTTTTCTGTCTCTGGCCGATCGACACAGGCTGCAAACTACATGGGCATTGAAGAACTTGTGGATTTGGTCCTTGAAACCGTCGCCGACAGGATCAAAGGGAAGACAGCGCAAGAGATTCGCCAGCAGTTTAACATCCAGAATGATTTCACTCCTGAGGAAGAGGAAGCCATCCGGAGGGAGAACCCTTGGGCATTCCCAAAAAAGTGATTCTAATTGCTATGATCTTCGGAACTAATTTGAAGTATCTAGATGTTTTTCACTAAATTAGAAACTTGAATTCAAATGGCATTTCATCATTTCTTTCGGTTTATAGAGTTATACTTTCTTTACTGATTCAACAAAAAAAAAACAACCATGACAAGTCTCTTAGGTAAGGAACAGAACATTCGACCATTTTCTAACTAGCAACAAGAAACTGTGATTTTAAATCAAACAAAACGAAAACGGAAACTATAAACAGGGTCGAACAAATCATTGCAAGGATAAACTATAATACCTTGCCAATAGAGATTGCAAGTTCTGTTCTTGCCACTCAAAGAACTTTGCATCCCTAACGAACCCACACTTGACAACCTCACAAATGCCAGAAGCCAATTCCCTATCAGGCAAGGCAATGTATTTAGAGTGTCAATATCTATTAAACCACATTGTGGCTGGCAAAAGGTCCCAATCATGTTCTTCCCAATTGGATGGTTCACTGTATTCAGAAAGCAGATACATTCAAGAAGAAGTGCAGCAGAGAGTCAGAGTAGCCTGTTACCTCTGAAGCAACTCAGGTAAGTCAAGCAAGCCCGAGCCAATGTAGATCGGGTAGCTCCGGCTGCCGAGATCAACATCAACGATGGTCGGAACGCTAGGATTTGCTGCTGTCTTGGCAGCCTCCCTATAACCTGAGCTGCACAAGCCTATGCATCGTTGGAGGGAAGACGAAGAAGAAGAGGGGAGGAGATCTTTGCTGACGAGAGGAGGGAGGGACTGATGGAGGGAAGTGAGCAGGACGCCGCCATGGAGAAGGATTGGAGCTCGGCAGAGGAAAGAAAAAGAGGGGTAAGCAGCTGATCGCTGTTGACGGATCGTTTATCTAAAACTACTGGATTAAGATCGCCGCCTGCCGGGAGCTAAACCTCAAACCCCAAAACTACAAAACCCTACACCTCAAACCTCAAACGACAGGGGAGTGCAACTCTCCCACGTTCTATCATTGGAGGTATATACCAGGGATTTGCTCGCCATGTAACCAACTCACAATGGTGGTCTCACCGCTCTAACCACCTGACGCTTCCTGTTTCGACGCGTGGCTGTTGGGTTACCAAAGATGGTAAGCTGGATGACCTTGTCCGAACTGTAAGCATGGTGGTGGTCTCACCACTCTAAAGCGCCTGGTTCAGTTGGTTGGGCTGAGCGCAACAAGGTTGTCATAGATTGTGTCGGCGGGACGCCATTTCAAAGTGGAGATCACCCATCAGTAATTGGGCCCCATTAATACATGGCGGCGTGATAAAAAAAATATCAAAGGTGTTGATGCTATAAAAATTTTTTATTAGTCAAAATTAAAAAATATTTATAATAGACGATTTAAAAATTCAGCTTCGGGATCACACCCTATTTAAAAAAAAAAATTTATAAAATAAGTTATAATTAGACATTGAATCGTAAATATCTGGAATAGTAATTAATCGTCTTACAATTGCACCATAACTCCTGAGTATGCATAGTGGCATGATAACCCATTGAAATTGTCCCCGGGGCTTTGATGTAATGGTGAGATGATTAATTGTTATTTTAGTATTTGTGGTTCGATCCTCAACTATAACGTATTTTATAAAAAAAAATTCAAATAAGACATGAATCCTGGGATGTTGAGTTTCAAGATCACCAACTACGAGCGCTTATCGATTTATCCTAATGATTAATAAAATTTTTCATAAAATCAGGTTAATTATCTCAGATTTATCGACAATCTGATCGAACATGATAACAATCGAAGTCGCCCATCTGTAATTATTTGGATCAAGGACAAAGAGAACAATCAATTTATATGCTGAAGATTGCTTCTGGCGACGGCGACTCTTGCTGGGATGATATATATATATATATATATATATATATATATATATATATATATATATATATATATATATATATATATATATATATATATATATATAATAATTAATTTTATTATATATATATAATAAAATTAATTAATTGTCAAAATATAATTATTGGATATTGACATATTAAATAAAGACCACATCTTAGCTGTCCTTCAAATTGTTGGATTTAGTGCCTTTTCCTCTCTCATCCTATAAATATTTTATTTTAACTTTCCACGCCCTATTTCTGTATATTTTTTGCTTTAGTAAGTTTAAAGTTTTTTTTTCATCTTTACTCAAGCCATATTTATTTTTAAATAAATATTAAAAATAGTAATTTACCGAATGGTACGGTTAAATTTATAAAATATTCAAATCACATATAATAATTTAAAATTTACTAAATTATATATATCTATTTTTAATTTTATCCCATCAATCAAAATTATCTAAATCATTATTCTTAATGTATTCAATAAAATTGATATTTGAGAGCATGTATATAATTAAAAAAATTAATCATAAGAATTAATTTTATATAATTTTGATATAGGTTATCTATTAATTAATTTTATCTAAAATAAATTTTAATTAAATAAAATATAAACAGTGGATTGATTTTTAAAATACTATTTCTATTTTTTTTTGCTACATGAGATGAAAAAAAAATAATATCGGCTGATTTTTAAAATACTATTTTTTATTTTTAAAATACAATTTCTTTTTCTATAGTCGAGATCACAAGAAAAAAATACTATTTTTTATTTTTAAAATACAATTTCTTTTTCTATAGTCGAGATCACAAGAAAAATAATTCGAATGATAAAAAATTATTAGCCAACTGATTTAATCTGTCGATTAATGATTTTCATTAATAAAAATTAAAATAATTATGTAATTTGATAATTTTAAAATTATTTTACATGATTTAAATATTTTATAAATTTAATTATACGGTTCAGTAAATTACTGTATTAAAAAAGAACATGTATTTTTTTATTTTCGTTCTATTTTATATTTAAATGTAATAAATAGATGAAAAGGTGGATTAGTTTGAATTTTTAAAGGACCGACTCCTAAATATAATATTTTCGAATAGGTCAATGTCAGTTTGTCGCTTCCGACAGGCTGACCGATCGAAGACTCACGATTCCACACCGAGGAGACCGCGAAGAAAAGGGGTTCCTTTGTGCAGATCCCTACCCGGGCCTCGTTAGGGTTGGGATTTGCCGCTTCTCGTCGTCAATGGCGGAAGGCTGCGGGGTGAATGCAGCGGTTGCGTAGCTGGAGCAACAGTGGCCGAGGCCGAGGTGGGGAGGGGTAAAAAAGTGTTCCTTTTTCCCTTTCCCTCCGTTTATTTGGTCTTGCTCTTTGTTGTGGTCGGAGATTAAGAGTAGTGAGGAGGCGATCGGGTGAAGGGATGAGCGCGTCGAGGTTCATAAAGTGCGTCACGGTTGGCGACGGCGCTGTAGGAAAGACTTGCATGCTTATATCCTACACCAGCAACACTTTTCCAACGGTGAGTGCTGAAAATTCTGATTTTTCTTTTGGTTGTTTGGTGTTTAGATTATGCTTGTTGGGCTGAATAGCTTGTGTGCGAGATTAAACATGGAAAAATCTTCCCTTCTTGAGACTCTACTCATATTATCCTTTCTTAGATCCGCTCGTTGAAAATTCCTAATTGCTATGTTCTCCCATTTATAGTGACGATCTTGAAATTGTGTATTTGATCTTTTAAAAATTCTGTTGTTCACCATTAGGAAACAATTTTGGTTAAATTTAGGTTATATTTTGATTAACTAAATGCTTGTAAGATTATGATGTGGATTCCTTGCTTGATCATGTTTAGTATCAAGGAACGCCGGTAGATTTATTGTTTAAATCGATCAAGATGTTTAGTACTATGTTGGAAGGAATGCCTGCTAGATAATTAAGGCAATTGTTTCCTCCTAACATGCAGTTTCTTGGGGAAATGTTAATGTTTTGCATTTTCCATGGTTGAAATTTGAGCATTAGCATATTCTGATCAAGCATTTCATCTGCTCTTTGTTACTTGGAGCCAGAAAGCTAAATATATATTCCATTAACTGTAGCATTGGTTATATCTCATTAATTAATGAAATTATGAATGTAAAGTATATCCGCTAAGATATTAGGATGTATCAACAATAACTTTATAGATACTTGTGTTTTTCATCTTATGAACAGGACTATGTTCCAACAGTGTTTGACAATTTCAGCGCTAACGTAGTTGTGGACGGAAGCACCGTTAACTTAGGCTTGTGGGATACTGCAGGTACATCGGAACTTTCTTTATCTCTTCTGCTTCCTGTTGCTTTCTAGTGCTTAGTTTCAAAGGTTGGTATAATACGACTTTCCATTTAACAGGCCAGGAGGATTACAACAGATTGAGACCTTTGAGCTACCGAGGCTCAGATGTCTTTTTGCTTGCATTTTCTCTCATTAGTAAAGCCAGCTATGAGAACGTTGCTAAAAAAGTTAGTAATGAATTTATTCATTTTATAATCTTTCTGACCTTTAAACTCAACAAAATTTTCTGATTTACATTTTCTTCCTTCTGATTTGAATTTTCAGTGGATACCTGAACTGAGGCACTATGCACCTGGTGTGCCCATAATTCTTGTTGGAACAAAACTTGGTAATTATTCATTTTATAACATGTTACTCTTTCTTTGCACTTTGATCAGTTCTACTTGAGAGTGGCGTTGTTTGCATGCCATGTTTTTGGCTTAGTGACTCGAAAATCTTCTACCAGTTAGCTACATCTGTTTGTGGCTCATGACTTATTAGTTGCTTTATCCACTCTCCTAAATTTATGACCTTGTGACTCTTCCTTTTCTCTCCTTGAACAACGTTACTGACTTGTACTAGTTGTAACCTAAACTATGCAAATCAAGTCGAAGTAACGAAATGCTGTGAAATGTAACTTTTGCCTTTAACGAATTGTTCTTTCATTAGATTTTGATTCCTGAGACACGGTTGTAACCTAAATTTATGAGCTTGATGACTTTTCCTTTTCTCTCCTTGAACAATGTACTGACTTATAATAGTTGCAAGGTTTTAAATTTCGACCCGTGCCGATGTTTCGGTCCCAGACCGGAACGATACGGTTTCGGTATCGTATCGTTTCGTGCCGGTATGGTTTCGGTATTTTTTATTTATATATAATAATTATTAGATAAATATATATTTATTGTGTATAATTTAAAAATAAGTTGTATGTTGATTTGATATAAGTTTTCAATTATTGAACAACTTAATATTGTTAAGAAAACAATTAAATATAACTTTCTTTAAAGAAAATTGATCTATCAATAACTCGAATTAAAATTGATACATTACAATATGTTACCTTACTAATACCAAAAGGAGTGACGCGAATCAGATGAAGACATTGGTTCTTGTAGCATTCTGCTTAGATCAATTCCATAGTTCTCTAACGCCCAAATTAAATAAGCATCCCATGACATGCAATATTGATACTGATTTCTCCACATGTCCATCAGCGTATCTCGATTCATCACTGGAAGTTGGATTTGAACTGGCACCATTGAAATCGGAACAGGTACAGGCACAGGATAAGGTTAAGGATAAACATATGCCTCTGAACTGTGGTATGATGGATCACCATATGATGCATCAGAGTTATAATAAGAAGGCTGAGAGTATGATGAACTTCGACCAGAATCAATGTCAGCTAAACTCTGTCGCATATCTTGATAATTGTGAGCTTTCTTTTGTTTGCCATCCTTATTTCGACGTTGATATTGAATAGGTCTAGCTCCATGATCATCATCTTGAGTTGTATGTGTGTAATCTGCCTCACATGTCCATGGCTCCGGTGCTTGAGTAGGAGGATCATAATTTTGACCACCAGATGCCTCGCCACTATCATCACTTGCATGAGTACTTGCACTGCTATTAACTTCTCGTCGGACTACAATATCAGAAGGTGATGATGTTTCATCACTGTCATCATGTTCTTGCTCATCAATTGCATCAAGTGGATTTTCTCTAATTCTCAATTGACCCCTTCCTATAAAAGCAGGAGGCTTGACTTTTTCTTTCTTTTTAGTAAAAACTGCAGGAACTTTACCTTTGGTTGGGTTTGGGATGTTTCAGAATGTCTTGATCGAGATCCAGAAAATCGAAATTCTTGATCAAAAGCTTCATCATAATCTTCTCCCTCCCTGATATCTCCTGTTGTTTGTATTGTTTCAATCTGTTGAGTGAGAAATTGAGATGGTCGTGGTGGGTCTCCTGCTTCATCAAGTAATGGATTTTCAGCCTCAACAGCGCTCCACCAATCCATCATTGGATCATTCTTATTTTGGACAAATCCAATATCAAATGGATCTACATCACCAGTCTCTTGTTCTTCATTTTCTTCTGTTATTGCTCTTAATTGAAGACGCATATTATAATGAACATAGACCATCTTCTCCAATCGACGATAAGAAAGACGATTTCTTACTTTTGTATGAATGAGGGAGAAAGTTGACCAATTTCTTTCACAACCACTTGAAGATGTTGTCTGTAAGAGAATTCGTACTGCAATCTTTTTCAAATTTGGAGCTGATCCTCCATATTGTAACCACCATTCAGCTGTAAGATAAATAAGAACAAAATTAAAATAATATTTTTATTTGCTGACAATAATTAATAATAATTTTTACTATATTTACCTGCATCCATTTTATATCTGCATGACACTGCAATAGGATCACTAAAAGAACCATATGCCTCTCGAAATAATCGGCTTTCATTAATAGTCTCAGCAATTGATTCTCTATTTGTTTGTAGTCTTGATATCACATGTCTGAGGGCTTGTAATAAATCATCATTTGTGCCAAGATTATAACGGTATTGATATGCCGGATTGAGATAATAACCTGCAATAATTAAACATATATAAAAATGCAATTATTAATAACATTATTAGAAATTCTTTATTAAAAAATACGTACCTGCTAAATGAATGTATTTTTCCATTTGATCGTCCCATCTTGTATTGATTATATCAATGTAATGTTGATATTTGGTTGGTGATTGAAGACGTCTCTTAATTTCCTCTTTTGCTTCATGAATTAGACGGTAAACGTTGCCCATCTGTGGCTTCCTGTCCATATCGACTTTACGTAGAACAACGTACAAAGGTTCTATTGCTAGAAGAATATCTGCAATATAGTCCCAAAATCTAACAGATATAATAATTTTTTGCACCTCTTTACCTTCGGTTGTGCTAGAATATCGAGAGGCTTCCCAATCCTCAGAAGAGAACATGGCTTTCAATCCAACTTTTTTTTGATTCAACGATTTTAACAGGAGAAAGTGAGTGACAAACCTAGTCGCTCCTGGTCGTAGAATTTCACGATTGATAAATTTCCTCATTAATCCATGAACCCAATGATGATTATAGAGGAATTTTGTTAAAGATTGACCTTTTTTCACTACCTTCTTCACTATATCGAGTTTACCAATATCTCCCATCATCAAATCGATACAGTGTGCTGCGCATGGTGTCCAAAATAATGTTTGATATTTTTGCTCCAATAATTCTCCAGCCCTCTGAAAGTTGGCACCATTATCTGTAATTACCTACACTATATAATCTACACCTATCTCTTGAACTACACTATCCATCAAATGATATATGTAGGGTGCATCATGAAAATCTGTAGTTGCATCAATAGATTTATGAAATATCACCTTTCTATTGCAGTATAGTAGAAAGTTGATAATACTCATCCGTGTAGGTCCTGTCCAGCCATCACACATCAACGTAACCCCATATAAGCTCCATTGCTTTTTGCATGATAGGATCCAAGTTTTGATCTCCTCCACTTGTTCATCTAAATATGAACCAGCAATTTCATTTGCAGTCGGAGGCTGAATACCAGGACCAGATTTTTGGATGTTGGACACCATGCTATGGTAGTATGTGTTGTTTGCTGCATTAGGAGGAATATGATTAAAATGAAAAAATTTTGCAATGCTTTTACCGATTGATTTCTTCTTCTCTTTTGTGTATGCATCATCAATCCTAGTCTGTTTGCTAGCTTGGTCTGGAAATACCAGTGGATCAATATCAGCAATATCAACTGCACGTCTTCGTCCCATAGAAGAAAAAAACCGACCAATACCACTTTGTGTTGAAGTACTACGAAAACTTGCACTCCTTCCTAATGTCGGTGCAGTAGTTGAGCCACTTCTACTAGTACCAGCTGAGTCACTTCTATGTCGCATATTTTGCTCATAGTCATATTGAGTTCGTGAGGCATTGAGAGCTGCTAAAAAATCTTCATCTTTTGGAACATCACCGCGATCTTCAAATTCATCATAAATTGGCTCTCTAGATATTCGACTATCAAGAAGATCACGTTGTCGTTGTTGTTTATACTTTATTGCTTTTTGACCTTTAAGTTCTTCTTTCATTGCACGACGAACTTCTTGAGAAACTTTTGGACAATTCGAAACATCTGAATATCCACCAGCAAGATGTTGCTTTAGGTGTGTGACCCCACCACCTCGTCCAATCATATCACAATGTAAACATTGCCAATGGAATCGATTCTCTAATCGGCGTGCGTGTCTCCAAGCTGGATCAGATTGATGTTTGGGTGCCATTACCTATGTCTTATAAAAAATTAAGAATAATTCACATTGTTAGCTCAAATAATAGTCATCATTGTCAAGAATAATTTTATCATTATAAACAAACAAATTAAATATATAAAACTATAAAAGACAATTTCATTAAAGTAATCTACTACAACACATTTTTATCAAGTAAACTTGGAACAATAATATTAATTATTTAAATAATATATATTTAAAATGATAAAAATATTAAAATATTAATTAAATATAAAATAATAAATATAATAAATAATTATCAGATTATAAAATAATTTTTTGAAATTTTTTAGATTTTATTTAGGGTTTTTAAAATTTTTTTAGAATTTTTAAATAATATTTAAAATAGAAAAATAAATTCAGAAAATTTTTAAATAAATCTATTTAATTTTTTGAATTAAAAAAGGAAATGCTGAATTTAAATAAATACTTTTATTTATTTTTTTTTAAAAATCAAATTTTCAGAGAAAATCGGGAATTTCTTTCCCGATTTTCCCGAATCCGCCGCCGAGCCCGTTCGGCTGCGTGCGGAGATCCGCCGGATATCCGCCGGAGCCGCCCGTCCGACGGCTCCAGCAGCCTCCGGCGAAGATTCCGGCGACGCCGGAGGCTTCCGACGACGTCGCCGGAGGCCCGCAGCGTCTCCGACCCTCGCGTCCAGCGTCTCCTCTATCCGCCGAAGATGGAGGAGCCGCGGTCCAGCTCCACCACCGTCTGGCGAGGCTTCTGGCGACGCCGGAGGCTTCCAGCGATCCCTCCGGCGACGCCGGGAGTCCCGCAATGCCTCCGGCGAAGCTGCAGAGATGGTTTGATCATACCTGTCGCTGCCGCCGCCGAGCTTCGCTGCTGTCTCCGCCTCCACGCTGCGCTTCGCTCACTGCTCTCTTCGCTGCTGCTCACCATCGGCGATCCACCGTCCTTTTATAGCGAAAAAAGGCAGCGAGACAGGCTGGCGCACCGACGGAATCGATTCCTTCTGTCGCGCGTGCCGTGCGTTCGCTGTTGCGCGATTCGGTCTGTCGCGCGCCGCGAATCACGCTGTCGCCACTCGCGCGTGCGTGACGCTGACGCTTGCGTCGAAACACTCTTCCTCGTCGAGCCGGTTTCGGCGCTCATGCGGAACGAAACCGTTTCGCCTGTTTCGGGCGAAACGGCTCGGCACCTCAAACCCTGAATAGTTGTAACTTAAACTATGCAAATCAAGTTGAAGAAACGAAATGCTGTGAAATGTAACTTTTGCCTTTAACGAAATGTTCTTTCATTAGATTTTGATTCCTGAACACAGTTTTCCTCACATCTTAATAGACTATAGATAAATGATTATTTGATCGTTTCTTTTCTTATCCAGCTGCCAATCACTAATCTTTTGATGCTGGTTTGCTCTTTCACCTGATGAGCAACCCGTCATCATACTTGTTTAGACCATTGACATTCAACTATTTAGGAGTTCATTTTTTTTTGCTTATGTTTGGTATCGATACAATTTATGTTTGGCATTTCCGAAATTGTTTGACAGTAGTACATTTTAAAGCCTATTGATCTTCTCAAGTTTATCTTCATTAGTTTCTAATGTTTGAAAATGCTCCTACAATCTTTTTATTGAGCGGGATTGTATGTAGATCTTCGAGATGATAAACAGTTCTTCATTGATCATCCTGGTGCCTTTCCTATTAGTACTGCTCAGGTGAAATCTGCCGGTTTATGGTGTGGTTGTATTTCATATTGCGATATGCGCTTTGCTTACTATAAATAACGATGTTTAAGGGGGAGGAACTGCTTAAGCAAATAGGAGCCGCTGCGTACATCGAATGTAGTTCAAAGACCCAACAAGTATGTTTTTTTCTCAAACTTCTTCCCTTCTTTAAACTCCAATCTACTGCATTTTGCTGATTGAATTCTGCTATGGTGCAAAATGCTCCGGTTTAGAACGTCAAGGCAGTATTCGATCAAGCCATCAAGGTTGTACTTCAACCACAGAAAAAAAGCAAGAAGAAGAGAAAGCAGCAAAGAAATTGCTCCATTTTGTGATGACCAAAACTCCTCAGATTTTCCAGGACTCTATCATTGATGTAGTAATATGGTTACTATCTTGGAACAACAGGTTATTTGGTTTTCACTACGATTTCAAATGATCCGTAATGACCCACCAAGCTTTTTATGACTTTAGATGAGCAATTCATGTCAATGTTTGAGGATCCTATTTTCTTTGGATTGTCATATGAGTTTGATTGCTCATTGTAAATCTGTCGCAAATGGAGTGATTGCCTTTGTTGGATGATGCAATGGATCGTCTGTTAGTCGGGTCAAGCAATGCACCGACACCGCTGGCATCAAAAACACCTATGCTTCGAGACTAGCATGAGCCATGAGGGATACCTAAGATGGTATTGACAGAGAACACCTTTTTGCCTGGTGATCCTGTCGAAGGGTAAGAAAATCGGCATGCTGATGATGAGTCGTGGAAGTTGACCGCAGGAAGACTTTGACAAAGTGACATACTAGGTGGAGTGTCAACGAGGTCTTTGTGGCGAATCTGAGAAGAGTCAAAAAAACAAAGAGAACTGTTAGAGGGGATCAAGTCAATGCTAAGAAATAGGTGGAGAAAGGAGATTAAACGGGAGTTGCACGAGTGAGAAAAATGTAACTCTTTTTATAAGATCTCTCTCCACTTCCATTCCGGCGAATTTGAGAACAACCAAAAAATAAAGAATTGTTAGAGGATGGCTGGGGGTCTTTGGCACAAGCACTCCGATGATCAAATCAAGTCAAGAAATAGGTGGAGAAAGGAGGTTAAACAGGAACTGCATTCGTGAGAAAAACGTACCTGCGTATAGAGGGAGGATTCTATTTTATAACATCTCTCTCAACCTCCATTTTGAAGAAATATCATTTCTTATTTATGTATAAATAATATCACGTAATTTGTGTCATATATTAGTTATCTCATTGTAAACTTATTATTATGAGATATTTATAAAGCATCTATTATAAGATGTTGTCCATGACTTTAGGATGGGATACGTCCATGTGGAGTTTTTTGGGCTAAATTATCACAAAGGCTTGCTAGACTCAGTTGGACGAGATGACCCTCAGTAAGGCTTGTCGACGACTGCCCGAGCGGTTGGCCCGGTCGGATAGTCCGATCGGACCTCCATATTGATAGTACTTTAAGTATCTAGTTGAGTTGTCATTCCATAGTCGTGCATCAGACAAGAATCTTCGATCGGTCCTTTGGGCCCTCATCGATCGACATGTCCGGTCAGCTCTCCATCTCATCCCTAATCAACGGAGCATAAAGAGTCCACCCTTAGGCTCCTAACCACGGGGATGTCAGCCATCTATAGGAAGAAGAAGTCGACTGACTTCTTAGGTTGGCTGCGTATGAGAACTCTAGCCGTCCTAAAAGGGGATTATTCGACCAACGACATAGAAGCATTCAAGCGACAATTTTAATTGAATTTTACGAGTCCTTAACTCCACGTCACCCACTAGCTGACTCATATACGATGGGGCCCCTATTCCATTCCGGATCACCTAGTAATTGTCTTACAAGGGATGTCGAGATCGAAAGTATAAGTGACCAAGGTGACCAAGAAAATCCAACATATTTTTGTTAATGGCTTTGACTATTTAATGATTAATCTATTAGTTTCATATTAATTGCATCTTAAACACATGCACATGTAGAGCATCAATCTCTATATGCTCATGATTATTTAATCTCATGTAATGTCTGATCGTGAGGGAATAATCCCTTGATAATTTATAGTATAATGCATCAACTATGACGAGCTTAAGTATTTTATCATCATCTCTGATTAAAAATAATTCATGTACTATCTTATTATTATAATATATCGGAAATAGAAATTTACCTGTCGATATGCATTTTTTATTTTTAAATTAGAAAAGGGCTACAAAATTGAGGAATAAATAAATGGGAGAATAAGAATAAATAAATAACCAATGCAAATACTCCCCAAAAATGATGAAGAAGGTAAGGAACGTCGCCGGCGGCGGAATTCGCTGATCCGAAGAACACCATTGTGCCGTTCGCCGACGGCAACCCCGTCGCCTGCGGATTCCGGTCGCCGCCTTTGGGTTCTAAACTGCATCGCAGGAATGTGATTAAAAATATTGGATGAAATGGTTTCGTGACTTTTGATGCTCGATCATGTGCTCTTCCTTGATCGGGCATCAAACATGTTTGACCATTTTTGTGTAGTAAAGTTAGAATTTTGATGAGTTTTGGAGGCGATAGCAAATTGATCGGCAGCCCGGCCGGCGGTGTACCTGGTGGTTTCGGGGCAGAAGGTGATGGCGTAGCCTCCGGCGGCTGCGGTGGGGCAAGTGAACGTGGACGACGCGTCGTCGTACGCGTAACTGTATGCCCGCGGGCATGCGCTCTTGAACAGCTCCGAGTACGGTGTCGGTCCGCACGCCGCCGGGCTGCCGAACTCCCCGCTGCAGCAGTACCTCGCCGTCCCGAACTCCCCGCACGCGCTCTTGCACGCCACCGCCGCGCTCCCGGCCGCCGCCACCCTCAGCTCCGGAGGGCACACCGCGTTCACGTCCGCCGCGCACCAGGTGGCGGCGCACCCCGCTCCGGCGCCGCCCAGCGGGGAGACGAGCACTGGCAGGTTGAAGCCGTCGACGAGGCTGACGTCGTAGAAGTCGGTGGCGCCCGCGCCTCCGAGAGTGAACTCGGCGAGGGTGGCAGGGGGCACCGCTCCGGCTCCGCCGCAGGCAACCGCGCTGCTGCCGCAGTCGCCGGTGGCGCAGACGAACCGGCCGGAGGAGGAGTCAGCAGAACACAGGGTGCGGGCCCAGAGGCGGCCGGACCAGGGAACAGGGGCGGCGAGGGCGCGGGACTCACCGGGCGCCAGCGCGAACCCGGTGGAGTCGAGGGCGGCGGAGCCGGCGTTGGAGAGGACGCCGGGCCAAACGTCGTGCCCGCAGTTGTTGGTCACCGTAAACGTCGTCGATAACACGGCTGCAACAATGGATTAACGGGAAGATTAGCGATCAGTTAATGGAACATAAACATCGATTATGGGATCATTAATTGATTACTTTGGAAGGAGGAAGAGGTGATGACAAAAGGGAGAAGAGAAAAGAAAGTCTGCATTGTGAATTGAGAGATTTAACAGATCGTGCCAGATCAGAGATTAAATTGAAGAAGACGAACCTATTAATTTAATTTATAAGGAGTTAATACTAAATTAAAAAATATATATATATATATGAAATTCCATTCTAATAATTAGCATTCTTATTCATTGATCGTTAAAGAAAGAGTTACCCATTAAAAATAAATTTTTTTAATAATATGCTATAATTAAATTTTAAAATTTAATATTTTAATTTATCATTAGAGGGTCTAACTATGATATCCTCTTATCTTTGAAAATAATTAATACTAATTTAATCAAAAAAGATGGAACCGCCACCTTAGCGGCCCCCTGGTCCCGGCCTCATAGGTTTCTAGAGAGAGATAAATCACGATTACCACTGGTATGGTGAGGTGCAATTAATACTAATTTAAATAACTATTGGTGGTTGATGTGGCGGCGAGGATAGTCAATGACATGTCAAAATAGAGTTCGAGTCAAGTCAACTTAAGTTGAGTTAGCTTGCATAAAGTTTAGGTCAAGTCAAACCAATCTCCACCCCAATCAGCCCTGATAGAAGACGTTAAATCAATTCTATCTGACTCACATCTGAGTTTGTTCCGTTCAAATTGAAACTCTGATGCGACTGGGTAGTTATGAAAGCGTTGATCAACCAGGAACGTGGTTGTTGAAGCGATGATGTCACGCCCCGAGACCCAGGAGTCGCTGATCCAATAGAAAATCGGACAACACCTTCCCTGTCCGGCGGACAATTTACACATACACACAGATAATATAACACAACCACGCAGTTTAAAGGGCCTCAGGCCTCCAATCCAACCATATATAACTGCATAAATGACTATACGTCGTAAAACCAAAATCCGAACTCACCTGAGCTGCCGGGGGCAGGAACAAAGTCAAAACCAAACGAAGTCCAACATAGGACTCAAAAATACAATACCTTCGAATAAAATGTGCATACATGGTTAAAACATCACAACGGAAGCATAGGAATACTACAGGGTCCATAACAAAACCACGTAAACCAAAAAGAGCTCCGCTGGAGCTGGGGACTGGCTGCTAGGGATCTCCTGGCAGGCATCAACCTGAAATAAAATGTATGGCAACGGGATGAGTCCATAGCTCAGCGAATACCCAACAGATATGCATAGAAAGTTATACCAACAATAAGGGTTCAGCTAATACAGTCTCATATCAACAGTAGGGAAAAACTAGTACTGAACATACTGAGGTAGATACATACCTGAATCCATCTAACCTGTAAAGAGGGTAATAAGTACCAAGGGAATATCAATAGACATATAATCTCAGATAACAAGTCTCCAGAATATGCATGTCAAACAAGTGCAACAATCAAGTGCAGCAAACAATGCACGATGCCAAATATGCACATGGTGCAATGCCATGGTCACCCCCTAACTCTAGTCAAGCCACCGAGACAGGCGATACTGTGTCGGCCGAGTGGGTAGAGCTGTGACGCTGTCCGTACTCTGCCATCACTGCTCCTGAGTGACCGAGTGGACAGGATGCTGTCGGGGGACCGCCCCCTACCCCATGTATATATGAGGGAGCGTCGCTCTCATCTCCTCTGGTCTATGGGAAGAGAAGGGATCTCCGCCTGCTACCACGCTCCGAAGCCACTACCCCTGAGCGGTCGAGCGGAGCAGTACAGAGCAAATGCACACATCCTACGGTATCCACTAACCCATGAGTGGCCGTGTGCGCATATCATGTACCGGAAGACGATAGGCTCAACCACAAGGGAGTCGCTGATCGCCGGCATGCAAAAATGCAAGGATGGTGTATGATAGATACACATACCTCCCTCCCAAGTCCTCAGTATACTAGGTCTCAGTCTGAAATCCTATAACAGGAAATACAGTTAACCTACAAGGTATACTGGCCGAAAACTACAGATCCCTCAAGGTCAAAGGCAGGAGATACGTCACGATCTCTAAGCATACATATAGATATGACACTACCTGATACTGTATGGAACTAACAGCATAATAACTCAGGGATAAACCACAGGTATCTAGGACAGGCATAATAAACAGGGATAGTCAACAAGTATCCAGAACAGGCATACTAACCAGGGATAACTAACAAGTATCCAAGACAGGCATAATAACCAGGGATAACTAACAAGTATCCAAGACAGGCATAATAACCAGGGATAACTAACAAGTATCCAAGACAGGCATAATAACCCAGGGATAACTAACGAGTATCCAGAACAGGCATAATAACCAGGGATAAATAACAAGTATCCAGAACAGGCATAATAAACAGGGATAGCGTATGATCTTACTGCTATCTATAACAGTCTATGCATAACAAGATGACAATATCATAAAAGATAAGTCAAAGGGTACCCGCCTCCAAGTAAGTGAAGTCCGTATCAAATGAGATAGAACCACCCGTCCAGAAGTCCAAAAGCGATCAGGGTCCTGTATCAACGGACACAATCTTAGCTATCATAGCCATTATTAAGTAGCTAAACAAATCCCTAAACCGATTTAGGGTTAACCTAATCATCTCATTTCATTTAATTACCACTAATTAAATGAGTAACCCTAGTTTACTTTGGATTAAGATTCAATCAACAGTATTAACTCCCAAGGCCACACTATGCAACCAATAACCTAAATCCATAAATGATGTTGGATTCCCAAAACCAAATGTCAATAGGATCCAAAACTATCACTGAACATCACCCTGAGAACCAATGATATCTTCAAATTAAAATCCTTACATGACTCCATTCGCTCTCCACAAATCAGCAAAACAGAGCTAACATAACTTGGTTCAATCTCCAAAAACAGAACCATCACTAAGCACAGCCAAATCAGAAATCAATCCAAACATTAACCTAATGTTCCAATTAAACTAAATAACCACCACTAGCTAATCTCAAACAATAGCATTACTACAGCTAACTCCCTCACAGGCCAATAAACAGAGCTGACAATTAGAGACAGACATCTCCTTACCTCAATCCCAGCTTCGCTGGCAGATCACCACAGTGAACAGGAGGAAAAGCTTCACCCAGCGGTGGAGTTCACACGGCAGAGACCTCCCTCAGCTCCACCACAGTAGGATTCAACTCCGATCAACTAATCAAATCTGAGCCTCAACAGAAGACATCCAAACTTCAGTAGCTAATCCAATGAAGGAGTTGCTAACACAAACCAAATCACAGCTCTTACCTCATATCCCAATTGCAGACAAGCAGGAGCTGGGGCATTGGAACCCGATTTCCAACTCCATGTCCCCGAACTCAAATCTGCCACCACAAGAATCAATTTCCTTGCAACACCGATCGGAATAACCAAGCCAAACATCAATCCGAACCAAGCTCCTCATCAACGAAAGAAACCTTACCAGAATCCTAGTTCTCTGACCCATCTAGCTGCTCCAATCTGACCAACACGTCTTTAAAAACCCAACAGGAGGTTGCAATTGGAAAAGAGGAACTAGGGCTAGGTACTTCCCTTGACTTGCGGCGATCCCAAGTGTGGTCCGACGCCGGCGAGAGCAGAAGATGGGAGAGGGTGTGATCGCCAGACACCAGTCGAGATCAGGGGAGCGGTCGTCGACGCGTGTGGGGAAATCGCCTGCAGCTAGGGTTCGCTAGAGGAGGGGGAAGGGAGGCGCTGCTTCGTTCGGCTGTGGAGGAGTCGGCGTGAAGGGATTCGGCCGATTGGAAATTAGGTCAAGGTATATAAGTTGGCATTTTGCAATTTAGTCCACACACCTTTTGTCAAATTGCAAGTCTGCCCCGGGTTTTGAATTTTAAGCCCCTCCAGCCCTTAAAATATTTAGTTTAATACCATTTGAGTCCCCGGAACTCTAGGAATTTTTCGAAAAATTTTCCAGAGTGGAATAAACGTGTGGGATTTAACAGATGATCACCAAGCGAGGTGACTCTTGGCGAAAAAGAAGAGGTGTGCTCAAAAACCATGGCCATATTTTCGCTTTTTATTTAAAGGTAACCGATTACTGTATTACAAAAAATAAGTCAATTATGTTCTACTTTCGTTTTTATTCATTTTCTCCGATCATTTTCTTCTGAGATTTTACTTGAACATCGTTTGGCACCCTTCTAACCTCCTCCTTGAGTTTCCTCATACCTCTTCTGTCGAAAGATTTCCTTGGTGCTCGGAAGTAGGAAGTACAAGTCAATCTGACAACAATCCATTTCTTTAAAAGTCAACCTAACGACAACGGTCCTCTGGAAAAGTCATCATGACAAATAAATCCTGATATAAACCGATCTTATTGAAGTTTAACGTGAAAACGTCTACCTCTCGAAAAGAGTCAACCTCTCAACTTGAAGAAGGTTGTTCCGATCGGTGCAACCTATTGAAAGTATTTAATCATGGAAACATTGCTCAATCTTTTCATTCCTTAATTTCAGACTGAACCTGATGTTTTTATTTGTTTATTTTTTTAATGTAATAATACGTTCAAAAAAAAATTCAAAAAATATTTTAAAAATGACATAACAATTAATATGTATACATTCGATTGTCACTCAGATATCGTCGACGATCTCTGACCGTTATTCTGAATCAAATTATACCCTGAGAGATCCACAATTACGATGTCACTTTATTTCTTGAGGTATTTATTGAATTTTCGTATTATATATTTTTTTCTAGTAAATTAACACCAAGCTAAATAATATTAATTTACAAAATCCAATTTCTATTTAAAAACAAGTGTGCATGATGGTTGATTAATCTTTTATTGACTTGCACCGATTTTATCTGATTTTTTTTAAGTCAATAAAAGATAGGTCAGGATGACAATGACCCCTTAGTTTGTCTCCACGTAAGATAAATATGACAAAATTACCATAGAGATTGTCGACTTTCCCGACTATATAAGACTCTCCTTCCTTCACTATGTGTAATTTTTGTTACAGTTCTTCTTCTTCAGTTTTTTTGTTTCTCTATCAGACACTGATTTGATCGTAGGAGGATCTTACTGGAGAATTAACTCGCAAATCGTAGGAGGATCTTACTGGAGAAGGATCTTACTGGAGAATTAACTCGCAAATCGTAGGAGGATCTTACTGGAGAATTAACTCGGTCGGTTGTTGATAATTATTTTTCTTACCGGAAGGGTGCCATCAAGATTAATTCTAAATACCACCTCATTTTTAGGAGTCCACCTCGCACAGCTAGAAGATCAATTATTTTCTTAATTTTGTTGATATTGTTTTTCTATTCCGATTCTTACCATGAATTTATTTATATTCCTCCTGGTTCCTTTAGTAAATAGCATGTAAATAATAATAATAATAATAAGAAGGCAATAATGGGTCAGGCCTTCCCCTGCATTCTCGCGAGAGTCAAACCCACACACGCGTTAACGAAGTCGCCGTCGATGAAGTCCGCGGACAGTACCTGCAGCCGGTCGGCGATCCCCTTCTTGAAGGTCTGCGAGATGAACAGCCTCGCGTACGGGCTTATCCGCCTCGTCACCGCCCGCACGCAGACCACGGGGTTGTCCGCCTGCGGCGTCGCCGTGTTCTCCACCCGGTAAAAGTACCCCCTCTCCGCCGCCGGCTTCTGCTCCCCCAGCCGCCGCAGGTTGTTCTCGAACTTGGTCATCGGAAGGTCGGTGTCGATCCAGTGGTCCCGCAGGCAGTTCGGGCCCCACAGCGGGCCTCCGGCAGGCGGCGGCGCCGCCTTCCGCGGCTTCCACACGCACACCACGCGCCGCGGAAGCACCTCGGCGACGGTCTTGGAGAAGACGGCCTCGTCGTGGGGAACGAGGAAGTCGCCGAGTCGCTCGACGAGGAACTTGTCGAAGTCAGGGGGGTCCTCTTGGCCGAACTCTGTTCGGAGCTCGAGGACGACGAGCTCGTGCTTTGTTTCGGCAAGGAATCGCTCGACGTCATCGAGGACCCGGTCGACGGGGTAGGAGACTAAGGGGCCATGGCATATCCGGCGATCTTTCTGGACGCGGACGTCGAGTAGGCGTGCTCCGAGGCAGAGCTGGCGGTAGACGGAGAAGGACTGGCACTGGGCGAAGGGACGGGTGATGCAGGGGATACCGATGGCATCGGTGGCAGAGTCGTGGGTCCCCGGCCACACGATCTGATGGAGCCGGAGCTCGTCGGGGCCGAGGTCGGACATCCATGCCTTCCGATCGGCCGGGCAGTGGTCGGAGCCGGGGAACTCGGCTCCGCAGGAGTCAAGGAGGTCGCGCAGAGCTCGCTTCTCGTAGGCCACGTCCTTGCAGTGCTGCAGTTGCTTCGAGCACTGGCCGCCCATGACGCCGGCGACGGAGATTAAAGAAACTGATGAAGAAATAATTCGAGAGTTGACTTGTATCTTTGTTGGGAGTTGTTGTGTTCTGGTTGGTGGAGATTAAAATAGTGACGTGACGCAAAGAAATGGTCAGTAATTGGATCTCTAGGTATAAGCTCGGAGATTACAATGGAGGACAATGATTTTGGAATTGTTTAAATCCGGTTCTTATTTTGGATCTTTTTTATTCCTGCAATCCCAATGGCTCCTTCTCCTTCTTCTCCGGGTGGCATTTCTCTTTATATTCCTGTTTGAGATCATTGACGGATGAGTCATGAGTTGCCTTCTGTGTTGACGGAGTCGTCGAGTCCTTCTTCCCCCGGAAGAAGGAGAATGTGAGAGTTGGATTAATTGGAGCGTCTTAAATCGAAAAAGAGAGTTAGAATCAAGGTTAAAAGTTGCTCTGGCTTAGCTACTCTGACATTCAAATCAGTTTTCGATAGAGAGAATGGAGAAGATACATAGAGGGAGGTTTGCTTTTATTGAAGTGGTATTCTCTCGTTGTTAATTGGGCATGATGTCACAATAGGAAAAATATCGCATCGATGTATCTTGGTCGTATCAGATAATCACATCGGCCATATCATGTATCTATATAATTATATTGACCCACGTACACTAATGACCTACATACGTGTTACATTATTTATGATGTTGGCTCATGAAATATCAAATCCATTGGACCTTTGAGACCCATCTCACTAAGAAGGATCGAATAGGGTCGGCGTAGCCTAGTAGAGGAAGAGAACGAAGGATTGGTGGGGTCGAATGGAATCGGGATAATTGAGTCCTAGGAGTCGGGTACCGACTAGAGGGTTCGGGCAAGCTGATTTGACAAAAATATCAACGATTTTTGTTATCTTGCCGACCAGTTAGAAATGCCAATGACGCTAGGTAGAATAGCAATTTTCCTACGGACTTATGAGAAAGGGAATTGAGAAGCCAAAATGAGAAAAATCATCCAAAGAGAAACTTTCTTAATAATAGAGGATTAATTTTTTTTATAGTTAATTATATATTTATATAAACTTTACACTCAAAACTAAGAAAAAAAAAGAATAGTGAAATCTCAATTATGGTAGAAAAATAAAAATATCTTTCAGAGAGATGGCAACAGTTGAAATTAATAGAATGACGTTGATTTAGATAAATTATGATTGATAAATATCAAAAATATTTTAAATATTATAAAATAGAAATTATCAAAATTGTAATAAAATCTTTAGAGCACGAGGGCTGATCAAACGGTAAAATTTAAATCCGAAAGTTAACAATTATGAGTTTCCTGCGTAGAATTTGATTCAGAGATTTGAGTTAAAAATTGTGCGCATTTGAAGTTTAAAAAATGATTTTGAATTCTCCCTGCATCAGCCCATACCTGCTCCATCGTGCTCTGCATGAGTCGCCGGCGTCGGCGCCGTTGGCAGGAGACGAAGGTCTTCTTCCTCCAGCAAGTGAGGCCTTTGTGCAGGAGGCCGTGAAGAAGCTGGGAGCTGGTAAAGGGCAGCGGCAGCCATTGGTTGGACAACAGTCCTTACGATAGTGGGAGCCGAAGGGAGGAGACATTGCTTGGGTTGCTCTTTGGTGTTTTGATTGACTTTTGATTTTGGGAGTAAATAAAAATATGGTGGCGAGTGTTTATTAGCATGCATCGTATTAGCGTAGTAAAAGTAATTATGTTTTTTTAGATGTCCTATAGTGTTTGTCTTAAATTATATAAATTGATAAATTATGAAATTAATTTATAATCTATCAGTAAATGATTAAAAAATATTTAAAAAATTCTCTATAAATATGCACCATTTAAGAATTAATCCATGTTCTATTATAACAAATATATATAGATATAACATCCACGGTTCGATTCTCAATTATGATATATTTATAAGATTTTTTTTCTCAAATGGGGAGTGAACCCTGGGATGCTGGGCTTCTAGATTATCCATCATGAGCGCTTCCTGATTTATCTGGTAACCAGTAAAAAATTTCTGTAAAACTAGATCGGTCATCCCAGATTTATCTAGTACCTAATTCAATAAAAAAAAGTACATATATGCATGATATTATTGACATGAGTGGGATGAGAATGATGAATAGTAGTTAGGCTTTCAAACTGTACTGTATTGCATAGATTTTCTTCTGATAGAACGGTAACTCTAAGAATATTACTTGGATAAACACTTTCTGATTTACTAAGGAGGTGCTTAGTATATATTTGACAATGAAAATAGTAATGAATTTTGATTGAAGAGTTTATGGGTTTGGTGATAACCTAGTGGGGGCTAGGTTATAAAATCATGGGTATCATATCAATATTTTGATTCCGATCCCGTATATCAAGCATCATCAATGAGAATGAAATAGATTTCATTCTCATTCCCGACTTCTAAACTCGCTTACCAAACGCCCCCTAACTTTCATATATCGGATCGATAATCTTTAGAATTAATTGGTAGTGTTGTAAATAAGTCGAGCCAAGCCGAGCTTTGAGATATTCAAGCTTGTTTGATAAGCTAACCAAGCCAAGCTGAGCCGATCGAGCTTAAAATGAACCAAATATTTGAAATGATTGTTCAAACTTTGATTGATTTATTTTTAATTAGTTTGAGCTTGTTTGAAGCTTGGCCTGAGCTTGACTTGTTTAAATGTTACCGAGCTTTTAATTCAAGTTTGACTTGAGCTTGGTTTAAGCTTGGTTTGTTTAGATGTTATAAGCTCTCAATTCAAGTTTATTTGGTTTTCAAAATTATTTGTTTGTTTAAAATTTTTGTTTATTTGATTATTTATTGAGTTTGATAATTCAAATTTATTTGTTTATTATATTTTACTTTTTTGTTTATTTAGTTTATTGATAAGAGTTTTCATGGTTCGTGAATATTGTTCACGAATGTTGTTTACGAACATTAACGAGTTAAACACATATATATATTCAAATTTGTTTGTTTAGCTTAATGAGCTGTTCAACTTGTTTGTTTAATTAATTTTATATATATTGAACAAACATAAATAAATTTTGATCAAGTTGAACATTAAATTTGTTTTGTTAAGAAAACTGATTATTTGGATTATATATATAAATATATATATATATATATATATATATATATATATATATATATATATATATATATATATATATATATATATATATATATATATATATATATATATATGATTGTGGAGGGTCATTTAATTTAATATTGTGCTAGTAATATGATTAATTTGCCTTCTTGAAAGGAATTGTAGGTTGTGTGGTCACTTACCCACATTGTGTGGGCATGCCAATTGCCATGAAATCAAATTGTTTGTTTATGTAATGACTTTTTTCTAAAGAAAGCTTAGTGAATATATATTTTTTTAACTTCTTGTTAAATGGATAGTTCAAAGAATCTTTAAGTCCTCAAGCCAATTTCGAGCCTCCAAATATCCCAAACTATCTTTGTTATGAGAGAAACTCGCCTCTTCTTCAATTCATTAATCTTCAATCATCTTTTTCATTGGACTAGAACTCTAGAAGGGTTGGAATGGAGTTAAACTTATTTGATAACTTAATCAAGTCAAGTCAAATATAAGTCTAAAATGAATCAAGTTTTTGAAACATATATTCAAACTTTATTTAGTTTCTTTTTTACTAATTCGTTTCACCCTTAGATGGAACATTGAACTTGATTCTTCTACGTGTTATTGAGCTCTTAGTTCAAGTTTTTTTTTTTTTTTTGAAACTTCTAGATTTTTAAGTTTGTTTAGTTGGTTAGTAGATTTGATATTATAAACTTATTTGTTCATTTTGAGAATATTTTCCTTTCAAAATATTTTTCTTTATTTATTAGTTTGATAAGAATTTTATTGATAAATATAATTCACAAATTTTATCAACAATTTTATTCATTTAATTTATTGAATCGTTCAATATGGTCTAATCATTCTCTGAGACACGCATTAGTGAGATTTTTTATCTCCGCCAATGTAGTTGTTTGCAACCCATTTTCGCAAAACCATAGACAACTTCATATCATAGTAATTTCTCTGATCTCGTTATCACTATTTGTATACCATTGTGTTATCCTTCTACTTTGATGTCACAAATTACTCGTTAACCCTAATTTTACTCGCGGAGCGTTGCTAACTTTATATAGAAATCTATTTACATACTTTGTCGGCAACCAAAAAAATATGGCAACTCGATATAAGATATTATCGCGCGACCACGAGTAAATAGTCAACCTTAACTCCCTTTCCTTACCCATGATTTTTTTAAAAAATTAAAAAGAAAATATTTAAAGATCATGCAATATATTTTTTCATAACAGGCTTAAATTATGCATTTTTTTTAGTTGAAACCAATAATGTTAATTTTTATTGGCTCGAAAATGACCCAAAGAAGGCAAGTTTTCCCTATTTCCCTTGCGTTAGCAAAATAATATGCAATATTTTTTGTTTCCTTCATTATAAATTATTATTTTTAATTGTATTTTTTTTAAACATATCTCTTTCTATATTACACGTGTCGACTCAATGTTAACCGGCCTCTTCATATCGTTCTTCTCCGTTGTGTGTATAAAACACACAGCGCACCCTCCCACATTCCTATCCTTTCTTCGGCTTCTCTAGTCGTCGCCGCCGCGGTCGCGCCGCCGTCTCCCATGTTTCCTTCGGCGGAGGAGATCCGGGTGGTCCTCACGCTCCTCGAGCTCGCCGATCTCATCCTCGTGCGCCGTCAGCCGCCGCCGCCTCTCGGCTCCCTCCGCTGGGGCGTCCGGAAGCCCAGATCGGTCGCCTCCCGTCGCCGTCGCGCTCTTCAGGCCTCTTCCCTCCCTCCTCTGCTGGTCGGTGTGGAGAGAGATGCCGCCGCCGCCGCCGCTTCGAGCCCAAACACGCCGCTCTCCTTCCAAGAAAGCGGCGGCAGCGAGGAGGTCGATGCCCGCACGGATCCGGGGGAGGAACGCAGAAAACAGAGCCGAGAAGTGAGCTTGCCGCTTTCGTCCCCGAATACCGTCACCGAGCAGGGCGTCCCGCTCACCGAGCCGGTGCCTGAGCACGTCAATCGTCACTGGAAAGTAAGCTTACAACCGCTTCTCCCTTACTTCCTTCTTCCCCTTCTCTCTCTCTTTTTTCTTCGCGTCGTTTATTTTGTTCAAGCAAATCACGCCGTGAATGCATTGGTTCTTCTACGAAACTGATCCAGTTGATCGGGGGAGAGGATGGCAAATCCTTCTCCAACACCTCATCATCGATTTTTTCCTACCAATCGCACCAGGTATGCTTTAAAATCAACTCCATCTATATCTTTTCCCCCCTTTTGTTCTTTAATATTTCTTCATTATAAAATAGATTGATCAATTCTTCTTCCACTTTTCTTTTTTAATAAATCAAAGCGGTGTTTCCCTCAGGCGACGAAGCAGCGAGAGGTGGTATCAATTGGCGGCGGACTAGCGGACCCAATGGCAGTCGACCCCCACCCATGGCCGACCGCCTTCTCGAGGTGGGTCCAGCCCACCGGCGGTGCCGGCCACCGGGGGCGGCAGCAGCAGTCTTCGCGCGCCGCCGTCGGCCTCCCGGATCTGAACGTGAGCGCAACCGGGGAAGAGCAGCAGCAGCAGACGCAGGAACAGGAGCAGGATCGGGTGTTGGGGTGGGAACAGCGACAGCAGCGGCTGATGGCGTACAGAGCCGCCACGTCACTGGCGAGGAGACGGCGAGTCCAGATTCAAAGGGAGAAGAGGTCTTCTCTGCCTTACAACAACTCGAAGTAGAAGACCGTGCGACAGCCAAAATGCCATTTCGCCCTTTATTTTTCCCTTTGTTTTTCTCCTAAAAGAAAATTAATTTCCTGATTTCGAGTTCAGACGCTTTTAATTTTTCCAAGTTCATGTTAAATTAAATCAAATCTTCCGGTCGAACCGGATTCGATGGACCGTGAAATTGTTGTAATTTCTGTTTTCTAATTAAAATAGTGTTTCAAATTATATCAATATTGTTGTAACGGACGGATTATTTCACCTTAGTTAAAATTATTATACATAAAAGACTATTATATATAAATATTTTTTATTAATTGTAATGCTATACTAGTATAGTATTAGAACAACTATAGTAATTAATTGTAACGGTTGCAATAGTAATTTTTTCGAAATAAATAATATAATATAATATCCTTTTGATGGTAAATTGCAAAAATCTCCTCAATCTCGATTTGATCTTTGCATACACTCTCCATGTGAGATTTTATTTATATTTACTCCCTAATAGATTGAGTATAAAAGAGTGAAAATTGAATATACATCAGTAAAAATTGAGTATAAAAGAGCGAAACTTGAATATAAAAGAGTAAAAATTGAGTACACAGTTTCTTAATATGATTGATGCAACCTTACATACTGAAAATTTTAACTTTTATATTCAATTTTTTTCAAATAATACTCACTTAACTGTCTTGTCAATCCCATTAAGGATTACATACAAAGAAAAATTTAAATAGGAACTACATACAAAGATGAGTTTGAGAATTGAGAGTTTATGAAAATTTTCTCTTTTTTCCCTTATTTTTTTTAAAAGCACTTTTTTAATTTGGAAGCTCTTTTAATTTTCGCCTCTTTTTGCCTTTTTCTTTTAAACATTATTAACATTACATAGAAGGTTTAGCCAGTGCTCCATGTATGTTTAAATTGAGTTGATCTAAATAAAAATGAAAAATGAAAAATTAAAAATAAGAAAAGAAGACAAAACTTCCTTTTAACTTGAACTAAAGTTAACAATCCATAACTGGTTTAATTCCTATAGAAGAGGCAACAGAACACATAAACAAAGAATTCAACGTCATGACTCGAACTAAAATGTGCGATAGATCAGACAACACCAGAAGGAAGCCTTAGCACCAGTTGCCCACCAACAAGACTGCAGGAGTAACAAGAGAGCAAGCATTATAATTCTTTGGCAGAAACAAACCCACATAACTTAAAAGAAAAACAAAGCTGCTCACCTCTTCACGTAGTAATAACAGAAATCCGCAAGGATGAAAGTCTGAACAATTTCAGCAAGAAGCACCATTGATGGCCACAAGCCATACCCCAAAGCCGTCAGCAACCCTCCGCGAGTATCGACGACCTGGAAAACAAATGTGTTGTTGGCCTTGAGGATATTTCCTTTTAAAAAGAATAGAATGAAAAGAAACATTATCTTTACTATCCAATCATTCACTTATTCCAAGTTAAAATTATGAAAAGTAGAAACTGATCGCCTTCATCACACTAGAACAACAAACACTTGCAGAACAAAAATATTATGGGCAAACTTAGTAATACCAATCCAAGAACGAATCAATATAATGAATAAACAAAACTTCCAGGTTCTATTCTAAACCATGCTAATCATAGACATAAGAAACTCAAGGTATACAAATGAATCAGAATGCAATATGAACAGATTTCTATGAAACAACAAGTATCATACTAAACCAGACCTGAAGGACCCAGTGAGCACAACTCAGAAATCTCGCAACCCCGAGAGCGAAAACGTAGTGAGCTGTGAATGGTTCCACAATCTGAAAAGCACATTTGAAGATATATATTTCAGATTTTATTTCTGAATATGAAAAACATCAGTTAATTCAGGTTCTACCTTTGTGTTCTGCATCAGCCGTAGCTGGGGAAGCACTGAAACAGCTTCCAAGTAAACACAGAAGGCCCAACAAATCCGATTGAAAATATTATGTGATGTTGAAGGATGGACTGCAAGGGCCAACAAAGCACAAGGCACAACCTACAATTATAGAAATAAAAACGATGTTTTTCAGATCTTGTAAAAAAAAATGCAGGCTACTTATAACCTAAAGAGACAAGTTTCAAGATCTATGTTAAGTTTGCCGGGATAGTGTGACATGTGCAGCTTTTCCTTAGGCAATGATGCTCAGTCATTTCACAACCAACATTGAAATAATTTGAATCAATTTAGTAACTAGTAGATATTATATTTAACCCAAACTAATCCCCACAATTAAGTGAACTAACCTTAAAATAAAGGATGCAGTTCAATAAGTTTAATCTGGATGTTGACTAAGAATGCTAACAAAGAAAATTTGTAGATATAGCATGATCCATGAAGCAAGCATATGCTAGAGATCAGAGGGGCTAAATGGTCGACTAGAATTGCACATAACCCCAAAGATTGGGCTGCATAGTTGTTTTTGAAACTTGAGGAGAGGCTCATCAGAAAGAATAAAGTACAGGTTATATCTCAGAATTATCCCTCCAAAAAACACTATTTTCCTTACTTTGACATTAAGACATACAATGCTTCTTTTTCAGCAATTTATTTGGACATAGAGAACAATGATAACATAAAACAATCAGACAGAGAACAAGAAAGTCATTCACAACACTTCCTCCTCTCCTCTCTTTATCCCACTCTCCTTATATTGAGTATGATAAGGCATCCAACCAATTAACTGTAAAGATGAATCAGTCCAAGGTGGCATAAAGGTGATTCGCTCACCCTCAGCGACCCTGCCAACCCGTCCCAAGGCCAACACGGAAGAGGTAAATCACAGGGGCTACTAGGTCAGATGTTGTGGCTAGTGTGTATGGAGGGCGGGCACATTGGCTTTGCCAGATTTTGACTCCCAAACCTCAATATGACAACATCCACACCCTAACTATCAGTCCATCCCGTGGGGACAAGATGACTCAGTCCAAGAAAATATTTAAAGAAGTCTTGCAAACTCAATCAAATTAAATTGTTGATTTGTTGGCGTTTGCTGTACTTATTCAAATATTATATTGGACTGATTCATTCTCACATACACATAAACATAGGACAAGAAGACAACACAGTTCTATCCTTTGGATGAGTAATAATTGAATTATAGTGCTTACCAATCTCCTTATGAGCGAAATGATATTTTTCCTAATTGAGGAGAAAAAGGGTATATGAAGTATAATAAAACTAACTTGTGTGTAGATAATGTTTCATTGCATTAGGACTATCATAATCTAGATGAGATGTCTCACCACATAAGATATAGCAAAGTTATCCTTATCCTCCATGTAACTTGTCCTCAATTTAAACCTGATCATGTAAATGACCCAAAGAGTAGTAACAAGCGTCGCAGTATCTAGCACTGTGTGTATATCATATTCCATCACGAAGCTGCAGTAAAGTCTCGCAGCTAGAAATAAGGCTGTTAAGTCCTGAGACTTCACTGAAAGTCCTGCAAATTGAGAAAGTACGAAATGAATATGAAACTTGTAAATATATATACATATAATCCAAGGCAAACTGAATAAAAAACAAAAGAATGAACTCAAACCTAAAAGAGGAAAAGAAATTGAAGGGGAAAAAAATTAGCAACATTGAAGTCACAACGAGAGCATATTTTCGTTCTAGTCAATCCGCAACATGCGCAATAAATCAAGAAGACAGTTGGACAATTTTCGCAATCCACTTCGGTAGCGCGAAGGCAAATTTCTTGAATCCGGAGGAGATCAAAACAAAGAAAATCACAATACAGAAAAAGGAACAAGATAAAAGGAAAGAAAGGGCACCCGCGCAGGTCCTCTCTTTGGTGAGCTTATAAATAAGAACGGTGATTCCTAGAGCGTGAACGGCCTCGGCGGCGACGAACAGGTTGTCGTGGTCGTGGACGATGAAGCGAAGGAAGACGAGGGCCGCCATGCCCGCCACCACGGAGAGGAACGCCTTCACCTTCGGCGGCTGCCGCTTCACCCATGTCACCACCGAGTGGATCAGCCGCCTCGCCCCCCTCATTGCGCCGCCTTCCCTCGCGCCGATCCGGTCTCCTCCGGCTCGAACCCAAAAAGAGGGCCTAAAAAGGAACGAGGAGCGAAAATTTTCTCCTCACCCATCTTTGTCGTGCCCACGCGAAGTGAAACCAATAAGCGGGTCCCGCAAGGGGTAGCAGGTACAAACTCGGGTCAAGTCCGAAGTCGTCCACCGAAAGTCAACGTCTTTGGGAGAAGACGTTGACATGAACCCAACTTGGGATCAGATTTAGGGTAAAATTTAGTAAAATAGAATCGAAAAGGTTGTTTATCGATTAAGAGAAGTGTGAATCGATTAAGATAAATATTAATCGATTATAAAGGTTGTTTAATCGATTAAGAAATGAGTTGATTGATTAAGATAAGGAAAAGTTTGATTTAATTAAATCAAACAAATAAAAAAAAATCGGCGTTGATCGATTAAGATGAGGAAAAGTTTGATTTATATAAAAAACAACCGGCAGAAAGATGCTGCATGCGAGGGTCGAACCATCAACCTCGTTGAAACCAAACTGAGTTTCTACCAAAGTGCTATAAGTGAAAATATTTGATTATCTGGTTCATTTTATTTGAACCTAACAATCTAATTAGACTTGGTTCAAACCATTTGTTAATTTGATCATATCAGTTTAGTCCAATGAGGTCGGGTCTAGTTCAAACCATTGGTTGGTTTAACCAGACCAATTTGGTCTAAATTATAACCTGAACCGATTTGTTTGGTTCGACCAATATATTTGACTTTGAATTAAATGAGCTAACAACTAAGATAAGTCATCCCTGTCCGATTAGATTAGTTCTAATGAGGATAACGGACCCAGACTAAGGATTTGATTTCCTAATCGATCAACCCAATGTGTTAGTCAATAGAACTTCCCATAGGGTACTTATTCTTGATAGTCATGGTATTCAACTGTCTGTAGTCGATGCACAACCTCAAAGAACCGTCCTTTTTCTTCACGAACAGAACTGGGGAACCCCAAGGTGAAACGCTCGGTCTGATGAATCCCCTATCCAATAACTCCTGGAGCTGGACCTTCAGCTCGTCCAACTCCCTCAGTGCCATGCGATATGGAGCTTTCGATGCCGGCGAAGTCCTCGGTATCAGCTCAATGGTGAACTCCACTTGCCTCTTGGGAGGCAAACCTAGTAGCTCCTCTGGGAATACATCATGATATTCTCGGACCACAGGAACGTCCGAGAGCTGAGAGCTACTGCTGTCCTCGGTGCTAATAAGCGATAGTAAGAAGCCCTGACAACCGTGAGATAGTAATCTCTGTGCCTGAAGCGCAGAAATAACTGATATGCCCTCATTCCTGATGCCAGTGAAATCCCACGAGGGTTGGTCCGGAGGCCGGAAAGTGACCACCCTCGTCTGGCAATCGACAGTGGCATGATAGGCTGTAAGCACATCCATGCCAAGAATGATATCAAAATCCACTATTTCCAGAACCAACAAATGAGCTGTGAGGGTAATACTACCGAAATCTAATGGGCATGCTCTGACCTCCTGTGTAATACTCAAAATCTCTCCTGAGGGTAAAGACACAGATAACTGTCGTACCCTAGAGGTAGGCAATCTACCAATCCTACTCATGAATATCCGCGATATAAAAGAATAGGAACTACCAGTATCAACTAATAATTCTGCAGGGAATGCATAAAGGGAAATAGTACCACGAAATACCGATCCGTCGGCTCGCTGAGCCTCCTCTCGAGTAACCGCATAAATTCGTCCAGTCTCGGGCGGTGGTGGTGGTAATGCCGGATACTGCTGAGGAGGAATCTGCATCTGAGGCTGGGGCTGCTGAACTGACCCTCCCACTGGGTACTGAGGCTGATGCATCAAAGGCTGATAAGTTGGGTAAGTCTGATGCTGGGGAATAATCTGCTGCTGAGGTCCTGCAATCGAACTCTGAGGTAAAGCTAGGGGGTAACTAGACTCATGTCCTGGCATAAAGTAGGCAGGTGCTGGAGGGGCGGCGTGCGGCTGACGAAACAAAGACTGTGTCCTCCGTCCGCCTCTATGAGACCCTGACTGCCCAGCATGTCCCATCTGACTAGTAGCTCCAGTCCTCTCATTCTGGGCCTTCAACGCACAGTCTCGGCTCCGGTGTCCCGGTAGCTTGCAGTAATAACACACTGCCTGCTCCAAGGCACAGTCTGCTATAACGTGCTCTCTGGACCCACAGCGAGTACAGTAAGAGCTGGGTGCAGTCTTCTTCTGGTTCGGCTGTGAAGACCGGAAGGATCCTGTAGAAGAACGACTCAACTTCTGGGGCTTAGAGGATGCCCCTGAAGTGCCCGAAGCTACCTGAGTATGGCTGCCGCGCTTCTGTCTAGTGGTCTGCGGCTGCTGAGTCTGACCTGAATCATGTACGACCTGCTTACCCTTCTTCTTATCTCCAAACAGTCTATGCTGGGTCATCTCGATAACAAGAGATCGCTCTAACTCCTCTCGGTAGGATGTAGCAACAAATCCCGACATACGTGTTGGTACCAGGTGCATGTTGATATGGATACGTGCAACGGAAGGTTTAGCATAAATAATTTTTTCAAATTATTTTAACCACGTATCTAGCATGCAACCTTATGTTGTGGAGACATGATCATACATTTAAATTTTGCAGAAAGTAAACTAATTTACTTAATACCTCGCGTAACTCGTAGAAAGGGACGAGATCCAACCGTAGCGTCCCTTGGAAGCTCCGCCTCTATTCGAGTCCACGCCGAGTTTTCTTCGGGATGACTTCGCAAAGCCACGAGTTTCGTGCCGACAAGAACTACTAGATTCTCCAAAGGCACGACAAGAATACCAAGAGAGAGATGGAAAGACTAACCACCAAAAGAAGAACAGAATCAAGATTCCGGGAGGAAGGAAGGAGTCGCGCCCGCTTCTTCTTCTTCTTCGGCCTCTTCTTGGTGGTGGAAGCTCACGGCAAAGGGGAGGGCTCTAGGGCTGGCGGCACTAGAAGAGGTAGAGGGAGAGAAGGAAAGGGAGAGAGGCTAGGCAAGAATCCTTGATCTCTTGGATTGATCTCCAAGCATTGCCTTTTTACCTTTATATAGTAGCCTCTTAATCGCCAAGCCTCCTGTTAACGGAATAAATTTTTCATAAGAAATTTATCTTATAAATTTTTCTATGAATTATTCCGTTATGCCAAGTTTTTATTATAACTTAATTTATAATAAAAACAACCATGTCTCCCCTTTTATTATGGAAAGAAATTTCTTTATATAAATTTCTTTATCATGGTAAATCAATCCATTATTGATTTTATAAAATAAAATAAACCAATCTAAGATTTATTTTAATTTTCATGAAAAATAAATCTCTTTATATAAATTTCTTTATATAAATTTCTTTATCCATAATTTTATAAAACAAACCACGCGCGGTTTATTTTATAATTTGAACTAAATAATTTGGTTCTTCCCTTTTATTGTGGCCGACCAAACAAAGAGGGTGGGGACCCTCTTTGGCCGGCCAAACCAAGCCATGACCTCACGAATTAAACTCATTTAATTCGTCCAATAAGTCTTCAAAAGACTTAGCCATTTTATGCTTCCAATGCGTCTCTGAAAAATTCAGATTCGACTTATCTCTCTTGATCGGAAAATCTAATTTTCAACTCGTTTTAAATCCCTCGGATCACTCGTAGTGCGTGTGACTAAATAGGCTTTCGATTTATGTTGGTCATCTATAATTAACCAATTATAGAACGATCATGAGTGGCACCTAGTAGTACATCATGATCCCCAATTAATCGAAAGATTAACGGTTGACCTCAGAAATAATTCTGAAACCCTTCAACAGCTTTAATGAATCGTCCCTCATTCCCTTCACCATCTTATACCCACTTGGTTCAGGACATGGTCTATGTGTGTCAGTCCCCACTAGGCTGACTACGTCACACCTAACCCAAGTAATGTCTTTCTCGTCCAACGGATTCTAATTACTCTCATGTATTTAAGAGATTCATACTCTGAACATGTCATGCTCTGGCCAGAGGCTTCGAGTAACAATCCGACGATAGGCCTTGGGTATACATCCCCTCGCAAGGAGTGGTGAATCCTTTGTAGGTTGTTCAAATATCTTCGGGCACTTCGGCTTATACCCAACCATCCTGGATCCACACCTCCTTGGAGATGCTTGCTTAAGATGTCAAAGTATAAGTCTTCATGACCAAGATGACTTGAACACCGCAAGTCAAAGGAATATCGCACTTAAGCTGCAGTAAGAACTTCATTGACATATCTATATGTAGATTACCATATGAAGTTTTACAGCTAGTCACTCCAATGAACTAGTTCCCTTAACTAGCATTCATGTTTATCTCCAGACATCCCAATGTCACCAGCCAGTGAGAATCAGCTGATTAGAGAATAACTCATGCTAGTCTCCACAGAATTGATAGTGTCCGTATTTATCAATTCATCGACTAGGGACAATTTCAATACTTCACAATTGCACATGTAGAGATAATCACTACTTGTGAATTCATCACAAATTCTCTCATGCTGTGAATTGTATTGCGGACATTCAGTAAATGAGTTTAAGATCTCAATCAAATACACGAACATGTATACTCAAATAGTGAATATTCATTTATTAAAGTAAATGATTACAATCATAAGCCCTGGTGAAACTGGGTCGCCCTGAATGTACGAACCTGAATGTACTAACAATACGAACCTGAATGTACGCCGCTAAGCCCTGGTGAAACTGGGTCGCCCTCTCCATGTCATCGGCAACCATATGCGGACAGTACTCTGCTAGACGGTTGAACTCCGCCTCATACTCTAGTACAAATCGATCTCCCAGATGGAGGTTCAGAAACTCCTGTCGCCTCGCTGAACGAAAGGCCGCTGGAAGGTACCTCGCCACAAATGCCTCTCTGAAGGTGTCCCATGTGATGTACTGCTCCCCGATGATAGTCTGCTACGTAGTCCACCAACTATACGCCTGATCTCGCAGATGATAAATGACTAGCTCGGCCTTCTCCCAGTCCGAGCATGTCACGTATCGGAAGGTGCCCTCTAACGTCCTGATCCAAGCTCGGGCCACGGTCGGATCCGGTCCTCCATGGAATAACGTGAACCGACCCTTTACGGACTCCGCCAGCATCGGAATCCGGGCTCGATCCATAGCGCCACCTGTAGAAGAAGATACCGCAGGGGGCACAGTGGGGAATACCGGAGTAGGGACCATGGATGGAGCCATCGGCAAGATCGGGACGGACACTGCGGGTGGTACCGTAGGTACTGCAGGAAATCCGGGGGCAGCTAATGCAGGTGAGACTGAAGGGAGTACCGGGGCCTGCATCATAGTCGGAGCAGTGGGGTATGCTGAAGTCGTCATAATCGGGGGAGCAATAGAATACATCGGAGCAGGCATCCCAGGTGGAATAGTCGGATAAGATGGACCCGGTACCGCTGGTAGAACCGCAGAATAAAGTGGAACCGGTACTGCGGGTGGAACAGTAGGATAAGATGAGATCGGTACTACTGGTGGAACAGTAGGATAAATCGGAGCAGGTATAGGCGTCTCCGATGGAATAGTGGGGATAGCCGGAACAGGTACCACCGAGGTAACTACCGGATGCGTCAGAGCAGTCGCCATAGCAGAGACAATCGGATATGTCGGAACAGGAGTCTCCGACGGAACAGAAGGGAAAACCAAAACTGATCCCACTGGTACTGTATCTGCCAGAGGGGGTACTCCTACTGACCCAGTGACTAATACCGGAGCGGATACCGCAGGAGGAATAGTGGGAACTACTGACAGAAAAGGGGAAGGGACCCTCTAAGTATAGGAATCCTGGCCCCTCGGAATATCCTGTTGAGTCTGGCTATGACTAACAGACTCTGCCTCAGTGGGTCTCTCAGGTGACCCTACAGTCTGAGACTCTAAAGCCCTCTTACGTGGTCGTCCCGGACCACGTCTCGATGCAGGAACATAAGCACCCCGAGTCATACCTGTTGAATTATTACCAAGTATTACAAACAAGATAAAATGGATAACTTTACCAATTTACCTGATTGTCGTCTGGAGAGGTCCTGTCGCTGCCCAGTCCCAAAGTGCAATCACAACGATAAAACTGTTGGTGCAGTTTGCACTAACGGTCAAACTCGGGTTTTGATGTATGACAAAGTGGTTAAAGTTAGGGTTGTGTGTTTAACCTCTTTACCAAGTGTGCAGGGTTGAAAGACTTAGGACCAGACACCAGGCTGAAGTCCAGGATGGTTGAGTCCTGGCAGAAAGTCCAGTTGGGTCCGCGGGACCTGACAACTGGCTGAAGACCAAGTTGGTTGAGACATGGCAGGAAGACCAGGGTGGTTGAGCCTTGGCAGGAAGTCCTGGTAGGGTCAAGAAGTCAAGCAGAGCTGCACAATGGGTAAGTAAGGTAAGTCACTGGAGGAGCGACCCAGTGAGGACGAGTCCAATCTTGGACTTTAGGCGCGGTCCAACTTAGACCCATTTAGGTGATCTAAGTTGAGTCCTGGTTAGATCCTGGTCTGGGAGACAGGATCTAATTAACTTAGAATTGTATCTTATTTTAGTCCATATAAAATTGTGCTAGCCTTGTTTTGGACTAACCCTGGATGCAGGACCGAAGGACTATGATTCTGCAGCTCAGAGAGCCTCAAAGGAGTGAGGCCGTAGCTGAGCAGGGCGCCCCGGATGTGTCGGGCGCCCCAGAGTCAACCCAAAGTCAGCAGAGAGGTAAACGCCCCGACAGCCGTGCGCGTCGGGCGCCCCGCATGTCGCGGGCGCCCCCTGTGCCACCTCACTGCCAGCTGCCGAAGCTCGCCCTCGCGAAGCCAAGGAGATGAGGCTTTGACCGGTCAAATCGGGCGCCCCGCGCGCGTCGGGCGCCCCAGTCAAAGGTGATCCCGAAGATAAAGAGATCAAGTGCTTGACCGAGAGGGCTGCGGATCGGCAGCCACGCAGAGGGGCGCCCCGGACGTTTCGGGCGCCCCCAGGGCTATAAATAGAGCCCCTCGACCAAGGTTCAAGAACAACACTTCTTCCAAAGCTTTCAAGTTCTTCTACGCTCGCGCCTTGCTCCGGAAACGCTACACTTCGAGCCGACGACGTCCCGCTGCCCCGAAAGAGTCGACCTACTCCGGACGTCGGTAAAAAGAAGAATTTCTTTTAATACTTTATTGCACTTAATTACTTGAAAGTGTGGGGTTGTCACACTTTCAATTCATTTGTACTCGCCTACTCTATCGGGGTTGACCGATAGAGAGTTTTAGTAGATTGCCCAACGGAAAGGTCCGAGGGACCTGGGCCTTCGAGTAGGAGTCGCCGAAGGCTCCGAACGAAGTAAAAATCGTTCGTGTTTGTGTGTTTGTTTTTCGTCTCTTTCATTTCCGCTGTGCACGCTTTTTAAAGCACTCTGATTTAATTTTTTAAAAGTCACGTGATTCACCCCCCCTCTCACGTGCATCGATCCTACAAGTGGTATCAGAGCCTGGTACGCTCTGTATCGGTGCAACCACCATAAGAGCCGGGGGAAATCCAGTTTTTTTCGAGTTTTGGTTTTTCGCTACACTTGATCTAAATTAGGTATTGTTGCCTAGATTTGGATTATTTTTTCCGTTCGTTTGATTTTACTTGAATCTGGTGCAACACCGTTCAAGTTGCTTTTAGTTAGTTTATCATTTCCCGCACTACTAATCCAAGACCCAGTCTTGGGATATTTTTTCTACTTTTATTTCGTGTGCACAGAAGTTAAATGGCCCAAGGTGAAGGCTATAGCACTGCTCGCCCTCCCCTCTTTAATGGGGAAGACTTTCCCTACTGGAAGAGAAGGATGGAGGTGTATCTGAAGACCGACATGGATCAGTGGTTTGCAGTTCAAACAGGCTACACACCGCCAATGGATGAGGGAAATAATGCTCCACTAAGGCCCGACAGATGGAACTCAGAAATGAAGAAAAAGGCTCAGACCGAGTTCAAAGCCCAGAACACCCTCCAGTGCGGACTTACCAAAGAGGAGCTAAACAGAATTGGACCAACCGACTCAGCAAAGGAGCTATGGGACAAATTAATTGAACTACATGAAGGCACCTCTGATGCCAAGGTAACAAAAAGGGATTTACTTTTAAATAAGTTATTTAATATAAAAATGCAGGAAGGAGAATCTGCTAGCCAACTCCACGCCCGGATCAAGGACATACTGAATGGACTCCACATGATCGGGCACAAACAGGAGAACCGGGACATCATAAGGTACGCTTTAAATGCATTCCCTAGAAATTCACTATGGGCATCTATTATAGATGCCTATAAAATTTCTAGGAACCTTTCAAAAATAAATCTGGATGAACTATTTTGTGAATTAGAGCTGCATGAGCAAACTAACGCCAAGGTCGAGAAAGGGCTAGCTTTATTTGCAGGTTCACCAAAGGAACCCAAATCAAAGAGAAAAGTCCAAGAAGAACCTGAAGATGAGTCAGGCTCTGATGAAGAAGAACAACTGGTGAACTTGGTAAGAAAAATGTTCACCAGAAGGAAGAACAAATTTTCAAAGAAAGATATTCAAAAGGTAATGAAGCCCTACAGCACTGAAGGTAAAAGCAAAATGATCTGCTTCGGCTGTAACAGAAAAGGGCACTTCAAACATGAATGCCCTTACAAGAAAGAGGACCAACCCACTAAGAACAAAAAGAAGAAGGCTCTTCAAGCCACGTGGGATGAAAGCTCGGACGATTCCGACGATGAACAACCAAAGAACGCAAGCTACCTCGCACTGATGGCAACCGGACCAGAATCGGACTCGGATCAAGACGAGGATTCCGAATACGAGTCGAGCCAAGAGATCGGACTATTTTCAGACGGCTCTACAAAGGTATATTTAGATTCAGTAAATGAAAAGTTTTTTAAAATTATTTCTGTTTTAAATAAAAAATTGCTTGAAACTGAATCTAGAAATGACCAGCTTCTTAAGGAAAATCAAGACCTTAAGGAGCAATTAATTAATACCAGAACATTAACTGAACAAACTCAAAATCAAAAATTAATTGAGCTTGAAACTGAAAACTTAACCCTAAAGAGTGAAGTCCTAAAACTTAAGGATCTACTAGCAACTTTCACAACCCGATCCAAGAACCTTGACCTTATTCTTGGATCACAAAAGGGCATGTACAACAAATCTGGGATAGGATATAAATCAAGATCGAACCAAAGATCTTTTATCTCCTTTATCCACCCCCGCAAAAATCAACGAAAAGCGTGGGTTCCGAAAGCTTATCTAACAAAGCAAGTAGGTCAGAATCAATTTTATGTCCCAAAAAGGGACATCCATTACATTGACCCTAGACACCCAGTCTACAATTTAGGGGGAGGCTCCAAACTAGTTGGCACCTTAAAATCAGCCTCTGCCCAGGTGGGCACTTAGGATTAGCTTCAAAGTTAATTTGAATCTTGTACTATTTAGTACCAAGGTTTTCAATGAGTAAGTTAAAAGTTCAACTTCTTTAAGCGGCTTTGCCTAGAAAATGGTTGTTGCTCCAATAAGGCTTCGGCCAAAGAAGGCCACTGTGCCTCGCCATGGCCTGGAAGCCAATTATTGAAGTGTACTTTTAAATTACTACTTGTTAAACTTGGATCTAACACAAGGTCAAATTAACTTTTCTAATCAAACTCAAAACCATCTCACAAAATCATAGGACTCCCTTGATTGATAACTTAGACCGAGTGAGATGAATAAGGATAACCAAATTTAAATTATTGATTGATAATTCAAATTAAAATTAAAATTCAAATTAAAATTAAAATTAAAATTAAAATTAAAATTAAAATTCAAATTCAAATTAAAATTCAAATTAAAATTCAAATTCAAATTAAAATTAAAATTAAAATTCAAATTAAAATTCACATTCAAATTAAAATTCAAATTAAAATTCAAATTCAAATTAAAATTTAAATTCAAATTAAAATTCAAATTCAAATTAAAATTCAAATTAAAATTAAAATTAAAATTAAAATTAAAATTAAAATTCAAATTAAAATTAAAATTCAAATTAAAATTAAAATTCAAATTAAAATTAAAATTAAAATTCAAATTCAAATTCAAATTAAAATTAAAATTCAAATTAAAATCAAATTCAAAGTCAAACTTAACATAACTCAAATTTAAAATTCAAACTCAAGTGTTTAAATCTTTTTAGATTTTTTTCAAAAAAAAAAAAACTCAACCTAAGGTTTAAAACTTTTTACTTAACTGTAGGAAAACAAATGGATCATTGACAGTGGATGCTCCAGACACATGACTGGGGATCCCACAAAATTTACAGAACTCAAGTACAAAAGACTAGGGACCGTTGCTTTTGGAAACAATGGTAAACTTAAGGTAATTGGCCTAGGCAATATTGAACTTGAGTCTGATTTCATAATAACAAATGTATTACTTGTTGAAAATTTCAACTTCAATTTACTAAGCATTAGCCAATTGTGTGACACTGGTTATAAGGTTAGGTTCCGATCCAATGAATGTCTGATCAAACACAATGACAACCCAAACATCACACTTAGAGGACTTAGGCACAATAACATTTATGAAATTAAGTTAACCTGTCCCTTAGAAAATTGCCTCTTAACCCATAAGGATGAGACTTGGCTCTGGCATAGGAGACTTTCACATACTCACTTCAGAAAACTACCTAAACTAAATGGTTTAGTTAGAGGCCTACCAAAGTTATCTAACCTTGAGTCAACCTTATGTAATGCTTGTCAACAAGGAAAACAAACTAGGTCAACCCACAAACCAACTAATCAAACTCAAACCAAGTCAATTCTGGAATTAATTCACCTAGACCTATTTGACTCACATGGGGTTAAATCAATTAATGGGAACCTATACTGCCTAGTAATTATCGATGACTATTCAAGATTTACCTGGGTAAAATTCTTAAAAAATAAAGATGAAACTTTTAATACACTCACTCAATTTTGTAAATTAACGGAAAATGAAAAGGGGGTTAAAATCAAAAGATTTAGGAGCGATAATGGCGGAGAATTCAAAAATCATAAATTTAATCAATTTTGTCTAGAAAAAGGCTACCATCACGAATTCTCTTGCCCTAAAACACCTCAACAAAATGGAATTGTAGAAAGAAAAAATAGAACACTACAAGAAGCAGCTAGAACAATGCTTAATGAATACAACTTACCTAAATACCTTTGGGCTGAGGCTGTTAGTACAGCTTGTTATGTACAAAATAGAATAACTCTAATTAAAAACCTAGGAAAGACCTCTTTTGAAATCTATTATAACAAACAACCTAACATTAAATACCTTAAAGTATTTGGATGTAAAGTCTATATCTTAAATACTAGAGAACACTTAGGAAAATTTACTTCTAAGGTTGAGGAAGGTATCTTTGTAGGTTATTCCCTTACCAGTAGAGCCTATAGAGTTTATAACAAGACTACCCTAAAAATTGAAGAAACTACAAATGTAAAATTTGATGAAAAATCTGACCCAAATAACTCTGATCAAACCACCTACCAACCAATTGACTTTGTTAGATCCAGTACTGACCCTGATGAAAGGCCAATTGAGGACCAAAACGATGATCTAACTGAACCCACACCTGAAACTGAACCTAACCAACCCAGAACTGTACGAGTTAGCTCAGACCACCCAACTAATCAAATCTTAGGTAATCCAGAACTAAGGGTTCAGACTAGATCAGCTTTTAGGAACCTTAGTCAAATTGCCTTGATTTCAAAAATTGAACCCAAGTCTATAGAAGAGTCTTTACTTGACCCTGATTGGATCATAGCCATGCAGGAAGAGTTAGCCCAATTTGAACGTAGTCAAGTCTGGGACTTAGTACCCCTACCTAAAGGCAAGAAATTTATTGAAACTAAATGGGTCTTTAGGAATAAACTTAACGAACAAGGAGAAACAGTTAGGAATAAGGCTAGGCTAGTAGCTAAGGGGTTTAGCCAAGTAGAAGGTCTTGATTATGATGAAACCTATGCCCCTGTAGCCAGACTTGAATCCATTAGAATGCTCTTAAGTTATGCAGCCCATAAGGGATTTAAGCTTTATCAAATGGATGTTAAGTCAGCCTTCCTAAATGGCCTAATTAAAGAAGAGGTTTATGTAGGTCAACCTCCTGGTTTTGAAAGCTTAGAACACCCTGACTATGTCTTTAGACTTAAGAAAGCCCTATATGGACTTAAGCAAGCACCTAGGGCCTGGTATGAAAGACTGTCTAACTACTTAGTTTCAAAAGGTTTTAACCAAGGCAAAATTGACCCAACACTATTTGTCAAAACCCTAAAAAATGATATTTTTGTAGCCCAAGTATATGTAGATGATATAGTATTTGGCTCAACCAACTCTGACTTTTTACAAGATTTCACAAAGATAATGGAAACTGAATTTGAAATGAGTTTAGTAGGTCAATTAACTTTCTTTTTAGGGCTACAAATAAAACAGACTAGTGAGGGTACTTTTGTCTATCAACAAAAATACACTAAAGAATTACTTAGAAAATTTGGAATGGATAGTGCTAAAGAAATTAAGACACCTATGGCTACCAATCAAACTATAGATAGTGACACAAATGGCAAACCTGTTGACCTTAAGTATTATAGAAGTGCTATAGGTAGCTTACTTTACCTAACTGCAAGTCGACCTGATATTCTCTTTGCAGTTAGTATGTGTGCTAGGTATCAAACATGTGCTAAAGAATCACATCTAACCCTAGTTAAAAGGATATTCAGGTATCTCAAAGGGACAAAAAATTTAGGAATTTGGTACCCTAGAACAGCCCAGTTTGAACTTATTGGATTCTCTGACTCAGATTATGCTGGCTGTAAGTTAGACAGAAAAAGTACCAGTGGTGGATGCCAACTTCTAGGACCCTCACTAGTTAGTTGGTTCAGTAGAAAACAACATTGTGTTGCCCTATCCACCACTGAAGCTGAGTATATAGCAATGGGTGAATGCGTAGCCCAACTACTCTGGATGATGCATACCTTAAAAGATTTTAACTTAGATTTTAAGAAAGTCAAAATTTTTATAGATAACCTAAGTTCAATCAATTTAACCAAAAACCCAATCCACCACTCTAGGACCAAACATATAGAAATCAAACACCATTTTGTCAGAGATCATGTAAATAAAGGAGAAATTGAACTTAACCATGTTGAATCTAAGTCTAATCTAGCTGATATATTTACCAAACCACTTCCTGAATCTGAATTTAGCAACTTGAGAAGGTTAATAGGAATGTGTGTCATAGACTAGGACTGACCTGATAAGCTTAAGTTCACTTTTTCAGTTTGTGAGTTTAAAAACATGGACTTTTTCAAACTTGTTTTTCAAAATTTATTATATTTCAAACTTTAACTTAAACACGGACTTTTCAAATGTGGTTTTCAAGAACTTTTATTGTCTTTCAAAATCTGATTTTCAAAACTGGCAGACTTAGCCTAAGCTTGACCCCTAGAATTGCATGAACCTATAGTATTAGGTAGCCGCATCTCACAAAACACATTAAGATTACCTTGTTTGTGTTTGCAAAAACATAGAACGGTTGTGAGATGCATAGGACTCTGCCTGGACTTCCGAATGCTTAAGTCAGTGCATCACAGTAAGTCTGGGCGTAAAATACCTACGTTACAGTGATCAAGTCAAGTAGTCTTGCCCTAAAAGCTGAGCTAGACATTATTACTTGACTTGACTAACTCAGTGAACACTACTATCATCTAGATAGTTAGTCATAACTAGAGTTAGACATATGAAAAGGGACCACAATCATTACTTGGTCCAGGGGGAGTTGAGGTCAAAAATACTTTTGCAAAATGTCAGTTTTGACAAAACACATT